>JAFIDM010001028.1:18477319-18525339 GCA_023159025.1 Thereuonema tuberculata | reverse complement strand
GGCTTGGCCATTTCATGGAACTATTTCATCCCACCCAAAACATTTCATGTAAAATACGTTGCCAATATGCTCATAACGCTTTCACTGTTAAAAAGTTATCAGATCTCATGTAGAGCCAAGCCCCTCACTCAACAAGGCCTAACTCTAAAAACCCTAATATCTTGGTCAAAAAGTATGCCTTGCCATACTCCATATCCTTTACATAACTCCATGGGATTGTCTGTGCGACAGCCACGAAATGGCCAAGCCATACTTTTTGACCAAGATATAGGGTTTTTAAAGTTAGGGCTTGTAGAGTTAGGGGCTTGGCTCTACATGAGATCTCATATCTTTTTAACAGTGAAAGCATTATGAGCGTGTGAGGTCTTGGCAACTTATTTTACCTGAAATGTTTTGGGTGGGATTTTTTTTTTTCCTTTTTTGTTTTAAATCATCCACATACATCATATGATCAAATATTTCAAAATTATTGATCAATATGTAATAAAAAAAACAAAACTACCGAATGAAAGGTTGTTAATTTATAGAAATTTCCTTCAGTTGTATTTCTGGACTCTTCAATGAAAACTATTAGCATTAAGTTGCCTTTTGATAGTAGTTAATTAACAACATAAACCACGAAGGTGTTCTAGTACAAAATCAAAACCAAAAATACATGAATGCAATGAACAGAAGCGACAGAATTTGTAGAAATCCTTCCATCCATGTCTAACAAAAATCCATAAGATATTTTCAAAATTAAAGAATTGGACAAGAATAAGGAAGAAAGATTAGTTGTTTTATATTTGAATGAGAAACGTTTTGAATTAAACAGGATTTGTAAAAAGTACGATATAGAATTAGCGTTTGAATATAAAAACAAATTGAAAAATATTTTATTTTACAAATTAAATAAAAGTGAGAGAAGATATGATACAGGAATAATTTATAAAATAAAATGTTTAAATTGGGGAAATTTTTATGTCGGAGAAAGCAACGTACGATTAGGGAAAGGGTTTTAGAACATGTAATTACATTAAGAAGAAACAAGGGGACAAGTCAGAATTGGCTGAGCACTGCTGTGATTGCATTAATAATAAGGTTAAGGGGAAAAAGACTCAAGAACGAGGAAAATAACAGAAAATATAATTAAGAAATACTAGGGATAGTGATCTTAATCGTAATGATGGTACGGAAGTTGATAAAGTTCTGGTAAATTTAACAGAAGAGATGATAAAATCGTGTGTGGATAAACAGAAGGTTGGTAAAATTTGAAGAATTGAAGTTTCGAATTAAAGTAAATATAGGAATTGTTAGAAGTAATATTGTTGAAGTGATGGGTAAGTGATTGTTGTATTAACTACTTTCAGGAGAGTGTATGTAATATGTAGACATCTGTAATTATTTCAATTTTTCAAGAAGCTGGAAAAAGGAAAGAAGGAATACTTTCCGAAAATTTGTTTAATAATTACATTTTGTAGACTATATGTTGTACATTTGTACAGCATATATGGAGATGTTGTACAGTTGTTGGATGTCATGTTGATGCCTCTCACCCCAATTGAATATGGTTTAAACCACATCACATGTTCTACTTCTTTCCACTTCATATTCTGTATCTTGTTGTATTTCTCCACTTGACATGGAGGCGTAGACCGCCTCGAAAGTACTCGTGTTTTTATTATTTTATTGCGTATAAATTTTTTAAATTGTGATGTGTGGTGGCCTCAATTTTTCCTTAAATGATTATTATTGTTGCACAGATTCAAATTTTCTTGAAAAATAAGTAATGTTCTCAAATTTTCTACGAGTAATGTCCTTTAAATAATTTTAATGTATTATGAACAAATAAAATTAAGTTTAATTTACAAAATCGGCTTAAATAATACTGTATCTGCTAATAAAAGATGAAACCTTTTTATTTTATTATTAAGATATCTATTTTGTGAGTTTTACATTGTAAGCCTATTTCTCTAGGAAACTCATCAAAACACACTGAACAGCTGGATCGAAACTTACTAACGATCAGATACGATCTAACATTTAACTAGCAAAATCCCCGTTCTTCGTACGGGTTACAATTATGTGGATGAGAAAGAAATTGAATTTGTAAGATCAATTCGAAATGTCAGAGGAAAGCATTGCAGACCTCTTCACTCGCGTGTATTGCTGCCACACACTTCATGGTCATTCCCCCCCCCATACACACACAAAAAATAAATAAATAAATAAATAAATAAAATATAAAAGAAAAGCGATTTCCCTCCATTTATAAATGATTACGGACATTAAACTTGCTTTCTATTGAATTTCTCAATTTGCCTATTTGTGATTAATTTCCTTAGTGCCTTTCAGTGAGAGGACAAGGGGTTAATATTGTGGATCTTTCAGGATCATTTTTTATTTTATTGTTGTTTATCCCGACGGGTCATTCGCGGGATCGCGTTTGCTTTTTGGGTAGAGCTTTCGCCCGGCGAGCCAAACATCAACGAGTACATTCTGCTGATGAGTCCCCAATAAGGACGAAACAATTGTACAGAAATCTCGTTGATGTTGGCTCAATGGGCCAAGGCATATTTATTGTCCGGTTGGCGATTTCCCTCCATTTAAAAAATAAAAGGTCATTTTATTTTTATACTTTTCACATTGTCTACACTATGGAACCTACTCATATGCCAAATTTCAAGTTCATAGAATTAAGGGAAGTATGCTAAACATTTCGAACAGACACACACAGATATCCACAAATTTCCCTTTTATATTTTTATAGATATCTTTTACAAATAGGAAATTCACATAGAAAAGCCTTCGTACCTAACAATGGATTTCTGTGGACGTCTTAAACAAAGGATTTTAATCTTTTACGTAATTTCTACTTGGTTTCATCAGATTATAATTGCTCCGGTTTACACAAAATAAAGTAAATTTAATTAGTTGTTTTTTTTTTTGTTTTTTTTTCCAGAATTGAAAACTTGTACGGTTTCTATTTACCAGTTTGAATATAAAATATAGTTATCTAGTCTCCTCGTTTTTATCGTTTTAACGACTTCAAAAACACAAAGAAAACTAAAAAAGAAATTTTAAGGATTAATTTTTTTTTAGAAAGTAGGATAAAAGTTCTTTTATTTTCTATCAAGAACATTTGTGATATACACTGTCCGGCCACTTTATTAGGTACACCCCTGCTGTGCGCACAAATGCTGTGTCTCACAACAACTCTTCAGAAAACTGAGGTGGGAGGCAGTCTCATGTTTTCCTGGCACACATTGGATCCATTGATACCTCTGGAGGCACTTCAGGATGCTAGAGCGTACCTAATCATCGTAGCTGACCAAGTGCAACCGTACATGTTAACAGTTTATCCTCATGCAGATGGCAGGATAATGCGCCGGTGAACAAAGCCTGCATCGCTGTAGGATGATTTGAGGAACATAACGATGACTTTTCTCTGCCGCAGTGACCCGCTCAGTCCCCGGATCTCAGCCCGATTGAAAATTTATGGATGAGCTAGAATGGGCTGTTTGCTCCAGGCCTACGCCTCCATAAAATCTTCAGGAACTGCATGACACACTCATGTCTGCATGGTACACAATACCCAGCGCTGCATTAAGGCGGAGCGGTTGGAGCGATCGCTCCAGGGCCCCGTGATCAACGGGGCCCCAAAGATTACTTCTCAGTGGTCTTAATCCGGGCCTGACAATACCTCAACAACGTTTTCAGCATCTTGTGGAATCCACGACTCGACGAATTCAGGCTGTTTTGAGGGTTAAAGGAAGCTGAACACGCTATTAGGTAGGTGTACCTAATAAAGTGGCCGTACAGTGTATATATAAGTTCAATGAATATTTTAAGTAGTTATGTTTAAAGCATTTAATGGCGTATCCAAATAAATAATAAGTTTTTTCAACAGATCAGAGAAATTTAATAACATTTCATTAACGTTAAAACATATGCAGTGCAAAATAGAACGAAAATACTACAACTTATAGAGAAGAAAGCAGAACTTTCCTGGCCTCATTAAATAAAAAGATAAAATATTCTTTTATATAACAAACAACTATTTCGACACAGAATTGACAACTCTGATGAGTTCAATACAATTGACAAAACAAAAATCAAACAATACAATCAGCAGTTCAGTTCCAACAATTAAAAAAAACAGTTAATCTTATTTGAATTACAATTCCCGATAACATAATCATAATGCAAACAATTGTTTTGATTCTTAGAAAAAGCTTCCTCTTTCAACATTTGATAAACACTTGCTTTTTTTTTTCTGTTCAGATACATTTCTTACTGTCAAATGTTTTATTTTTATCGCTAAGTCCTTTACAAGTAAATAGGTGGTCATCAAAACCTCTAAGTACAAGTGGGTAGGAACTTGAATTCACAAAATCCATCTTCTTCAAATGCGCTTGAAGAAAATCATGTTCTGTGAGCATTATAAAATAGGCAACACTAATTCTTGTGGAGTATCCTGGGGAGTAGGATTTTTGTTCAATAAAGTTTTCCCTCTTTTTTTCCTTTAGCCTCCTGGATGTGAGTCTGATTCATAAGAAGATTATCATAGGTCTTATTAGACATCTTTTGGCAGGTGACGGGTCAGAATAGGGTGGCCTGTTTATTTCTCCTGTAAGATACTAGCGGAAACCAGGCAAATCTCAGCAGTCGATCACCAGTGCATTCTGGAAAGCAATTCAGTTGCTGTTAGTTGTGCTTGTATACAGAGTTATTGAGTTCATTCTTTAAAAAAATGCTGGTTTCCTTACCAAGTCTTATTCTATTCGAATTATTTTTACAGGTAGGCATATTCAATAACTTATATTTAAGCAACATTATTCAGTTTTTAACTGTAGGAAAAAAATGTCACATCATAGCCTTTCATTGCATTTTTTACTTTGAAATCTCTTGGGACAGAACGGGGCTTGGCTCAGCAGGTATACACGTTGTATACGTTGTATACGTTTAAAACGTACACCCTGTATACGTTTCGTCTAACGTTTCTATCACTAGATAACTATGAGAAGATCAAAAGGCAAAGTTTCCAAACACTTTACTAGAAAACATTTGACCCATCCCGAAAGTAAAACATCGTCTTTCTTGAAAGCATCTCCCTAAAGAACTGAATTAGCAAATTCAGATGATAAATGAGGGAAAAGAAGAAAACGAAATTGTTTCAATCAAAAACATTAGAGAACAAGAAAAGAAGGGAAAGACAACAGGAACTTCGGGAGGATCGAGTTCAAACGAAACAGAAAATATGGATGGATGCTGCATGCCAAGGAATTGTATGAAATTCTAACGAAGGCTGAGTTGCCTACAGTAAATGCAGACAGTGATTCTTTACATAATTCTTGTGCAGGAATAAACAGTGACGATCAGACAGTCTATGTAATAATTAATTAAAAACTTATATTATCCCATTCTGCTCAGCAAACTGCATTTTCTTAAAAAAAAACAAACATGAAATTCTTTAAGAATCATATGTATTTTTAAATGATTTTCAGTCTACTCGTTACAGTGCGAATGATAGTGCGAAGGGTTTTATTGCTTTGTGTAACTGCCTACTTTAAGTTAAATATTAAGTGTCCCATTTCACCTATTCCTTATACATTTCAAATATAAGACGACCATGAATGTCCATCATCTGACTCTTAAGGGTCCTTTAGACATACCATTTTAACAGGCAATCTGACGCCACTGGTGCGCCATGGAGAGATGGAAAGGACATGCCGTCCTGCTCTAATTTAGAACGTGTTCTATTTTCAAAGAGATGGCATGCCATTTCGAAGGAGCCATCTGACACCAGCGCTCCTGGTGGCCAATTGAAGAACTTGAAGTCCAATCGATTTGTATGTTTATTCGAAATTAATGACTACAAAAATGATTTTCACGAACGGAGGTCATCTTTTCCCTATGTTTTCGTGGATGCTTCCAGAAAACATTATTAACTAAAATCATAAAAGGATTCAGGCCTGAAAATTTGAAGTGACGCCAGCGGTTGAAATCTGGAAAACATATGACTGGTCGAGTTTTAACGAGAAATATTGAAACTGAAAACAAAGAAATACAAAAAGATGAAAAAAATGAATACTGTACTTCCTATTTTATTTATTAAAAACATTCTTTCGCCTATTCGATGCATTAAATAACTGATTTTTTTTTATAAACCAATGTAATTTTTTTCGTAAATAAAATGTAGATATGACGACAATTCAGAAGTGTAAATTTTCCGTGTGATGGAAGATACGCTATATATAAGACAAGAGTTTCAAAGCTTTTTATTCACTGGCAATCTACTCTTGACATTGCCATCGATACAGCCTACACATCTAAACCGGTCTTTAAACTAGTGGAAAACGTTCCAAATTATAGCTCTTGCTTGGCTGTGCAGGCCCTACAGTAACTTGTCCTTACGACGCCGTCGTATTGTTTTCGGCAGCAAATGA
Source organism: Thereuonema tuberculata (assembly GCA_023159025.1). Taxonomy (NCBI): domain Eukaryota; kingdom Metazoa; phylum Arthropoda; class Chilopoda; order Scutigeromorpha; family Scutigeridae; genus Thereuonema; species Thereuonema tuberculata. The sequence goes on along the minus strand of JAFIDM010001028.1, from coordinate 18,518,911 downwards.
GGATCAACTAAGTGATCCGTTATTTTCCGTTCATGGTCACTCTTCTTTCTATGGGCATACTACAGTTGTTATTATCAATACTTGAACATAGCATCTGTTCAATCCATTCTGTGGTTAGAATTTAATTTAACTGAAGAGAATAGTTTGTTTCTTCATTAAAACGCTTTGCGAACTTCTATAGAAGAGCAAAGGCAACAAGATATGTCGAATCAACGAGGGCGAGTCAAAAAAGTAACCTTAATTATTTTTTATTGACAAAATATACACACATACAAACAAAAACACTTAATCACTTTTTAATATAGTCCTCATTACGTTCAATACAGGTGCACCAGCACTTTAGCAGAAGCTGGATTCCGTGAGAAAAAAAATATTTGGTTGACTGTGAAGTCGAGTATGAACTGCTTCTGTCATCTCATCATCCGTGCGAAACTTCGTGCGAAACTCAGTGCCTCCTTGAGGGGTCCAAACACAAGATAATTACTCGGTGCAAGGTCTGGTGAATATCGAGTATGTGGAAGACACTCGAAATGCAGATCTGTTAGTTTTTCTACCATCGCACGAGCGGTAAGCCACTGAGCATTATCCTGCTGCAACAACACATCAGAACGGAGCAAACCCGGACATTTTGACTTGATTGTGGTTTCAAATGGCTATGAAGCAGATCACAATGTGATTCACTGTTCATAGTAAATCCCTTGGTCATGTAATGTTCCAGGATTGGACCTTTACAGTCCCAGAAGAGCGTGAGCATCACTTTGACAGCCGACAGAGTTGTGCAAAATATTTTTGGTTTCGGTGATCATGAATGTCGCCACTCCTTGCTTGCTCGCTTAGTCTTTGGCTAGTAATATTAGACCCAGCATTCGTCGCCAATGATGATACATCGTAAAACATCATCCCCATGAACTTCAGAAGGTCGCAATAGCGTTTCACAAGCATCGACACGAAGTTCTTCGATTTTGGGGGCAAGTTGTCTTGGTCCCACCTAGAGGAGACTTTGCTGTACTTTAGAATATCGCGAATAATGTGGTATGCCAAGTCATGACTAATTAACACTATTTCAGCCATCTCGTTGATTGTTATCCGCCGGTTTTCCCATATCAATCGTTCCACTGCAGCGATAATGTCAGCCGCAGTCGATGTGACGACGGCCGGAGCGAGCCATATCAGTCGTACTTAACACCCCACTTCTTGTGCCGTTCGCAAACTTGCTGAAGCGACAGCAACTATCCCCGTACTGTCTTTGCATCCTGTGATGAATGTCTGCCAGTTTTTCGCCCTTGCTGCCCAAAAATCAGATAACTGCACGCTGCTCCTCTTTGGAGCATCTTTCTAACTGATAGGCCATCTTGGATTTGATTTGCTGACGTCACAGCCGGCGCGTAGGCCAAAGTATATGCGCCCCATGTTCCTCAAGTGGCAAGACATAATATATCGGTATGAGAATCCTCTACTACGAGAATTTAAATTTTTATGGCCATATTAAGGTTACTCTTTGACTCACCCTCGTATAAATTAGGTTTGAGACCTAATGAAAAACATTAGGTTTCAATTTTATGATCCAATAATTACTAGCTATATTTCCAAGTAATAAAATAAGAATAAGAATGGATATCTACAAATTTGTATTAAATGGCAAAGAAATTCTTTGTCTTTTTCTAAAAGAAAAATAAAACAAAAACTGTCTTTGTTTTAGAAGAAATGCAACTAATGGCTCGAGAAGTAATGTTACCAGTTTCGACTGCGATTAAGACTTTTAATTATAACGCTCCAACAAGTGCATCAAGAAACAGTTAGCGACCAATTTAATTTTGTGCTTTGTTGCTGTAGAATAAAATGTTGAATTGTGTTTGAATTGTAAGTAGACTAGCATAGCTTTTGTGTAGAAATTTTTGTTTTGTTTAAGACAATTCTCAAAAAACAGTTTCTGCCTCATTATAACTTTGGTGATTCCTTTTTTAAGACTGGGCAACTGTCTTTCATGTGGAAAGTGAATCTATTGAAGGAATTAGCATAAAATGCGTTATCTGTTAATCTTAATTCTTTCCTTTACTGATGAAGGTGAATCTTCTCAATCAGGGAGAGAGCAATTGTTCTGCCTGGATTACCAACGTTAATCAACTGTTTATTTTGTTGCAGTTCATCAAATGCCAATTTTGATAGATAAAGCTAAAGGACATTATCATCATAAAATATGGTAATGGATGTAAATAAATCTGCAAGTTGTTGTAATTAAGGCTTCATCTTTGAACTATTCAACACATGTTCAGCATACGTAAAACGAATCTGCTACTAAAAAGTATTCTATCTTCGATATTTCTAAATAATATTTGTGTATAAAAACACTAATTTTTTTCTATTTCTTAATTCTGAATAGGAGGGGATAACTTATTTTGCGGACAGTACAATATATAAATACTGTTTATTTAACAAATTAACTAGCATTCATACCTTCACTCTGCTTGATTTTTCTAGAGATAAATTTATTGTAAAATGCTGAAAAGTAATAGATAATAAAGAGTTGAGTAATTATGCGCATTGTTTGAAAAGGAATGGATCCCTTGTACAGTGACAAAATATATTGCTTTATTGATTATAAACTATATTAAACAAATAGTTACACCCATCGGTGATTCTAATAACAAAAATAACAGCCAAATTAAGCAATTGTTTAGCCTTTTAAGTTGAAGAAAGTAAAACTTTTAATAACCAAATTACCACCACAATATTGAAGTGCAAAGGGTGATAGGCTACTCAAGGATTTTCCATTTTAAATCATATAAAATGACATTTAGATTTAACATATAAAACAATAGTGGGTAATTCTGAGAAGGTGTAGAATTACGGATCTTAAATGAGCAGAATTATCTGAGGGTCGCCCATATTTTGTGTCTAACCTCACTTTACATACAACCTTTATAATAACACTCCTTTAATTTCCACGATATTTCATCCTTCTTTGCGAAGGACTTCATCAGGTGGTACCAGAGAACAAGAAACTATTCTTCTCCTTTTCTTTACATTTCGATTGTAGAGGAAGAAGAATAGTTTCTTATCAGATGGTACCATCTGAAAAAGTTCTTCAAGAAGAAGGATGAAAAATCGTGGAACTTAAAATTTAGGATTTCTAGGAGTAAATTATTTACAGGATATATTAGTTTATATAAAGAATGCAATCATTTATAATGATCAATTTTTCCCGCAAAAGCTGAAAGCTAGTACTCAACTAAATGTATAGCAAAAAAAATAAAAATAAATTAATATTGAAATTGGCCCAGGACTTCTGAATTCTCTTGGTGCAAAGATAATAACAAAGATTGGATTTTGTCTGCAGTCACTGTTCAACTGACTAAGGAAAATGGCGTCTCCTTTTTCAAAGTCAGTTTCTTTCGTCATACAAACATTGGTAGCAACCAACACTAACATTTACTGTTTCTGTCAAGGCTGACTGCGCAGAATTAGCCTCCTTTCTCCTATTTGCAATTCTTTGTAGCCAACAATGAATTGTTAGTGCTGTTGATTTGCAGGTTTTTCTTTCAATTCCAAGTTCTTCGCCAAAAATTTCAAAACTCATTTGAGGTACCATGAAAGGAATTTATCTAATATAAATTACCACAATTTACGAAATAAATTCATATTAATAGAAACATAAGAAATCCTTTTTCCACAGGGATTGGAGAATGAGGCTTTGGTGAATTATTGCATTTGTTATAAAAAAAAAAAAAAAATGGTCAGATTAAACTGATCACAATGTAAGTAACGTTTTCATAATACATTTCAATATCAAAATTTAGAGAATCGATAAAATAAAAGGTCGATCTTCTAAGAACATATTTAAAAAATTAATAAATAAATTGCTCCAAAAGAGTAGAATTGTTACATTTAGAACAAATGCTTTCGTTACAAAAGAATCGTTAGATAACAGCTTAGAATACTCAAGGACATTTCCTTGAATACGGGAATTAAAAGCTATATTAAGGACTTTCATATGTTCTAAGAGAAACAAAAGATCAATCTTTCTAAAGGTTCCTCGAAATTGAACTTGAAATTAAATAAGCTTTCCAAATCAATTAAATTCCGTTAACTGTAAAAAGAAGTTACTCTGTTACAGCATAAAATTCTAAATAAAATATAACAAGTGACAATCTTATCAATTAGAATATAATTACTTAATTAATCAATCCTTTTCTTTTAAAGAAATGAAAATAGTTTCAGGGCTTCGACGAAAACATTGGAATTTATAAATAAACTCTTAATAGATATAACTTTTAAAATATTCTTAATCTTTGTACTTTTTTTTTTTTAAATTTAATCTATAAATATTTGTAATTCAAACGAGTAGAAGGTGTTTTGGCATTTTCCGTAGACCAATGGTAGAGGCTATTATATAAAACTGAAATTTCCAATCATTAAAAAAAATAATAAAATAAAAATAAAAGTGCTTAAGGCTCAAGGTGAAAATCCTGTTCACTATTATCTGATTGTTTCAAACATACTCGTGACCTTATCTCCGGGTTTTGTTTATTCTTGGTAATAAAAAACAGATAATGTCAGACAAAAATATTTTCAACCTTCTCAAGGTTTTTAGAAAATGAACAAAAACGAAATCATTATATAAGAGAAAGTTCTACTAAAAATAAGCTCATTCTACAGACAAAATAATTAAGTTTTTTAAAATTTTTAAGTTCACTTTAAGAAAGAAAAAAAAAGGAAGGAAGAACGAAAAGCTTTTAGAGATTGTCTACTGTAAAACGAACAGTTTCATAAAATAGTAGAGGTTTAATAATTTAACGTGTGTTTTTCGTAGTACAAAGAGTTGTTCAAGCCACCACACATGGATTTAAGTTACAAATAGAAATGGTTTAATAGAAAATCCACTGTAGGTTTGTTAAGCCATCCTTGCTCGCTTTGTCAGTTGGTAAATACACAGGATACATCCAATCCAATGCAGTGTAGTTCCCTAGACAGATTAAAACTAATTACCTTCATAAAGTAAAACTTATTTCAACTTTTAAATAAGTCATTAGATAATTTTTAAACGCTCTAGAAATTTCATGGTAAACATGTTGCAAATCTTAAGAAATTCTGAATTAATTATTATTTTGCAGGATTTTCTTAGCTAAGATATTTTTATCTGTCCTTCATTCTCTCTACAGGTGTAATTTGAACGGATTTGGGGTTTGGTTCTAATGTTATTATTTGTGTCTAATGTTACTAATAATAAACAACAAGATATATGATGATGTAACTGAAGAAGTATCTAAACTGCAAGTTTCTTTGTAATAAGGTTTGTAGTTTTCAGAAACTTAAAAACTGATTTAAAAGGCTACTAATCAGCTTTCAACAGAATGATTAAAGACCTAAGACTCTCCTTCCTTCTGTCAGAATTTCTTATACAATGTGTAAACAAAACATTATTTTTTTTAGAGAAGCGAGCAAAGAGGGCTCAAGATAGTGGATTTTATATTAAATCCTTTCTATTTTTAACTTCAATCCATGTAGAGTGGCTTGAACAACTCTTAATATTACGAAAGAAGGGGGGGGGGGGTTCTGTCCGTCGCTATCTTTATAGTAGAGACACGAATGATACCTAATTGAAAAGCTTAGGACTGTAAGGTGGTGAAAAATCTGAGTTCCGGTCTGTGGTCAGTTCCTATCATAAAAATGGCCGGAATGAAATATCTACGCGTTCATTTCATGGTTTCAATGGATGCTAATCCTTGAAGTGGTGTCGTCATAATCTACGTCACAGTTCAAAGAGCCTGTTGCTAGGGTTTTAGCATTGAAATTACTTACGACCAAATTATCTTTCTTTGAAAAAGACCCAAAAAAATAATAAAAAAATATCAGACAGCATTTTTAAGACTTCACGAAAGCTCACCTTACGGCTTTTTTCCCTTATTTTTGTGAATTTTAGGAGAAATATTAAGACAAAAAAAGTGTATTTATGCATATTTTTGAGGTTCGGACTCCTTAGATCACCTTGCAACTGATGCCTCTGATTGGTTAACTCCGATCTGACGTACTCAAACTCATTTCAGAAGTAGGATTGTAGAAAAAAAAAAATAATTTATAATTGTTGGCGAATTATTTATTCTTCTTGTGAAATGAGTTTCAGTAAATCAGATCGGTTCTTTGCTGCTGAAGAGTGGCTTCTGAGTTAACCAATTAGAAATTCTCGACATCGCTTGCAAGGTGATCTACGGAAGTCCCACCTCAGAAATATACATAAATTAATACACCTTTTTTTTTGTTTCAATATTTCTTCTAAAATTTACAAAAATAAGGAAAAAAAAAAAACTACGATGGACTTTCTTGAAGTCTTAAAAATTTGAAGATCCGTTCTGATAATTTTTTATTATTTTTTTGGGTCTTTCTCAAAAGAAAAAGAAACAAACAAGATAAACACCAACTTGGTCGTAACTAATTTCAAAACCCTAGCAACCAGCTCTTCAACTGTGACGTAGGTTTTGACGACACTTAAACGGTCCATTTTTAAAAACATGTCGCCATTATATTTGAAATGCTTGTAATTATTTGCCTTAAAATCATTATCCTGGCATATCCTTATCAATAGCCTATTTTACTAAAAAAAAAAAGAGAGAGAGAGAGAGAGCTGTAAAGAAATGAACTGACAAGTGATCTCAATAGAAGAAGAAGCATCAGATTTTAAAAAAGCATGGTAATGACTTGACATTTATTATTTCAAGGATTTTTCTATGCTCAGGTTTGATAAGCTAGTAAATCTATCATTATGATAAGTACCATTATTCTGAAATGAACTGAAATAAACTTTTCAGATAAAAGGTTTTATAAACTGTGCAAATAAACTTAATATATTTTATTAGAAAAAAATTAATTACAAAAGAAAATAATAAATCGTCTTAACCGTGGCATCTGATTCAATGAGAATGATGTAGATATCAGCAAAATAATAAATTGCCTCCTGAGTTAATGAAAATATTACTAGAAAGTTACTTAAAATAATAATCCAGTTCCCAGTTTCATCATTGCTCGGAAATCTTTTTAGTAGGAGGTACATCAAAAATAAAATAGATCTTGATGTATATTTATTCACCATCCAATCCCTAACGATTTGGGGTGATTAGTTAACCATTATTAGTTATGGTTAACTAATTTTAATCAAAAATTGGAAAACATTTTTTTTTTATTTCATCAAAAAAAAGTTAATTGAGAGTTCTTAGCTAATCTTTGTTGAAAATTAAACATTTAGTTCATTAGCTAAGAATTTTCAATTAACTTTTTTTTTATGAAAAAAAAAAAACAAAAAACTTTCCAATCTTTTTTAATTCATTGCTTATCAATATTACTCATACATTTGGTGATTTGACAGTTAAGTATGTTATCATTTTTTATTATTCAAGTACATTAGATATCATTCAGAATAGAACTGACAAGATAAGATAGGCTTAAATACTCAATCAACGACCGTTTTAAAGTTCATAAATTTACAATTAACATTATATAAAACTCTCCCCCAAGAAGGCAAAAGAATTCAACTAAGAGCCATTACCTGAAAAGAAATCACTGTTTCTTTTTTCAAAAAAAAAAAGAAAGAAAAGAGTAAGCGTTTAGATGGAAATAGCTTTCGAAAACTAATCCTTTACAGTCATCGGGAAACTAAAGATAAGATAATGAACGATATTTCTAATCAGATAAGTCAAAAACTTTACTGTAGTGGTGGTGTTTGTTATATAAATTTTGTTATATAAGAATCCTGTTACTCAACAATGCAGAAATAGACTAAAAGCTGTAGAACATTTCTACAAAATTTGCATTGATCAGAAATTAACAAGAAAAATAAAAAACATCAAATAAATGATAAATTGGAGACAAAAATGAACATAAGAAGATAGTTTCTCTTTTTAAACTATACGATACTTTTAAATAGCAAGAAATTGATAATAATAATAATAATTATTATCACCCCAAGTCCGCTACGGAAAGGATGACTCTTCCCCGCAAGGAGGGAGGCCGAGGACTCGTCAACCTCATCACCCTACATGCAAAACAAGTACACACACTTAGGGAACACTTCCACCAAAGAGCACAACACTCCTCACTCCACTCAGCCATTGTCAAGGCTGACACACACCACACACCCCTGGACCTCGAAAACACTTCTCCAAACTCATCGCCCCTAACACCCACACTCAGCAGCTGCGTGAATCATGGGCTCGTAAGGAACTCCATGGCAGACATCACCACGAACTCAGCCAGGCTCATGTCGACATGGAAGCGTCGAACAGATGGCTGACAAGTGGCAAGCTGTTTGGGGAGACCGAAGGGTTCATGATCGCGATACAGGACCAAGTCATCCCCACACGCAACTACAAGAAACACATCCTACACGACGCAAACACACATGACGACAGATGCAGGAAATGCCACACTACGCATGAGACGATCGACCACATAATATCAGGCTGCCCCCTTCTCTCCCAAACAGATTACTCCCAGATTACCTCCACCGACACAATCAGGTAGCGTCGACTGTTCATCAACAGTTAGCATACAAACACTCACTTATTAAGAACACGGTCCCGTATTACAAGTACATACCACAAAGCGTATTAGAGTCATCCTCACATAAGCTGTACTAGGATAGCCCCATTCACACAGACAAAACCATACATCACAACGGACCTGACATCACACTTGTTGATAAGGTCAACAAACAGATCTGTCTCATTGATATTGCAGTGCCTATCAGCAAGAACATGCAGAAAACTCACGCAGACAAGATCAGTAAATACACCGATCTAGCACATGAGCTCCAAAAGCAGTGGAGGCAGGACCGAGTACGTGTTGTACCTAATGTCTTGTCCGCCACCGGTCTAGTATCTCACACATTGCACCACAGTGTCAGCACACTAGGACTTCACAAAAACACTTATGCACAACTGCAGAAGGCTGTGGTACTGAACACAACACGCATAATTAGGAAATTTATGGGCACAACCACACATCCCTAATCATTCTTGCACACGTCTTTACACTTGGCAATATGTGCTTTGGTCCTTGACCCGCCATATTGTTTTTGCTGGGGAAACCCAAGGTTTGAAACATACAAACATAATAATAATAGTTTATTTTACCTGTAATGTATTTTAAACATCAAAATTGGGAAATTATTCCAGGAATTGTAAAATAGGTTCACAAGAATGGAAGCACTAATCAACGAAAATCAATTTCGATCAACGAAAAAGCTTTTTTTGTTTCGAAAAAACTTCGAGAATGTTTTCTCTTTTATAAAAGAATTTATTTTACAAAATACAGTTACAGGCCTTCAAAGTAATCTCAAAGCGGCCCACAACGCTTGGGCAAGTCTTGTATTCGGTCCAGTCAGGGTATCTTCATTGTTGATGTTTGTGATTACTCAAACCACCATCAGAAACATCCTGAATGGTATTGAATGTCTTTCCACGGAGTTTTGGGAACAAGTCAAGTCTAGTGGGCTCATGTCACGATTTACAGCGGGAGGGAAAGCACTTTCCATCTCTATTTTTCTAGAATATCTCTTAGGATATTTCTTTTTTAAAATTTAAAATTTCTGTGAGAACGTCGGACCTTTCTCGAATTTTGGGGCGCAAAACATTTTGCAGAAATCTTCTGTAGAAAGTTACAGTGTTTGTTGCTATTACTCCATTCTTGTCATAGAACATAATCATCATCAACTGTTGGCGACAGCATTCTTTTGGGCGAAGAGAATCTCGATGTCTCCATTGAGAGGACTGAGATTTCAGTTTCGGTTCAGAATCTCGTATCCACGTTTTGTCTAGGGCAACAATTAAGTTAAAACTGCGCGCCTTTTGTCTTGTAGTGTTGAAGCAATTCTTCCTCTTCCGAACTGATTGCTGCTGTCAAGGAGAGGTTTACACAGCACTGCCATACGATGAGACATTCCAGAATATGGTAGAAAATTTGCAAGAACGGTATGAACTGTGTCCGCCATAATGGAGAACATTTAAAACATATTGTACACATCTTGGATAGATAATGCTAAGTATTCCTTTATTATGTAATAAATATTGACTGCACCCATTCCTGGTTTCTGTCTTCACTACTGTTTGTTTTGCCCAATTCTATATAATCGACTTTTAATTTATAATTCTACTTTTTTCTATCTACAAAGAAATTCCTACAACTCTGATGCTGCACACATGAATTTGTACTGGAAACGGTTTTATTTAAGATATTTTATTTATTTATGTACACAATTAGACAAATCGTATATGTTTATAATTCTTTATTTACACTATTTTTTTAAGCCTTTAGCTCTAGTTTGAGTTTTGGATATTCCAGATGATGTTTTCCTCCTGTGATTTATTTTGTTTTAAACTCTTATATATATAAATTTAGCTTTGGCACAATTTAATTCGTCTTCGTGAGCAAAAAATAGCAAATACTCGCGAATTGCCAAATCGAAAACCTGAAATCCCTCGTTTTAAACATCTCTCAAATGTAAATGAAAATCTCCAGATTACTGCATCCAACTTAAATTAAAAAGTATTTCTTCAACCCGTTAAAATCCATTACACCTGCAGGACGAGTCAAATGTGCCATGTATGCTTTGTCCTGTTTTGAAAGCGATTGTTGTAACATTGGCGAATCACGGCGTCCCCTTATTGATAGGATCAACGAACATCGCCGAGAATGTGCAGAAGGTGACCTTACATATACTACAGTTACACATATTAACAGCACCCGACATTCTATCAACTTTCATAGCCCGACAGTACTTGCTATAGCTGATTCAATATTGGTATTTAATGTAACCACAAACTCCTGTTACAACGACTGCATTTCGGTAAACAATATCTACCAACATGGCTTTGAGCGCCAGCTCAAGGACTTACAATAACGTTTCCCTCCATTTGCTTCTCCACAATATTCAGTCCTATGTTTATCAACATTGCCATGTGCTTTGCTACAATCGTTTGTTTAGTAAGATTTCCATGTGCTCTGTTTGATTGTCTCTAGCGATCAACGCTTGAGGCCTCTCCTTAGTTTTTTCCTAACCACGCCTCCCCCCCCCCCCGTATCATTGGTTTATAATTCTACGGGGATCCTATATCAACCTGTCATTTTCCACTTTCTTATTGGTTCTACTACCCTACTTATATCTGTTTTTTCCTGTCTCTTATCATTCCCCTTTGGATGCCCAGTCAGTACTATGGACGCAACTAGCAGGATGCATTTTTAATTGCAATTTACCGTAAAGTTCATTTTTTAGTTAAGTGCGGAGGCTTTACACTATAATCTCAGAATATCGCCCACACATTAATTTTTTTAATTACAAATATTGCATTTCCTCTTAAAAAAGCTTTTCAATTGCCATTGAAATAAACAATGTGAAGACAGATTGACAAAGTTTTAAACGTAGTTTTACACAGAAAACTTCCACGTGAGAATTGCTAAAGCGAATTTCGCATCATTATAAATTTATAACCACGATTTGGTTTTAAAAATAAACATGGTTTCATTCACAAGTTATTTATTAAATACATAAGAGTATGTCGTATATTAATTTTAATTATTTAAAACGGGGAAATCTTGTTGAATGAAAGCAAGTTTAAAGTCCGTAATTATTCATAAATAGAGAGAGAAATTCACCAACGGACAATAAATATGCCTTCGCACATTGAGCCAACATCAACGGGAATTCTAAACAGCTGTTTCATACTTATTAGGGATCATCAGCAGATATACCCTTGATGTTTGGCTCAGTTGCGCGAAAGCTCTTTTTCATTTTCGTTTTATTCAGATTCGCCATTTCTCAAAACAATCTCGTGGTAACAAGAATGGGTCCGAGAAATCAATTTGCCTGTGCTTCAGATTTTCAAGCCGAAATTTGTTAAGATTAATAATGTATGTCGCTTGTTTGGCCGCGCGGTTGGCATTGTTGCTAAGACATCTGCCTCTCACCTCTGAGTACCGGGTTCGGTTCTCATGTGGGTTTCGTGATGGTGGACGATCCGCGCTGGGCAGGTTTTCTCGGGGTTCTCCCGTTTCCCCTGCACTTCTCCCACCATTCTTTCTCAGTCTTTCTCTCCATCTGTCCATATTTCCGTGGGATAGTACAATAGACCTCCGGTCGCAGCGCTTGGCTTCTGCCACCCACCTTCACTACACACATACATACATACATACATACATGTCGCTTGTTTCGGAAGCATCCGAGAAAACACTGTGAAAGAGTAAATCTGTCCGTCAATATCAATTTTGTAATTAGTAATTTTGATAAAACACATTAATTACAACTCGACTTTGTTCAAGTTCAGAATCTGAGCTGGTATGAGAGATGGACGGCAATCAACTCCTATGACAGATAGTCTAATACAGAGCAAAGACAGCAATCTTCTAGCCATTAGTCCATTACTTCAGTGGCAAATCTAAAACAGCCTTTACTATTTTTTGATGAGTTCGACTAAAACGTTTTAAACGATTTTCATCGACAACGTTTCGACTGACTACAAAAACGACACTTCATGTGACGACAATTCAAAAACTTGTTCAACAGTATTTCACTGAAAGGTTATAAGGAAAGAAAAATGAGACGTCAAACAAGCTGTGGAAGTAAAAACAAATCACTAATAAATTTTGAAACATGCATTTTGAATTTCTTATCTTCTTTAGCCTTCCGAATATTTTTTTTAAGAGCTGTCATATCAATTAGATACAAACTTATATTTTTTTCATTCTTGAATTTAAAATCCCCTTCACGGGCATTGGATTTTTAAATGGATAGTTGCAGGTCAATTAAAAACAAGTTTCAAATCATTTAAAAACTTTAAATTTTTAAAGTTTTTTCTTTTGGTATTTTAACAGACTGCTTTAATACTTCTAAGTTGGCAATCGGTTACAGCTACTCTTATATCAGATGGTGAACTTATAAATATGCCAAAATTACTTTGCTGATTTGTTTTTCCCGAAAGTTTTAAAATGAAGCAAATGCATCATCTGGTTCACTGGGTAACTCTGGCTAATAAGCACAAAAAGATGCCTTCAGAAATAAAAGTGCTATTAAATAGGAATCATTCAAATCACAGCTGCTTCTATTCGTTTTGGATTTTTTATGTAAAGTTGATAATAAGGCATAGACGTCTAAAGCAGAAGGTTAGAGGGACATTTGTGTTGTTATTGAAGGTTGCCTCCTTAAATAGCTCAGAAGATAATGTTTGTGTGTTGTATACAATTCAAGATTAAATGAACACGTAATAGTTTTGTAAAATAATAATAATTAGACTCAGTTCATTAACACAATCCTTTATATCAAATATAAAATGGAAAAAGAAAAGTATTTTCTGGATTCCAGTAAGTGCAGAATTTCTTTTGTAAACTTTCTTTTGTAAACTAATGACGCTTTCTTTTGTAAATTAATCAATGCATAGATCTAAAGTAAGAATCCAATGTTATGCTCAACTCTGAGAAAACTGAAATAAAACTGGTTTATTAAAGTCTTTTGTTAATACTCTTCTAAGAGGAATTTGCCCAATCTCAGTGAGCCTTCTTGAGGAGATGATGAGAATTCCAGGAACTTTCATTCGGACAAGCTGTTCCCTGTTCTTCTTTGTTAATCAATGGGAGAATATTTAGACTTCTTTAGTTGAGATTGACTTGCATGGCATTTCTGTACGTAGCGCAAGAGAACAACCGTGCAGAAAGATTAGGCATCAAGCACTGTAATGATCCATGGTTTGGCCTCAAGAATTTGCAATGTTTATTGTAGTACTGACCATTTCGGATGATGAAGTTAACAATGATCCAAAGTCTTCATTGGAGCCCTTTTAACTTGCGACCCATTTGGGATCTATTATGATAGCAACCAAAATCGGTAGCTATTGCATTTGTCCTGTCCGTCCGTCCGTGTCTGTCCTCCCCTAACAACTTCCGAACGGAAGGTCGGACCGACATATGAATTTCACGATCGTGTTCAGAAACCCAAACATCGTAGGAATGGGGTATTTTCAGGTGCCAACAGAAGATATGATATGTTCCAGATATTTGGCATAGTTTTCATTTCCACTATTAGCTTAAATGTCATCTCATTTGAGTTGTCAGCTTAGCGTGATTGGACTGAATGTTTCAAATCCCTGTATCTACTTTTTTTTTCTTTTCTTCTTTTCTGAATCTTTTTTCTCTATGTCCGAGTGAATTTTGTTTTGTTTTTTTTGTTTTCCTAACGTTCTTCTTATTTTTTTTCTAACTTTTGTTTTTTAATTTTTGCTTTCGTTAATGTACTTCCTTTTTTTATTATTATTTTTAAATTTTGTTATCATGAGTCTTCCTTAAATTTATGCTTTACCACAAAATTACATTCACTTGTCTTATTATTATTTCTGATGATCCTCATTTTCATCTATTTTTTCATTTGTGGACTTTCAATGTAGCGAAATTGTTGTGATTGATTAATAATAAATGTTTTCCAAAAAAAATATGTTTCATTTATCTAATAATAATCAAATATTATATAACTATAATCATGACACACCTATGCTTGATATGCACATCTTTGTCAGTCGCCATTATACGGAGGGTTGGACCACGTTTATCAGAACGAATTTTCGGATATAAGAAGTCTAAGAAAGGCCGCGATTCCACCATCTGTCGTGCTCTATTTGTCAGCCCGGCATTCGATGAATGGACCTACATCGTAGTTTCCTTTGGAGGAGGTTGCGCTGCAGTGTGGCAAGGGGAATCTTGTTCCACTCCTCCTGACAGGCTTTCCATAAACCAGCCACAGTTCGAGGTCGTCGGTTTTCTAATGCCCGTTTAAACAGACCAAAGTCACAGTAGTCTTTAGGGGAAGCGTCAGGTGATTTCACTGGGATCGAACTGAATGGAATTGATCGAATTCCTGTTTCGTTGGCCATTCGTGACGTGTAGGACATTGTTGTTTGAGCGGTATGACTCGACGCTTTGACCTAATGGATCCATACTTCAGACGACGCAGTACCGTACAGTGCTGGAATGTTGCTGAGGTACAATGGTTGGAATGTTTTTTTCCTGATAATACATAGCATTAACCTTTGCCTTTCCATCAATTTTACGCAAATGCAACTTCCCCTGATAGGTGTAACCAGTCACGATCATGCAGCCCTTTGAAAACTTTTCCTTACATTGGCGGAACCATTCTTAACGACCTTTCGCATCACGATGACGATAAAAATTGCAATTGGTTCAACAACTTCGAGACACTTCGTCCAACGTCACAACATACTTCCATTTTTCGCCCGACAAATGCTCTTCATACAACTTTCGTTTGTCTTACGTTCGGCGATGTGTCGAGGCAACAGCCTACGAACATTTGCTTTGTAGTGCTTCTTTAGATGCAGGTCCATATGCATTATGCGTGTTATGGTTGTTTTGGAAATTCTCGTTCGTTGTGCAAGACTTCTATGGGTGCTGGGATTTTCTTTCATAATGTTTTGTTTCACCTTACAGACAACAGCTGGAGTGGCAGCGCTTCGTGGATGTAGTTTGCGGCCATCCGGTTTCTTCCTCACTTCACTAACAGCCTTTAAAGTGACTTTAACGGACTTTGGAAGTTTTAAAATTTCGTTGCTTACACATTTCTATTATTCAGGAATAAGAATATTTCGCATCGGAAAGGGCTACAATGTGCCCTTCCCACCAAATTGGTACTCGTGGAGCCATTCGAACACATAACACTAATGTACATATGTTAACACTGACTGTACTCGCTCAGCAACAAAAACAAACAGGATTTCATGTGCGCATAACAATGCGCTGTTGAAAACGTTCTTATAAATGTGATCCAACCCTCCGTATTAGGCTATCTTTCAGCTGCCACCTGGCGCACGTCAGTAAAATTAAACAGATATTGGCGGGAAGGTTCAAATTGCACTGCCATACCACCAACATTTGCTTCTGACATTATGGGCAAACATAAAAAAATAGGAGGCATTACTTTCGGAGCGAGCCTCGTATTATTATTATTCGATAGCGGGTTTGGTTAGATCTCAGGTTCTATCCTATAGAACAATGCTCGTTATTTTCTTCTTTCGTTATGTTCTCCCTCAAAAGAAATTTGTTTCTTTCTGTTTTAAATATAGCATTTTTATAGCAAACAGCGAAAAATATTTAATTTTCGAGTTGCTTCTTTCGCCTCAATGTGTTTTTAATCAACTAAACAGAATCTTCTTTTAATTATATTGCCAACTACGTCTGCACTTTCTTCATGTTTAAAACAATAATAAATTACATTTAAAACAATCACGTACGTATTCGGAGACTCATTATTCCAGTCTCCTTTATCAAGTGTGATTTAAAAAAAATTAAACATTAAAAATAATTTTGTTCCTTGCATAGGGTTCGTCGAGTAAAGAGATCCGGTGTTGTTCTTTAGAAGCTTATAACTGCTACTGCTCTAGTGGCCTTTATTGGAAATAGAAGTGTTAGAGTTGGTTGAGACAAAAGGCATTAGCGTCATTTTTCGTGAAAAAAGTAAATTCTCAAAAACAAAACAATTGCTAAACTATTTATCTATGAAAGCAAAATGCTAAGAAAAAAATGAGTTATTACCTTTACTTCCTTACCAAAATATCTTAATGAGATCAAACTTCGTCTGTGACGACACCTTCATTTTTTTTTTCCTTTTTTGTTTAGATATTGAAAATTATAACAGATAATTGCTAAACCGATTAATCGAAATCATCAAAACCAAATTTTAGAAATCGAAACTAAAAACATCAAAGGAAAGAAAGACTAAAACCATATAGTACTCGTTTCATGAATATCTTAACAAACTCTCTCTCTCTCGGTGTTTTTGTCTTAGTTTATGATAATCGCTCTCCAACTCTTCTCTTCAGTTAATTCCAAAGCAGCATTCCTTCCCTGACAAACTCTGATATCCAGCCTGAATTGCCAGTACCGTTATTCCAATTGAGAGCCATAATCATCATGGAAAAGTAATACGATGGTTTCCCCTTGCCTTCAACTCCACATGCCGTTGACCCTATTGGGTTCCTCCGCCTCCAAAGGCCGTTTCCAATCATCTGGGGCAAGTGGGTGCCCGTCGACGCTCACCTGCCCTCCAAGAAGGTATCTACTTATCCCGTATCTATACCGCCTTCCACCACGAGGGGGTACGGTTGGGGTTTGTCTGAGAGATCCTGGAATCCTTCAGGCCTTGGAACTTAACAAATTAGGATAACAGGACCTTAGATCTTCCAATTAAATTCACAACTTATACTTTGACTAAAGCAATCTTTTTAATCCGAATTTTTAGCCATGGACTATCTTGGATGAAGTATAGCCATATTTAGAGAGTAAATAATTGGATATATCTAACAATGAGACGGCACACCCTGTATATCGCAAAAGTCAATGCCCTTTTGTGAATTTGAAGTACGCATGAAAATTATATACGGGTTTGGACCAACACTCCACCGATTTCGAGATATTTGACATTGTTTCCATTGATTTTTAAGTATTAGTTTGTTAAATTCCTGTCGTTCGATTTCAAAAGAAATATTGATGTGGCATAATGCGTAAGCAACCCACTCGAGATCTATGGAGCCAGGGTTCAATTCTTCTGTAGCAAACTTATTTTTTTTTTTTAATTGCATTTCTTTCTTTCATCTTCTTTCATTAAGATAACGTAGTTTTTTAAGGTCCCCCCCCCCTTTTCCCTTAAAATTACAAAGAAAACTAACAAACGAATAGAAGTAAAAAAATAACATTCGTCTTAACTATTTTTTAATTACAAGTTTTTTGATTTAGAAAAACAAAATAAAAATCATAAATACGTAACTTAATTGAACGTTTTCTTAAATCTTGTCTTCTTTCTTCCCTGTACTAATAAACTCTCTTGGCGTTTTGTTTGTTATTAATACTTGAGACATTAAAATTTATGGATAAAAATTTTAAGATTTATTTAAATACCGCATGATTTTTAATTCGTTTATTTTTGGTATTATTTTTCCGGAACAACGATTCTTTTTTTTTCTTTCGGAATAAACCCATCACAAACGAATCCTACCATGCCATTTATTTGAATTTGTGATTTGAGGTGGGACAGAGGTTCACTGAAGTATATCCTCTGAGATTTTCAGTACAACCTTAATACATTAACATAACTGTAATAATATTGCTCAACTATTGAACTATTCAATAAACAAATCCTTAAGAAATAATTCAGTTAAGTATCCCTCTGTGTAAGAGAAAAAATAAGAATGAGAGAAGAGCCAGAGGAAAAGAAATTACTCATAATATTTCAATGTTCATTTCTTATACCTTACTACATTTGTTTCGAGTCTCTCAGGCATACTCATGATATTCTATCCGTCATGGGACGGGCAAATACTACGTTAGTTATTTATAAAGCATTTCAAAAAATATATTTTTTTTCGAAATTAAATTGTAACTAAAGTAATTTTAATTAAAAAGAGTAAAAGATACGACCATTAAAGAATTATCAGCACAAATACCTCAATCGGTGTCTGTATAAAACTGGTTTACTGCAAAAGACACTTAATTTCGCGATGTACAGGGTGTCTCATTTAAGGAAAGATTTTATTCCTCAATCCACATTTAATAACAAGGAATATATATACATGAAAGCTTTACTATTCTAATTGTTTATTATAAAAGTTCATTCAGGTGAAAATAAAACTTAATTTATCCTATACGTAGCCTCTGGTGATAAATAACAATGCAGCCGTTCTCACAGTAATATTTTGTAACGCATCTTGTAGACACCATTCCGTTTTTAAGATCAACTTAATCTAGCTCCTGGATGAAATGCGTTCATTAAAAACCAGTAAAAAAGATAATACCCAAGTGAGATTCAAATAATGGAAGCCATTTGTACTTTTTATACGAAGAATCAAAATTTATTTTTTGGTTTTCAATTTTCTTCCTTCAAGGAAGGAAATACCCTCCTAGTGTCCAATGGTTTACAAACAGCGGAAAATATAATATTTAAATGGTTGAATTGAGGATTTAAATAAAAATAACTAAAGTTTTTTTCTTGAAAAAAATAAAAATAAATAACGAACTTCTTTTTTACAGTCATTATCTCTCTATCCAAATAAACACTTCGATTCTTCTTTATTTATTTTATTTGTTTTGTTTCTGCTTTAGCTTCCCATTGTAAATCGACTGAATTGGATGAGACTTAATATCATCAAATATAACTTTCATCAAATAAAAGCATCAAATGTAACTTTCTAGTTTCTTTTTGCTAATTTTTATGAACATCTAAGAATCAAATGAAGCCATTTGCTTCACTAGGTTTCAGTTTATCTGTTACTTTAAGGCTATTTTTTGCAAAGAAAAATTGGTAAAGAGAACGTTCAAATTATCTTTCCGAAATTTCATCTTGTAAAAACATCTTCATTATTATTTTACTTTCCTTGCATTGTCTAAGCCTTAAAAACTGTAACTAGTCAGAGCAAACTTTCATTATATTTTCTTTTTCTTTAATTATCATATTTAATTTGCTGTTTTAACTTTAGGAGGGCAAATTTCTAACTTCAGAGCAAACCCTAAAACGGGCATTACTTTCAAAAGAAAAACAGAACGCCGAGGTTTCCTAAATGTTATCAATCTACCTATATAAAAAGAAAAGTCCTGACTCACTCACTCACTGACTCATCAAACCCTTGGACCTAGAAAGCTGAAATGTTGCACAGAGGTTCCCTATATGATGTAGACAAGGAATAAGGCTGGATTTTTTGAAATTTCCAAAATGGATAGGGAATAAAGAGGATTTATATTTTCGTTTTAAAGTTGCCTTAACGATATATAGATGTGTGGCGCCAACCCGCAATACATCTGAGTTATCCGGAGAAGGCCACAACGGGCTGGGAACTCGTATATTTTCCGATCTCAATATTAATTTGTTAAACAAATAAAGTTTTTTTTTTTTTTTTTTTTTTTAATGCTTTGTTTGCAAGGATTCCGGAGCGAAGCGACGGTACCCGGCTAGTATAATATAAAATATAAAAAGCCCCACAAAAAAAAAATTAAGAAAAGGGAAGAGGGTTTACGAGCATCCATCTACAGACCAACTCAAAGGTTCCATTTATTTTTTTTACCGTTTTTCTTATTGAAATTACTTTAATTTTACATTTCCAAATGAGATAATGTTAAACTATTTATAAGGCCTCTACAGTTATTAGATTTCACCAAAAAGAGAAACATAAATTTTAAATCTGTAATGAATTATTTAGGCAACAGTTAAAAAGTAAATTTAGTTTTTCCACAAGACTAAGTAAATGGGACTGTTTGATACAAGAAATTACAGTAGAATATCTCAGTAATTGCTCGTTTTTCAGTTTATTTACTTCCTAAGTATTCTAAATATGCAAAAAAGATAAAAATAAAATAAATGAAATCTTGTTATTGAACTTGTATCCGATTCTCATGAAATGCTGTGGTAAAGGATTTCTGTGAAAAGTTATTCGTGTCACGTGTTGTGACACTTTTGGCCTGCAGCCATTGCTAGTCATCGGATCAACAAATGACAAAAGAGAGGAGGATGAGGATCAAACTTACCCAATTCCACTGGATACAGCTGAATATTCACATCGAGAATGAGATCCATTTTGAAAGATTCGCTCTCGCAGTGCAAACGACTTACTACAGGGGAAAAAAGAAAAAGAGTCAACACAACAAAAGAGATTGGTAAAAAAAAAAAAATCTACAGTTTAAAAATTGTAAAGAAAATCTGTTGGGGAATAAAGAAAACAAAATAGAAAACTTCACATTCTCAATTTTGATCAATTAACTTCAGTCAATTTTAAAAAAAAGCTCCCCTTTTCAGTTATAGCTAATGGGGTTTTGATTTATTAGTCAGTGAAATTAGCCATTTTCAATTCTTCAACTTTTGTAAATAAACATTCACACAATGTATCCGAAAACAAAACATAAGCTGTATTGGCAGTTTCAAAACAAGTCGCGAATGGATAATAATTAATAAGGACACAGCACAATGAAAAATCTTCATTAAAATCTAAAATATACCTACATAAAACATCGATCTCCGTGTAGAGATCGAAAGACTCCTTTTATGTATATATGTATATTTTAGATTTTAATGAAGATTTTTAATTATGTTTTTAAATGTCCTTAATAATCATTTTAAACAACTAAACATATAGATTGCACATTAAACTAACTATCCGAATAATTACGGAAAATTCAATAAAAATTCTAAATTTTATTTTCATTATTTTTAATAAGCTCTTAAAAAGTGAAAAGAAAAGAACGGGAGACAGAAGATGATTAAAAAGATGAAAATGTTGACTCTCAAACAATACAAGTGAAATTTAATACACTTTGGAGAGAAATCATCAGTCAACCACGGAAAGATCTAATTTATAACACAATAGAGTTCAATAGAAAAAGATCATTTCAAGATGAGGTTTATTTGTTTTGTTGAATATCTTTTTACTTACAACTCACTCTTTACTTAGAAACATTTTCTTATATTTTCGACTCAGTTGCAATGATTATAAAGTGAAAGAATGTTAAATAAAGGATGACGAACATGAGATGGTTTTAATAAACACACGTCACTTTACTTAATCAATAGAAATCAGTTCACAAAACTTCAATGAAAACGAAGTTTCTTGGAGAAAAGTTCTGGTGATTATTACGAATTCGAAAACACATTATCCACATTTCTTTAAACAACACAAACTGACAATAATAATTTACAAACGTTTAATCACTTAGTTGTTCCATCAATATTTGATACTATTCAGAAATTATTAAAGTACCAAAGGGAATGAAATAAAATAAAAAAATCTTACAGAATCTAAAGTAAGACATTTAAGGCTGTTACTTGCTGATGTTCACGCAGTAATTAAAATTTTGACAATTTCAAAAAAATATAATCAAAAACTCTACTAATTACCAATAAAATAGTTCAATCCAATTAATGAAAATGTCAACAATAGGCCCACTTCGACATACAGTATATACGAATCCCAGCACTTACTGTTCGAAGAATATCATTGTGGGTTCTCAACAGGTTCCTACCCCGGGTTCTCTCTTGAGCTGCCAACGAACGTTTGAATGTAGATTCACGGTCTGAGGATTGTGGAGTGAGTCACAGGGAAGTTGCTTTAGTTCATTTGCGCAACTCAACAGCTGACTCATGCTTTTGGGTTTTTGAATTATGGGCCAAAATCACAAGAAAACAAATCTCAAACAAACATCCACAACTGCCACGAGGATTAAACATCTATTGGCGAAGAAATTATTCTCGTCATTTGATTCTCTACTCCACATTTACTTAATTACAATTTATCAAATAATAATAATAAAAAAAAAAAAAAACAATTAAAAATAGTGCTTTCAACTAAGTCATGATTCAACAACACTAATTCTATGTCGTTCAATTCAGAAAAACATTACAAACATTCAGGACTACTTTCTAATAATTATTACTTTAGCACTCACTCTTAATTTAAATTTCTCTTATCCTTTATTAAGAAATTATTGATATTTTAAGTCAATTCTTTAAAAGGCTAAGATAATCAGAAACATTCAAAAAAAGAAAGTAGTTGTGTTTTATTTCCTTCTCATGCACGAACGAGGAATTACACCATTTTTACTTTTATTTCAAAAATCCCAAAATATTTACATTTACTCTACCTAAGTAGGATACCTGACTTATTTTAAAATTAATGGATTGTATAGATAAGATTTTTATTATGGCATCAGAACAAAAGGAATTGCAATAATAAACTTATTCTAAAATATTTCTACGTGAAATAACAAATACTTAACGATTTTTCTGGTTCCATTGTGGTAGAGACAGGAGATAACTTGAGAATGGGTCTCGACCAATATGGAGATCAGAAACATAGTTAAATAAGTATTTATTGTTCCAATCAAGCCAGTACAGCTGGTTGAATTTTTGGATTGGAACTATGATCAGTGAACGTAAAATAATATCTATTCTTAAGTATTTATTGTTTTTTAAACTTTTTAATCTACAAATATTGTGCAAGAATGGTTGACTTTTAATAAACTTATTCTTTCTTTTTTGTTTTTAATCGAATACGTTTATCTTACAGTTGCTTCTATTCTTACCTTCACCCATTTATAAAATTATCCTGTTCCCGTGTGTGTTTTATTTTTGTGTTCTAGCTGTATTTGTAGGTACATATTACAAAAACTTAGACCAAATCCAAGCAATCTTTGACTGAAATGATATTACATTATCAAACTGAGCCTAAAAAAGGAGGAGACCAATAACTTTTTAGGTGAAGTTATTGAAATGATAGTCTTTACTTTTTAGGGAGTTTTGTGTTTTATATATAAAAAAATAACCTACTTTTTAATTTTTGTTATTGATAATTTACTGAATAATTATTTTCATTATTAAACTAAAATGAAGAAATAAAACCAAACTTCGTGGACTTTCTCATAAATCTAAAAAAGCAATCAGCTTGATGTTATTATCAAAAATAATTGTTGTTGTTTTTTTTTTAGTTTTAGAAGATCAATGGATAGCCAATGATATTTCAGTTTAGAACAAGTGAACAACCATTGGATGTGTTTAGTTAATTTGTTCTACAAGACAGGAAAAAAAAAACCACCACAGCATTGCCATCTACGGGACTAATACAACAAGCTTTAATAAGCGCTTTATTACCAGTCAGATATTTCATAATTTACGTGTTTATAAGATATTTAGTTCTAAATATATCATCATCGCCTTTTTCTCCCTTTGTATTATATGCCTATCTAACTTTACTTGTGAATATTGGTTTCCATCTGTCATTGACTTCTCTATATTCACTAAGCGATGGATTTACTAAACAATATACATTTCAAAAGTCAAAGAAAGAAACGAGACATTATTTTAGTTCAAAATGTTTATTTCTTTAACACTCACAAATAATTATAGAAAACTTCCCTAAGTTAAAAAAGTTTCCTTATATATATCTTTAATCAGATGTCGATAGCGAACTGTGTGAACTCTGGCAATGGTTAACAATGACCAGATTTATCCAATTGTCCATACCGAAGTAAAATTAAAAAATACGTTTGAATTTTCGTATTAAACTTCCTCAAATAACGGATTAGTAGCTTGAGAAAGTAATAACATCCAACAAAGGATTATTTTATTTGTCACACTAGAATTTCTAAAAATACCTCTTTATTTAAAAATGATATTGATTATAGTAATTGTTGTTATTCATGGCTTAGCTTAATGACGTTGTGGTCAGTTTGAGGTGAAATTTGGTTCTATTTAATCTTTTAGTCCTCAAAACAGAGCACTAATCACCATCTTCGAAATACACCAACGGTCATTGTTTCTTGCCATTTTTACCCATTTAATCATCTTTGCAGTGGACTTCGCCATCTCAAATTCGAACTGCAAAAGAAATAAAGGGTGATTCAAAATTCCCTGTACAAGATAGGTCAGGAATACAAAAACAAACCGTATTCGTAGTGGAACGTATGTCCGCAAACGCCACCCGAATGTGCTAGAACACCCGCGGCCCGCGAAGCCTCTTGGATCGTTGATATTTTATTTGTTTTCATTTCATTTAAACTATGTACACTAAATGTCGTATAAATATATAATTTGCGTTTTATTTTTAAAACTAAAATATCTGTACACAAATATTGTAGGTTTACTCAGTATACTACACTGTAATTACATATGGCCCAAGTGCGGCTCGCACTAATCGGCACGTAAAATATTTGGCCGTCTTACAACAAAAGGTTGCCGACCGCTGTGCTAGAAGGTACTCTAAGGTTCAGATAAAAGATAAACATGTTGTGTGCTTTACTTGTTATTAGTTTCCAATATGACAGTAAGGCGTACACTTAAAGGTTCACAGCAGGTACTCTTCCACCAACAGTAATAGACGCCTCCCAACGTCGATGCATGGATTGCCCAACAAGTGCAAAAATGCGAGGTATTTAAAAAATGCAAGATAAACATCAAATAAAACTACGTAGAAAAAAAAAAATAATGCGAGATTTAACTATTCGTGAACGACTCATAGCTGTCAATTAATGTACAATGAAAGAAAAGAGAATATTGGAAGAAATTTATTCTGTAGTATCGTAATCTTTTTCATTTGATTTTGTAAGGTTCACTTTACAAAAAAATATCATTCAGCTAAAGTCCTTGATCCAAATAAAATAAGCCTATTCTGTTGTACGATATCAAAGTTCGCAAGCCAAAAAAAAAGTGAAGAGATCTTAATTTGATCTTTAAATGGGATCGTTTATTGGTGCCTAGCAACCATCGTCCGATATTAACAAGAAGAAGCAACGGTATGCTTTGATTAAGTAAGAAAGGGCAGCCGTAAACACACTTTGACATTTATGGCAAGCAGAGGTTTATTGGAAATCGAAAGTAAAAATCAAGATAGAATAGAAATTGTGGGAAGTCGCATTAAGACGTGACGACAGAAATCATATGGTTCTGTCACGTGATCAAAACAAACACAGAAGGGATGGAAATAAATGTATAAAACCTTGTATTCGGAGAAATCAGAAATTCAAAATATTCATTTCAGGAAAAAAAGAAATAAAAAACCAAAAAGTATAATATAATCTTTTTAGAGTAGGCAGAAAAAAACAGAAAAATTAAAAATCATAGGTAGTTTTCAGATACTACCTTCGAGATTGACGCTCTCTACTTCTTAACATAAGATTTTTCAGTTTCGAAAAGTTTGTGTCATTATATAAACTTCAAGATCATTCGACTGGTTTTTTTTCTAAACAAAGTTCCTGAAAGAAACTAAAGCCTATTTACCTGAAGTTTTTTTTTTTTTATATCCAACAAATACAAACAATTTAAACTTAATCTTCCATTTTGCTGAGAACTGATTAAATCTTAATCTAAATCCAATGAATTTTAATCCTAACAAAAGAATTATTACATACGACAATAACAATCCGTTGTTCATTGTTTAAATGACTTTCAAAGGCAATTTTTTAACACTTTCCGATTTTTCCACTAAGATTCATACGAAGGAATTTTTACAGGAAAACAATAGATCATATAAATAGATATACAAGTCAAATTTTCCAAAACGTTCAAATATGTTGGTACAAATATTATTAGAGAAGATTCAGATAAAAACCAACAGACATTGATTTTATGATTAAAAAATATAATTATGTAATAAATGTAACCGAATGTTTTCTGTATCTTTAAAAAACAGGTTCGATTTAGATTTTTAGATAAGACTCGTTTTTTCTTAAAGACCTTCCCAAAGACATTTAATCATTGTTAATATTCAAAATTCTACTAACATGCGGATTTTTCTTAATATCTGTAAATATTTTCAATGTCATATTTTGTCTGTGATGTTAAAGATCTCCGTTGCTATGTTAAGTACAACTCGTCTATTAATAACAGTCTTCTAATGTTGTTTCTGTTAATTCACAACGCTTTCTTAAGCTAATGGAATCATTCCAAGTCATTGATTCACAAAAAGTTTTAAATTAAAAACTGTGTCTTCCTGTGTGCTTTAAAAAAGATACATAATTATGACTGCAATTTGTATGTTACCTATTTGTATCACATTTTATGAATAAACTCAATAGCTTTAGTCTTTGATATAAATAAAATCTAATATTTGAAATAACTCGAAAAAAATGTTAACATCGATTCTATTTTTTACAAAAAAACAGTAAATTACCTTATTAAAAAAAATCTCAAGTATCAGAAATAAATTAATAAACTTCTTTGATCCCTTCTTAGAACTAGAAGCTCGCAAAGGGAGATGTTCATAAAGAAACATCTTCACTCAGTTAATGATAGAATTTTGCTAAACTCTGTCCGTTGTGGATGATACAAAGAAATTATTCTTAAGATGTAAAGTTCACAATAAGGAAAAGTTCCACGTGGCTCTCAAAAGTTTTGAAGTGATCCGCCTACAAAGACAGTCAGACACAAAAAAGTTTCAACTGAACCGAAATCAACTCATTTCTATAATTTCCTTTGATTTAATTTACAGTCTTATTCTTCCAAATGAATATTTTTCTTGTCTGTTTGTAAGCATATCACATTGAAATGATTGAAAGGATTTAAAAAACAAACAAACTGGTAAACAGCTTATGGTTTAACTTAAAACACAGTCACATTCATTCCCACAAAACTCGAAATTCCTTGTTGAAATGGATAGACTGGTTCTTTAAACTTGGTTCAAGGCTTATTTGTGATCCAACTGAAACC
Source organism: Thereuonema tuberculata (assembly GCA_023159025.1). Classification (NCBI taxonomy): domain Eukaryota; kingdom Metazoa; phylum Arthropoda; class Chilopoda; order Scutigeromorpha; family Scutigeridae; genus Thereuonema; species Thereuonema tuberculata. The sequence goes on along the minus strand of JAFIDM010001028.1, from coordinate 18,491,697 downwards.
ATGAACTCAACCAACGTTATATAATCAGTGTCCATTATGCACTGATATACCGGGTGGCCTTAATTAAAGAGGACGTGTTTACAGACCAATTACCAAAACCCTATTGGGCCAAACTCCACCAAAGTTGCTGTGAATACTATTTAGACAATGGGATTTTGATTTCTAAAGAAAAAAAAACAAACCAATTAGTTAAAAATTTCGTCTGGGGGAAAATGGCGCTGGAAGCTACATGTGGCGTAATAAATAAAATAAAGTTTAAAATCAATAGTAATTTTTATTTGGCATCATTTACAGATGTGATTCAATGTTTTCCTTTCAACTGTTCCAATAACTGCACTTTCAGTGAAGTGGACAGCATTTCCTATAGCAGAACGCAATAGATCTCCAGTGATTTGCCTCACGTACAGCGTTATTCCGTCCTTTAATGCTACTAAGTTAACCACGCCTCCTTGGTACACTAAGCTTTTCAAATATCCCCATAACAAAAGTCACGGATTGAGATCAGGCGAACGGGCTGGCCAAATCGTGGAAATTTAATCGCTCGACTATAAAATGCTGCCGTAAGACTTGCTGAATACCCAATCCAATGCTCCATCTTGCATAAATATCGTGGATCCGAGGCATCCACGCTGTTGAAGTTGTGGAATAACAAAATCAAGCAGCATTCGTTGATACCTCACAGCATTGAGGAAGCAAGTAGGGGCGAATTAGTAAACATTAGCTAGTCTCTTTTCCATAATTTTTTATGTGTTAAACAGTATTTTTACAAATGTTTGGATGGTTGGTTTTAAAAGCGCAAAAGAATTTTGTTAAAAAATGTAGCTATCATTAGAATAATTTTATCAAAGTTAAAATAAATCGAACTATTTCTTTCCATTTGAAATAAAACATTTTCCACTTGGATACCATTTCTCTACAATGTACTTCTGTGTTGCTGAGAAGCTACCAGGAAAAACAGAATTCTTTATCGTTAATAACCATGTGAAAAAACAAATCAATGTGTTCATAAACAGATATGTTCAGTCAGTTCTTAAACAAAAGAACTAACTTTACCTGATATTTTCCAATCTTTCTCTGACCTAAGGAAATATTCTCAATGATGTTTTGAAAATATTCAATTGCTACAAACTAATCAATTTTCTTCAATTCAGAAGAAAGAAATACAAGGTTTTGGTGTACTTTTTAAATTTTAAAGAAATCTCATACAAATATCAGTTAATGTTACATCGCAGGTGAAGAATCTAATCTGGAACTTTCTTTAAATTGTATTACTACGAATTCTTAATAATGATTTACTAAAATCGTTATTTTACTTTAACTTGTTACTTTATTTATCGATCCATGTTAAACTTAATAATATTTATTTATAAAGCATTAAACATCAAGTCAATATCTAGAATTATAAGGTGGGGATATATGGGAAATTGCTTTACGTTTAGAGACAATTAAGTTTCAAGATATGTTTTCGAATATTCAACTCTAACCTAAATAGTCCATTTTAAAAGTTTTTCAATTTCAGGTCTGACTTATTGCTATTTATTTATAATATATTCCTTTACTATCCTTTTTTTAAGTTTCTACTGAAACCACTTATGAATTTGAAATTGCATGCGAAAGGCCGCACTGAGTATTATAAAAGGCAGCATAGTCGCCACTGCTGTCCTAGATCACTATAGGTCATCATGAAATAAAAATATTCAACAAACAACGAAACAGAGAAAAAGGTCTTTAATTTATTTTTGAACAATTTTCACTAAGAAATTTTACGAAATATACCGAATACAAACACTGATAACAAATCTTTTCGTGGTTGTTAAGATTGTTTCGAAGGATAGATTCAAGAAAGGACAGAGGGGTTCTTATCTGACAATGTGGAGGATGGGTTTTTTTCAAAGATGTTTTATATCAGTTAAAAAGGAAAATAGAAACTGTTGAAAACAGCGTGTGGAGCTGTAATGGAGCTGTGGAGCTGTGTAGAGAAAAAAGTGTTACTTATCATTATGAAATTGAGACACTCAAAGAAACACTATTTCTTAACACTTGAAATGAAGTCACTTTTATTTATTTATCACTTCTGTTGTATCATTACAGACCTTTAGGCCCTTGGTTGCGCCAGAGGCTTAAGCTTCCAGCTAGTCTGGACCAACGGACTAGTTGTGGTCCGGATAATCAACCCTTTAACCTTCGTTAAGAAAACCAGAAACAACCGTGGAAAAATCCCCGACCATCGCTAATTGAACCCGCAGTGGATTTTCTCTTCTCTTTTATTGTCCATTTTAAGTTTTTAGAAGGCTTACTGATGAATACTCTTTTAGTTTAGAATATTAATTGAAATATATAAAATTCATTATTACGTTATCCAATGGGAAAAAAAAAAAAGTCGTAGTTTGTCCCGTAATAATAATCTCAAGAAATCTATCGTCGTATCTCATTTATCTCCAACTTTGCGGTTTAGCCTCAATTAAATCGGATAGAAAAAAATCCCTTTTCAAAAAAAATTCACTAAGACTTGAAAATAAAAAAGCTATTTTTTTTCCTATATCTAATGCTAAACTGAACAATTTTTAATTTCTTCCTCCCAAAGGAGAAAAATTGTGATAAAATATTAACGAAAAAACTCTTAAATCATTTGTTTTAATATTTCTCTTTAAATATTAAATAAATAAATTTCAAGGGTTTCAGTTTTTTCAAGATAAGGAAGGAAAAAATTATTTTCATATATTTTCTTTCTTTTCTAAATCTTCTAGTATTGCCACACTATTAAAAAAAAAAAAAAAAAGGAGGTTTTTATTTTCTTTGCATTTAGATCAATACTCCTTTCACGCTTTGATCAAAATTAAAGAACAAAAACTTCAGAGAAAAATTGCCGAATTGCTTTGTTTCGCTGCTAAATAAGCATTGACAAACACATGCGAAGTAAATCAAACATTTTCTCTTTTAAGGAAACGAATGCCGTAATACAGCGCCATCTCCCGACAAAACTTCAAGTTGACAGAAAAACAATACTTTTTTTTATATACGAATGGACATCATTGTTAACAAAACGCTAACTATAATAGAACAGACTGAACACATTTTTACCTGCTACACTAAGTAAAATATCCCTACAAGTAACTTGTCGCGGGAAGGTTTTCTCAGGGTTCCATGACCGATGCCCACCTGCCATTACCCCCAAAAAGGAAATGCTGATTTTTCCTTTGAACGGATCCTAGGGTCCACCCAACCCTCTATAGAATATGTACCAGGTTTCTTTCAAGGATGGCGGGCGTCATGACTTAGCACTTGTTTGGAAACGCCACCCTAAGGACTGTAGTGAGTAACCAGGAGAACGAACCAATTCAAGGAGAAAGAACCAATACGCGAGATGAAAGTCGCTCCTTTAGTTATTAATCAGGTATTTACTACTTGAGCTTCCGAGTCCACACCAGGTAATATCAATATACCTTCAATTAAAAGCAAAGAGAAATGAATAGATAAATTTACATAAAAACAGCAAGGCAAACAGACACAAAGATAAGAAGGAAAGAAAATCAATTATAAAATATTAATTAGTGTAAGAAGTTCAAGAAATAACTTGAAACTACTTTAATCAAAAGTCTTGTTTTTCGTTTTCGTTATTTTTAAAGTTGCAAAAGTAATATAGATAATAATAATAATATTCTCTTATTTACTTATACATATATATATATGTATCCAAACAATTCATCCAACTGTAGATTTCTTTTGTAAAACGTAGTTAAAAGCTTTTTCTAAAATATTGCACAACCACCATTAAAATTTATCCTTAATACTTTCAAAATAAATCCATAATTATGTCCTTAGAGATATAGATTGGCTAGAATAAGCACAAGGGCTCTAAAAAATGACAATTATGTACATGTAGTGACGAATCGATCATTTCTGTTATAAAAAGAAACAATCAAATATTTTTTTCTCTCTCTATAATTTTTTCATAACTTCTACTGAACTTCTTAATTACGAACAAGTTTTAGCGTAAAGGAAATTACTGAATGAGAAGATTAAATCAAGTAAACTGAGAAATAAAAACCTCTTAAGTGTAGAATTCAAAAACGGAAGAATGAAACCGAACATTCTGGTATTTACGCATCAAGACCAAGAACAAAGTTTCATTTTTCCTCAACAGATGTCGCAACTGCTAAAACAACGACTCACAACGAAACTTGTAAATATTATTCAGCTTCGAAAAACTCATTAGAAAACAACATTTATAAAACATCAATAAAAGAATTGTGGATAAAAAAAAAAAACTTCTTCGAAGCATTAAATTGCTTCATAAAATATAATCAAGTTTTTATTTAATACTTTAAATGGCAATTTAGCTACGAGATAAAAAAAAAATCTTATTACAGAAAAATTCAAATGTGAATATTAAATTCGATAATTGCAATGAAAATAATAAGAATAAATAGTACTAATCCATTAAATTTCCACCAAATGTTTTAAAAGAACTTAATATTTTATTATTATTATTCCCTTTTCAAAAATAAAAACAAACTAGTTAATCATCCAAATATCGTACATAAAGAAAACGAAACCATAACACATAGAAATACAAATAAGGTGTCAAATGTTAGATATACTATTGAGGATACCCATATTTTCATTTTTCATCGACGTGGGTCATCGGAAGTCACATGAGGTAGACCGTTGATTTTTGGTCGGCTTCCCTGACACACACACACACACACACACACGACAGGCACGTGACCTTGGATTCCGAGATCAATTTCAGTCATCAGGGAAGCCACTAAAAATTGAGCGGGTTGCTAGTAATTATTATCAAAATAAAAGCTACGAAAATGCCAATGATTTACTAAATCAAAATCATTGTGAAATTTAAAGGAAAACCCAAAAATCTGCTTTACAGAATATGGAATGTATGTTTGATTGAGCTTGTCTTATTTACTACTTCGTTTCCTTTTTTGTTTGTCTGTTCTGTAAACCCAAAAGGATTGGGTTCCACTTTTCAATATCAATACCTTTTGATCTCTACTCCAACCACCCAAATCCATCAAATGGCTAAAATGATTTCCTTTGTGACTAATTCAAGCATGAATATTTAAATCCCCTTTCCTTCAAAAAGGGATGATCCAATAGATACCATTCCGAGTAGGTACATTTAAATAAATTGGTATATTTTTATTAAAATAATGAACGCCTCCCAATGCAATCGTAAATTTCACAACTAAAAACTCTGTTGTTAAATCTGTTTGTCTGTTACAATAAATCGTCCTGAGTTTTTTTTTCAATATTCCATTTTACGTCCGCTACAGAAATAAAAATTGGTCACTAAATTTCGAGAGACTAATTAACAAATGAAAGGTCAAATGAAGGGACATTTGACGGTTGATTGTTAATTAAGAAGTTTTTCTGTTTTAACAAAGAGTTCCTTATTGAACAAGTCCTTAACTTAAGGATCACTTCAGACACATACCGCTATTTAAAGGTAACGATAACGAAACACAAGAAACCAATAATAGTTGATGATTTTTTTTTAACCACCAAACAATTTCTTTAGAATCTTCTGTCCTCCTGACTATTAGATCTTTGATATAAAAACATTCACCCTATCTCTAGTGATTTCTCTTTCTGTATTTCTGTAGTTGTCCATTCTTGACCTTTTTTTCTTAATAGAACTTTCCTGTTTAAAAACGAAAAGAGATTTAACTGCTTGAAAATTTAAAGTTATGGCAAACAAAGGAAGGCACAAGAGAAGGAATTCGCATCCTGAGCTGTCACCGGGAAGAGACTGGGATGGACCGTTTCGTCCTTTTTAGGACTCATCAGCCAGGCAAACTCCACCGATTCTGAGTCTGACTGATGAGTCTTAAAAACGACGAAACGGTCCGTCCCAGTCTCTTCCCGGTGACAGGGTGGGAATTCTTTCTCTTGTGCCTCCGTTTGCTTGCCATAATTTTCCTGTTTCTCATTCCCGATTCCACCTTTCCAGTTTAAACACACATCAATCATTGAAAACTTTCCTTCCGTGTGTTTTTGACTGTTCATCAAATCATTTCCTATAGTCTCTCATTAATGGGATGAAAACCTACTTAACTAACTTTCACTTTTCCTGTAATGATTCATCTCCGTTAAGTCACTGCTTTTGTTTAATTCGTATCATCTGTTGTAGCAGTGAGTTTCCTCATAATTATCTCCTACTATTAACTTCAGATCGTTGTTTCCTCATCGAAGACACTCCATTTCTCTTCCATTGTTAATGGAAGTATTAAATCTTCGTTTCTGTCTAAGAATTTTGCGTCACACGATTTGAAATCCATAATAACTTAACTCCTTAATAATATAAGATCAAATTTCCAATTTTCATTTTCATTCCATCTTGTTTGTTTTAAATGGAGTGGAGATAAAAAGTAATCGTGGTCCTATTTTTAAGTTAGGCTTTAACTAAACATCGAATCAAATTTTAAAGTAATCATTCGTTTTGGGGAGAGAATCTGGGAAGTCCTTTTTGAGGAATGGAACGAAATAAATCTGTCTAATTTTACCCTAATACCTAGAGAATTCCTTCTATTATTCTTTGATAATAAACAAAGAAATTTAGAAGGAAAAGTAGAAGGAAAGAGAGGAAGAGGAAGAAGAAGGATTGGAATGCTGGATGATGTTAAAAGGGGAAGAAAGTATGAACAATTGAAGAAAGATGCACAGGATAGAAGAAAATGGAGAACGTCCAATTGAAACCTGTCGTAAAGACAGTTTACACCAGAGAGAGAGAGAGACCTAGAGAAATTCACCCAACCTTTTTAATATGATATTAAGATAAACAAAGAAAAATCGCATGCGCAGTTCATTACCAATTTTAGCGAATTGTTTAAACATCGTTCCTACAAAGAAATTACAAAACTAAAAATATCAGTTCAGTATCCTTTAGGTTAAAAATACACTTAAAAAAAAGAGACTATTTCTATTAAAAAGTGAATATAAATTATTTGAGAAAAAAAAATTGAATAAAATATTCTCCAAACCATTCTTTTTAAGGCATTGCTTCCTTTATGACAATATTTGGCAGAGTTTCTTTTTCTATTGTTTTAGGTGTGAGTATCGAACGAAGAGAGAAACTTCTAATGGGAATTAAATTTCTATACATTTCAAGAACGCGCCAAATAGAACGGAATGGAAAAATACAAATGGAAAATCAAAGTCTTCATTTTTGTATGGTAAATTTGAACCCAAGCTGAGTAGTCATTATTTTAAATACTGTAATAATTAAAAAATCCATCAAATTTTCAAAGAGTTTGGTATTTTTTTCTTCAGTCCAATTAAAAATCGGCGCAAAATTCAGAGGAAACTGCGATGTAACTCTCAAGCACCAATCGCGGATCAAGTGATTTCTGTTCACTAGTAAAAAGGGATCAGATACACGAATAGAAACTAAATAAGATCTAAAGGGATTTAGATATTCATTCACAAACAATTTATTGAATTAATCATAACTGTGTTTATAAAGTTTATACGTAATTCATAATTTGGGGTTCCTGGCTGCGTCCTTCTTAGCAGATTTTTGTTTATGTTTTTAAAAAATACTTAAATTGAATCAGTTTGTAATAATAAAAAAATATATTGTTTTGTATGAAAATTGAATCTTTTTTTTTTTTTCCTACTTCAACATCTAAATATTACTTGAAGAAAATCAAAAGAAAGCATTAACAAATAAAAGGGTTTTCTTTTCCACTATTACGAAGCTGTTTATCAGATTAATTGTAATTAAATCGTTATCTAATTTAATTTTAACTAGAAATCATTGAATGTTTTAAACAAGTGATGTTAATAATTAACAGTACAACGAACAAAATACGAAAACTTTTTTTTTTTTTTTTTAATCAATAAGTAACTGAAATGTTTTTGTCTAAAAATTTTCATAAACACCTAGAGAATAGCAGTTTAATAAGTTGATGTTGAAAATATTAATATCATTGGGTCAATTAAAATCAAATTGAGAAAAACATTGCTAGGATCATTTAGGTTGTTAGTTTGTTTTTTAAACTTCTTATTACTGCAATTTACTTAAAAACAAATTAAAAATTGTCTGTCCATCACAATGTGGCTAGAAAGGCTCCTCACTTGGCTCTAAATTTCTCTGAAAGGCATTTGTGCAATGTTGTGAAGCAGCTAGAAAATTGCAGAAAAATAAATATTCCGACGTAAGAAATAATGGAAAAACCATTATCTAGGTTTTATGGAGTTAGTCCAATATACGTGAAATCGATATCTTAAGTCCTTCACTTAAGATAATAATAATTTGTACCATTACTCCAGTAAATCTCGGCCACATCTGCTATGATAGGGTGGAGGAAATTGAGCTTTTTCTACCGCTCGACCAATTGGAATAACTAAAGAGTGCCATGATGCTACCTCCATGTTTGCCATTGAAGCCAAGCAGTCAGGAGGATATCCTTAGGCTGGACGTCTCTTAAACTCCCCCTTTCGTGTTCCAAAGACGATAAACTGAAGACGAATGCCATATCAAGACTCTGCACCGTTACACACGTTGTTTGGCATTGATATCAGTAGTGAGAGATTTGCTTCATGGCCAAAATTATTTAATCTGCTTAAAATGGAACCTTCTCCAAATGTATTGAACTGCTGCCCTGCCTTAGTTTCATGTTTTGGGCAGTTCCTTTTTTTTGATAATCACTTTTCGCTTCCTGTTCGATAGACAGTCTTAATCGTAGACTGTTTCTCTTACAATAAATACCATTCAGCCATTGCAGCCACAGAAGCTCTTGTTAGACCTCATCAACAAATAGGTCTTTTGGTTAATCACTGAGGTCTGATATTCGTTATACGACAGACATACAAATTGAGTCAACATTACAAATTTTTAATAAACTTTTCTGATTAAAAAATTTAACAACTGTTTATTAAATAAAAAAACAGCAACCATGAGATTCCAGAAATTACTGGATTTTAAATATTAATTTTTATATAATTAGGTTTAGATGTTATGTAGTAATTACATGGATGTGTTGGTGGTACATTTTATATTTCATTTTTTTTTATTTGTTTATTTTTAAAAGATTATGATTGTATTTAGAATTTATTATTCTAATTTGCTTTTCTGTGAAAAATGGTATATTTATCCGAAACATGTCGAGAAAAGTTTATTAAAAGTTTATAATATTGACCCAATTTGTATTTCGGTTGTTATATTATAATTTTTTTTTTTTTTTTTTTAAGTATTTAAAATGTACAACAGACATTCTATTTACTATTGTAGAGCTCATTTCTTAGCGTATATTTCCAATGACAGCCATACAACGAACAGCGTTTTTCTGCTTCTTTTTCAGGAACTCTTATGGGTGGGTAGATGTTTCGTAAACTGATATTTTACCTTGAAGAAACCTATCTTCGGTGACCTCCTCACAGGAGAAGTGTCTTTTCTCCGATCACTACAACTAATTTTGTAAACAACAGATCAAGCTAAAGCATGTCTTTTTGTTTTATGGATTGTAGCTTTCCTAATTTTAAAAGCGGACAGACAACGAAAAAAACTTTGTAAAAGCATAAATGCATCAGTAAACCTAAACAACAAAATGAGATTTGTTTGATTGAGATTAAATTTGTCTTTTCCTCTTTCCACGAAATCTTCATCTGAGTAAAGCAAAAGATGAATGAATTCAATCATTTTTATTTCTCTTCAACACAGTCTTATCCTGTGGATTGATAACTCTACATAACAATGTTTAGGTTTCAAACTAAAAGATATTTTTTAATGAAATGCCAACCCATATTTAATAAAAAAACTTATACAAAGAAAAGATAAAATAAAATTGCGGTACACTGGTAATAAAGGTATTTTAAATAGTATAATAATTTTAGCATTTCTACAATGTTAAAGTAGAAAGTAAATTATATAATGCTTTTAAATTTTATAAAATGTAAATTTATAAAAATATATTAATATTAATAGAATGAAAGAAAAAAAATAAAGCAAAATAAAAATAAATTCAAATGACAGAAATGGGGGAATTTTATCAAGGAATTTCTAAGTTTTCATGTAAACTTTAAATAAAATCATTGCTCGGGAGAGAGAGATTAATGAATGAAGTAAAAACAAACACAGACAACTGGTAAAAACACTGCTCATTGAAATATTTTCTATGTCTAACACAGACTAAACTCTAGATACGTGTTTTTATTCTGAAGAACAAACGAAAACTGCTCGGAATATAGTAACGAAGAAGAAGTCAAAAGAAAAATCCTAAGAAAACTTTTGCTTGGCTTAATTATTTCTTTCTGAAACCAAACAACTGATAGATAGACCAAAAGTCATTTGGCCAATGAGTTTATACATTAGTCAACATGATTCAATTGCATTCTGCAAACCTTCAACAAAATATGGAACGAAACTTTTCTGTTTTCTGTTATCTTATAGAATCATTGTGTTTTCGGCACTAAATGGGACTCGAAACTTTAGCAATCTGTGAACTTCGAATTAAACTAGCTTTGTCTAATAATGAAATTTCTGGTGATAAAAGTTCTTGAATTATACCGATTGTGATGCTGGTGTTTGTTTTAAATCCTCTACTTTCTTACTACATGTCTAAAGCTAATAGGATCCTGATTTTAATAGCCAACACGTTCTACTCAAGTATCAGTTAACTAATTTTAATTTTCTTGTTCGTGATCTGATGGAGATGTTTATTTAAACTGACTACTCTCTTTTCATTTCCATTTAAGCAATCTTCAAACAAAGCAACGTTTATAAGTAAAAGCAACGGATCTAAAATGATTCAATTTGCAAACCTCGAATACTGGAGGTTGTTCATTTCTCGATGGAGTTTGTATTTAGATATTTTTAGGTAAATCTGATATATTCAATGTGGAATTATTTAATTGCACATCATCGTAATTTCAGTGGAATTTAAAAAGAAACGACGAGGCTAAGTTTGTTCTATACTTGATGCTAGAAATCAGAATTATAACTTAACAATTGCCATAAATTGTTTGCCAGCAAAAACAAACAAATAAAGCATAACAATAAGCACTGACACACTTGTAGCTTATGGTCAGCATGGTATTCGAACAATCAACAGAGGATAGGATTTATGGCTTTTTTTCGCTCAATCACAATTTTTAGTGCTTTAAATAACAATTGCTAAAACAATGTTTCATCCTTGTTGGTTCTTCACTAAAAATCAAATTCTAATGAACTTCTAACTATCGATGGAATGACAATTTTATACTCATTGTACATCCCTAACCTAATCCAAGTGTCACCTCAGCAATTCAAGATGTCAGTCAGGTCCAAACAACTTAATAAATATATAAGTCCCAATAATTTAGTAGCTATTTGAAAGAATAAAAGACGTAAATTGAAAGAAAAACAAAACGAAACAATGTCTTAATTCATTTTCTAAATCTGAGATGTTCCGAGGCTTCCCGTTACGGCACAAAATTTGGGAACAGATGATCTATTTTTCATTTTGTAAGAAAAATACTTTCCAACATTTAGGAATTACTCATTTCTTAAGTGATTTGCTTTGAAATGATTCATTTAGTGTGACTCTTGGTCTCAAAGAGTTGATCCTTCTCACCAATAGAGCATCCAAACACAGCTCTAGTAAAAGATAAGAATGAGATAAGGTCTCATAGATAAATCTTTCTTTCGAAAAAAAAAAACCAAAAACAACAGAAGAATTATAAAAATATGGATTTAAACTACGTACAAACTTATCATCCTGGACATTACATCGCTGACTTCTCTAATGTGATAATTAAGTCTGATAACATTATCCCTAAAATAAATTAAAAACTGGAACACGCCCGTATTAAGATTAAAATATTTACTAAAGAAAGAAATTAAAACACATTTATTTATTTAGTAATATTAATATGTGCGTTTTCCAATTTTTAATTTATCTGAAGTTTAATCCGCACGTTAAACTATTTTTGATGTCATTATCCCTAAGTTTGGAAATAAAAGCAATTAATTATTTTTATTTACTTTATCAGGCAACCGAAACGACAACGCCATTAACACTTACAATGTTTTGATCTTATATTTGAAATTATAAATAAAGACCATCGTAATAGAATTTTTCTTTTTAAACTATTTGGAGTCGATGATACCTTTATATAATCCAACAGTAAATCGATTTTTACCTTTTCTTATTTTATTAAAAACAACTTATCGTTTCGCTTACAATATTCATTTCCAAGCAATTTTAGTAAGTGCAGTTATTTTTAAGTTTAGGAAGTTGTAAAGGACTTCATAATAAAAGTAACAAGTTGAATAAAATACATAAACCTGTTAAGATATAGAATAGAAATTTTGCTATTAAATCTAAATATTTTTTAAATATTTAGAATGAAAACAACGAACGAAATTGCGCATCTAACATTGTAAGTCAAAGACAAAGTTTCATTTTTCCTCACTAGATGTCGCACGTAGCTCTTTACATTAGAGCATTATTCAGCTCTTGCATTACTCAACTGCGCAGAACAGTGGAAAATATTTTCTTGGTAATAATGAGGAAAAGCAAATTAACAATATCTCTCAGAAACATAAATACTAAATAACTAAACATCCACATTAACAGTAATTTAGAATCCAATACTATTAAAGTACTTGAAAATAACTCGATTTTAAATAAAACAAACATAAGATTTCATTCTCAAAACTCAAAAACTCAATAAAGACACAAACATTTTAATAATAAAAAAAAAAAAAAATCAAAGCAAGCAGAGACCGAACAATAATAATAAAAAACTTATATTAATAAAAACTTTAAAATATTAAAAATTCAGTGATTAAATTAGTTTATAAAATGAAATACAAAATCACACAAAAATTCGTTGAATTAATTGAATTATGTAAAAACGAAAATATAAATATTACCAATAGAAGCATTTTTAAGAAATGAATAAACCTTAATACGACAGGAAGTGATTACAATTGGATAGAAATTAATAGAAAAGAAGAAGGGTTTCTAATCAGTTAGAATGTAAAATTAATCCCTAGTTAACTGATACTATGAAAACTAATGCTGAGTCCCTTTTTATAACATTCTAAAGTAAGAATGTTAACTTAAATATTAGTATATCTTTAAACACATGATATATATGCACTCTATGACAAATGCTGGAATAAAAAAATCATGATTGAGATTAAAAAAAGGACGGAAAAATCACACGAATACTTTTTCTTAGTTTGTGACTTTAATTCTCACATCGATGAATTACTTTTAGAACTGGTTTAAGAAGGTGACCTTAGAATAATGCATTGAGAAAACTTAATCAAAGGGAAAAATACATAAGAAAAGTAATTGACTCTATGAGAAAATAAGTAACAGAAATTGAGGAAGAAAATTCTTATCATATTGATAGCGATCATAAGCTTATTACAAGACTGAAATGAACTCGTATAGAAAATATAAAGTTAACAAACAAATATCCAACAATATAAATGGAATACCACGAATAAAACTGACTGGAAAATTCTTAAACAGAAATAACAAACAATCTAAAAACGCAGCGGACCGGACATTTATTTTTGTGTGTTTTGCTTTTTTATTCTTAAATCCATCTTTCCTTAACACTTGTTCTCTAGAATTCGTTTGCAAAGTTGTATTTAAAAATATAACTTGGAAGACCTAAAATAATTTGTAAATACTCGTAATTTATTTATTATTTCAAATTTGTTTTCTCAATATAATTTTAGTAGAAATAACAGCTCTTGAAAACGTTTTCTTTGCATTGAAGAAGTTAGTGTATTGATTATTTCTTTGTTTTCTATATATGTACATAGATATATGTAGAGATAGATAAGTTCACGTTAAGAAACAATCAATATGTTAACTTCCTTAATAAAAATCGAAAATACATACACTGAGTGTCCACTTTATTAGACCCACCCTACTAATAATGTGGTTGGTCCTCCTCTAGCTTTGATCACAGCCGTTATTCTTCTAGGCATAGATTCTATAAGGCATTGGAACAGGAATATTGGTCCACAGAAGAGCAGCCCTTAGTTGGTTCACATTAGATGATGGCGTTTCTAGGCTTCGAATGGATCTTTCCATCTCGTCCCACAAATGCTCGATGGGTTTGAGATCAGGTAACTTAGCCAGCCAATGGAGCAAATGGAAATCAAGAGTTATGTTCACTGAACCAATCGGAGACTAATCGAGCACGGTGACAGGATGCATTGTCCTGTTGAAAGTGATCATCCGCGTTGGGGAACACTGTAGCCATAAACAGGTGCATCTGATCGGCAACAATGTTGAGGTAACCCGTGCATTAAGGTATTAAGGGACCAAGCTTGTCCCAGGAGACACACTACTTCAACGCCGCCAGATTGTAGGGTTGTTACTTGGTCCGTGGATTCGTTCTGCCTGCGC
>JAFIDM010001028.1:18409974-18477309 GCA_023159025.1 Thereuonema tuberculata | reverse complement strand
TCTTTCATCAGCATGGTGGAAACGGAACCGAGACACGTCGGACCAAGCGACCTTTTTCCACTCATCCAATTACGATGTTCCTGGGCCCACAGAAGGCGCGCTTTCCTGTTTTTCTGTGATAGCAAAGGCACCCTTGCTGGTCTCCTGTTGTTAAAACCAATACATAGTGTTGTGCGTTGAGATATGTGTTTTGGTGCACCTGCGTTGTACTCAGCTGAATCTGTCGTGTTATTGTCCTTCTGTTGCTACAGTCGATTCGAGCCAGTCGCCTGTTACCTCTTTCATCCACAAGCCTTTTCCGTCCTCAGTTGAGCTTATTGCTTGAAGTTTTTCGGGCGCAACTGCCAATCTCAGAACACCGGCGATACTAATCTTCTCAGTTTCTGAAATACTGGAACCGGCTCTTCTTGCCCCCACGATCATACCTCGTTCGAAGTCGTTTAAATCTTTTGTCTTTAGTCCCGGCGAATTTTACTGATACCCAACTCGTTGCTGTTACGTTACCGTGCTTCACTACCGGGCAAATTAGAATGAGGGGTGTCTCTAATAAAGTGTATATTCTGAGATGATTAAAATTGTCAAAATATTATTTTTTATTTTTATTATTATTAAAATTTCGTATGTTATTTACCCTAAAAGGTTTTGTCCTACACCCAAAAAAGCAACAAAACATTAGAGAATTCAACTATTATGGAAATAAGAACTGAAAAGCCAAAAATGAAATTGGATAGTAAACGATAGCAACAGGAAATTAACATCTTTTGCTAACTAAATCTAATTGGCAACTAATAATCGAAGAGAAGACATCGTGAATTCACGGAAGAAAGATTTGCTTCATTTAAAAAACACTCATAAAAAAAAAATATAACTGATGATCAGTTGATAACTGCTGAGTTTCAGGATGGCTTCAAAATAGTAAGTCAACGTTCGACAGCGATTTAATATTTAATATTAGATAGTTTAATGTTGTAATTAAACGACGGTAACTGCAGCTGTTGCCATAGCTCACCTTTTTCAATTAGGAGCAGCTACCAATCAGTGTGTGGTGATGGTCAAATGCATCTTCTTAAGTCTATTAAACTTTCTAGTATTTATTTCTTCCGAGTCATCTTTATATTGAACAGCCCAGCATATGATGGCAGAAATACCAACAGAAGAAGAGCAATTAACTGTGAATAAGCTGAAAACTGAATTGGACTACATTTGCATTGGATTATTACGATTAATATCTTTAAAAATTTATTGTTTTCCTTAATTACGAATAATTTTGTAATTCATAATTGTGTAGAAATGTTCTTGATTTACGTTGCTGTTTATAAAGAGAGATAAAAAAATAAAACTATAATAAATCCAATTTCATAAAAATAAACCTTTGCTTTTGATAAAGAAATGAAAAGAGATTTAAAGAGAAAGTCCATTCCTTAAGTGATTCTAATTCAGTTTCAAGAAACATCGGCAAACTATTCTAATCAGGAACGGATTCTGCAATAAGAGGTTTTCTATTAGTTTAATGATAATTTTTAGAATAATAATTTCCAAATTAAAGATGAGGGTATCAAAAGCATTCTTAATAATTACTAGTCAAGTTAATTATCTTGGAAACTGAAGCTCATCCAATCACTGAGTTTCATGTTAATAATTTTTCAACTGTTGGATTAATCTTCTTGAAACTTGAAATGCATATTTAAGGACAAATGATCTCACTTTTCCCGAATAGCTCCTTATTGCGGGAAAGTTACCAAAATTCCATAGAAGAGTGTTAATCAATGTTTTATACAAAGGATGCTTATATATCTTACTAATGGAAAAAGCCACCTTTAAAAACAACTTAAGTAACGCACATTTATTTTTTGTTTTTTTCCTCAAAGAAAATGAAAAAAAAAATCTCTACTGTTTGTATTCAATATATATAGAATACAGAAAACCTACGGAGACTTTTCATTTATATTGTTTTTTTACAAAAAGAATAAGATAAACAACAATGGTCAAGGAAAATAGTTTCAAGTTCTTTTACAAACATCTCAAAATACTGCTCAAGAGCTATTTCTAGTCATGATCAATGTCTCATAGGACAGTTCTTTTTAAAAATAGGCCCATTACTCTGAACGTTTGCAAAGAAGTTCATTCAAATTTTGTGTCTAAATTATGTTTATTTTCTTCATTAATCAGTACAATGTAGTCAACTGAAAATTCCAACAAAACAAGTTCAGCTTCATCAACAAATCCACCATTTTGTCCTAAATAGCCACACGACTGTTTCTCCAACTGTTCAATCATTTAGGTTCTTGATGAATTTTTAAAAATTACTCTTTTTCCTTCAAACAATCTTGTATTCTAATACGCAAAAAAAATAGGAAATCTTTCAATTTCTTTCTTTTCTTGTACAATTCATTGGTAACAGTCACGCTTTTAGTCGATAAATAGTTTAAAGCTGTTCATTTAGAAGCTGTTGTTTGTGATCCGGATGTTGGTCAATCACTAGTTGCTAAATTCGCTGCCATCAAAAGTTCTTAGTGATGAAACAGCTCAGGCATTGACGTAACACCATTTGCTAAAAGAGACCACAAGTGATACATTTATATACCAAGTAGTTAATTTGCGTTTCTTTCTATTTAACTCCCAAATAATAATAATAATAATAATGAAAAGATTAATTTCTTAACATTATGATCCTCAGTTTCATATATACATAAATTACTTTTTTACTTACTTTCTTTTTTTACTTTCTAAATTTTCTAAATTGCAAATTACTGATTGAAATCTTTGCTTTGCGAAACTCGAACGGCATGCTTTGAGTTTTGCCTTCGATTATATATATATATATATACACATATAGAACAATTAAGTTATATTTAAAAAAGATAAACCTTACAATACGTTTACTAATTTAATTAGACAAACATCTAAATATTATATTTAACTTATGATATTGTTGATAAGTTTATCCTTATAAAGCTACAATTTTTCCTAAACTGACTCAAGAAATTGGAACACTTTCATAAGAATTCGCGTAAACCAACAAAAAAGGAAACTATTCTATTCTTATATATTTTTTTTTCCATTTGAAAGACAAAATGATTATAATGAAGAAAAATACACTTCAAGAGTATTAATGTTTTTTAATAAGTAAAAAAAAAAAAAAATGAACAGGAAAACAATATTTTCTGAGTTTATTATAAAGGTTTTTTATTATTATTGTTATTCTCTGTACTGTATTTCCATTCCAAAATATTTTCACCTTTACTTCTATGAAAGAAAAGCAATATCATTGAGATAAGATATATTTGAAATTTATAAAATCTAAATAGATTTTTATTACTTAAAAGAAAATAAGAAACGCACATAACTAGGAAAAAAAAACAACAAACAAAAATTCACTGAGCTAATTTTGGTTTATGTGCTGGGAACCGGAGACGGCACCGTTTCGAGTTGCCACACTCATCAGTCCGGTCCTGCCCAGCATACCCAGCTCAGTGAATTTTTGTTTGTTTGTTTGTTGTTGTTGTTTTTTTCCTAGTTATGTGCGTTTCTTATTTTCTTTTAAGTAATAATAACTTATCCCGCACGTTAAATTGGATTTGATACTAAATAGATGTTATTAAGTTTAAATATATCTGAATATTTCTTTTCTTTATTGTCATTTCCTACAAATGTTCGTTTAGACCACGTTTTACAGGTAATTTTCAATTCAAAAACAGTTTCTTATTTTCTGTGATAATTCTTAACATGTTTCTATGTGTTTCTAAATCACAGCTACACAGATCTTCTTCAAACTTGATAATGAAAGATCAGAGACTATCTCACTTTTGTATTTCAAAATTCAAGTTTAAAAGCGTTCGAGTCAACAAATTAGCGCGAGAAGACGACAAAGAAATGCAATGGAAACTAAGCAATCGATTTTTATCGATATTTTAAACAAGAGATATTAATCGTTTTAGTTGATCTATTAATTTCCGCGCGGTTTTATATACGATCCTAATTAGTCGGCTTTAGGCAATTTAAGAAAGTAATGCGGATTTAATTTTATTTTTTTAGAAGTAGAAAATTTATTTTAATTATAATCAATAGATATTTAATAATAATAACAATAACCTCCTGAGGCAAGATTATGAAGGAATAATCTACAAAGTTACATGCAAAAATAAATGTTGTTTCTACATCGGAGAGAGTGGGAAATCATTGAAACAACGGTTATTTAACCATAGATATGGACACATAATACTGACTCCTCGATGATCTCAAATCACATACACGAAAACAACCATTTTCCAGACTTTGCTATCCTAAATTATGAAAAAGATCACGTAAAAAGGAAAGTAAAAGATCATTTATCAAAATCATATAATACTAAACTATCTAATAACAACATAAAAAAGTATTGTTCCAATATTATTTTACAGAATGCGCTCCAATGCCAGATAAAACAACAAATGAAGATATCGTAGGAACACCCCTCCAGGAAGAAAAAAAGAAAAAGAAAAAGAACTTCGACGAATTCCTAACAAGGAAATCACCCAGACTGAATAGAATCACCGACAACGTCAATACCACATGCCCACAGAATATCACCGTATGATTGGATCAAAAAACTTTGAATATATTAAATTTTACTATATAAGCCTGCAAAACTTATACAACTTTTTAACCATCTTGCTGATGATGGAGAACTTGTATCTCTAAAACCGTCCAAGGACCTTTTTTAGTATTGTACATTTTTTAATTTTTTAATACACAAATTTTATGAAACATGTGTGCTCTTCGTATATTTTTTAATTCAATAGATAGTATAATTTAAAATAAAAAAAAATCAGGGTTTTTTTTTTTTCTTTTTTTTTTCGTCATATTGACTTAATGTCTTGAACTCCAAAATAAACATTTCCTGTTCCAAAAAAAAAAAAAAAAAAAAAACCGATGCACCTGTTAGAATAAATAAGAGACAGCCGCGATGTGATATGTAATGAATAAGAGCACATTCTGAGGCCAGTACACGGACGGACAACTTTTACTGTTTCGTTTAGTCTGTGAAGCAACTGAGCGAGTTTGAATGAGAAGCCGGATGATCAGTGTGAACTCTTAGTTGGAGAGATGCGAAAGTCAGATCATGTGGGTCCAGGAGACGAAGAATCTGTAGGCAAACAAGTGACCGTGGAGACCATAAGAACAATGTTTCTGTCCTCCATACATTAATCATGTAATATCAAGGGACACTAATCAGCGACGATTGACAGAGTCTGTTAAGACGTCTATCATTGACCATCCAATCATAGACAGCACTGATGTCTGGAGTGGTGTCAGTCGTGTTGTGTTCTCTCTTGGTCCAGGTGATCGTCGTATCTGTCTAGAGAAGGCGTTGTCATCGCTGCTGCAGTGATCGAGTGGCACAGAGACATCATACGTGGGGTTATAGTCTGAGGAGCTATCTTCTATGATAGCCGATTTTCCCTATTTTTCTTACAAGGTAGTTTCATACGTAGACAACATTCTGCAGCCAATCGTATTGCCTATGCTGTCTTGCCTTCCAGGGACTGTTCAAGCATTACATAAGCAAATGCCCCCCCCCCCCCTTCTGCTAACGTAAGAGTTGCCAAATCCTTAACAGTAAATACCACTGAACAACAAATTAAAACAGTCAAAATTACATGAAATTCACTCCTGAATTAAAATATAAAAGTACACATGAAATACTGAAGGAAATGTCTCTCTCTCTGACGTGCATGTGTATCTGTCTGATCCCTCCCTTCCCCCATGTCAGCAAAAACAAGCAAGGCTTGAACCCCTTGAAAGCTTACCTAATACTTGAACGGCCTCTTATTAGCATGAGAATGTCAGATATTGTACGGAAGAGACTCCGTGGGGTTCTACCCTCTCATGGCAAGCCAGACTTCTCGCCAATCAAGCATCTCTGGGCTATGTTGGAACGGCAGTTGCAACCAACAATTGTCAATTTCATTGTTGTCAACATCTGCAATTGTTCTGATGAGTATCTTGATAACAAGCGCCATCATTTTCGTTTTTACTGAATTGTGACTAAACAAGGAACGTAAGAGAAAAAGAAGTTTTAGTAAAAGTTGTTTCTTTTCAAAAGACCTATCCAACGATGCCCCACATGACCTATATTCTAATTTGAAATTTCAAAGCTCACTCCGATTACATCCACTTCCGGTTTCTACCGGACATCCACAATGTCATCATTTGATCCTTTGGGTACTACTTGGTAATGAAAATTTTCATGCGAACAACTTGTACCCTGTGGTTTTCGAGAAAAACAGGGGATAGGGATGCTCTTCAAAACTCTGTACGTAATTATAACTTATTTTGGGGTAAGGGATGGAGATGGGTAAATTTTATTTTACTTAATTAACTTAAATTATAAGTCAGAAAGGAAGATTTTTACTCATTTTTATAAAACGACGAGCAAAACGACCCATTCTTCGCTCGGGTTAAAAAAAGCAAATGTCCTAATGTGGATGATAAAGAAATTACAATTGCGAGATCACTTGGAACTTTCCCGGTTGGTACAAAAAAAAAAACAAAAAACAACAACAACTCAAAAGGTCTGATCTCATAACAAATCTCTATCTATCCCGAAAACCTCGTAGAAGTATCTTTGAACCATGTTCACCCATCCATTCACTGTCCTCCCAGTGTACACCCATTGTTCCAGGTTATTTAAATTTTGTAACGTCATAACCCTATCACTTCAAACCTTTCTTAGTTCGTAAAAAATCATCTGATCATTACAAATCTATATCTAACCCGAAAACCCGGTCGTTATTACGCACAACAATATTTTAGTTGCAATTGTTGCACAAGACTATTTGTGTAGTTCCCATTGTCGCCACCAGGTGCATATGTAGCGCTATTGTGCAGAACAATATTTCAGCTCCAATTGTTGCATAAATAATATTTGTGTAGTTCTCATTGTCAAGATAACAAATCCAAAAACTAACTATAGTATCGGAAGCAAACTTTCAGCGTTATCACTTAAGTCACGCTTTTTATCCTATCACATCCTGAATTTCGAAACATCCTGAAAAAGGGTTTTAGAGATTCTAATTACCTATTTACATATCAAATTTGAAGTCTCTACTAATTATAGTTACGGAAATAAGAAACCTTTAAAGCGAAAATAAACCCTCGTTATTCCCGAACCCATGGGAATTTCGTAAAATCCAGCCTTATTCCTAGTCTACAACATAAAGGGAACCTCTGTGCAAAATTTCAGCTGTCTAGGTCCAACGGTTTGGGCTGTGCGTTGATCAGTCAGTGAGTGAGTCAGGTCTTGTCTTTTTATATAGTTAAATTTTCAATTACATTTATATCCTAATAATACTGTTTATAACTTTCCAAAGTTTTCATCTTACAAAAGGGCATCCAATTCCGTGAAGTACAAGGCGTAGTCGCCTCCTCTTAGGCGAATTTATTCACGGCGTATATTCAGACAGATGGATTCTTAATTTCAATTAACTTTAGAATTAGTCATCCTTTTCAATTGTGTAAGTAATTCCCAGGAATATCAGTCCAAAGACATTAACCAAGCGACAAAACACACACATACACACACTTATTTTGCAATTTTTTAACTGTGAATGCCCTAAAGACAACATAAATTCTTCTTTAAAATAGCAAAAATACTTGAATACCAGGATTTTCCCAGTGTCCATCAATTTGTTGTGATGTATTAGTTGTTAAGAACTTTTCTAATGATATACCAGCAGAAGGCGAAAGACTCGAGTTCTATTTGATGGTGGATTTTTCGTAGGTTGTTTTTCCTCCTAGGATTTACTCCAGATTGCACCGAAGAAAATCAGTAAAATTCCCCAACATCTCGTATCCCTCGACAGAAATGGTTAATAATAATTATGAGTTTTTATCTTGATTTTTAATCACCTAAATAAACCAAAATTTGCATTACAAAGGAAAACTCGCAATCACTGGGCATCGCTTCTTTTCTAGGTAAAAACAATTAACAAAAATTAGAACCAAGCGAATACATCCATTTGATAATAAATAAATAAATTTAAAGGCTATGTAAAAACTGAAAAGATTTATAGAATTACAATATAAACACTTTTGAAACACTGCTTGGACCAACTCACGATCGTCTTCTAATGAATTAATTATTTACAAATATTTCCTGTCTTTTTACAGATCGATAAATTTTAAAATTTAAAAAAAGATTTTCATTTTCGTTTAAAGTTTCTTTCAAATCTTAATATTTTTCTGAATTTTGAGGGACTTCTTCGAATCTTCCAGAAGTGATCACAAATTCAACTTTTACGAAAGAGTTATCACCATTTATCTGTAAACAACTTGAAAGAGAAACAGAGGGAGGGAGGGAGTCCAATTTGCTAACTTAGTTTCCGGTGGATGATTACAGATCCGGGTTCAAAGAATGACTTTAACTACGGCATTTGTCTCTTAACAACTTTAGACAATATCGGACACCTACCGGTCACTCAGGGAATTAAAGTGAACAAAATGGTAACCATTGGAGGAACAGTGAAATATGGGCAGGTGTTAATTTACAAGTCGAATCTATTTACAAAAAAAAAAACAAAAAAAAAAACAATGGTTCTTGCAAAGCAGTACTTCAAGAATATAAACAAAAGAAATAAAGCGAGTAATGTAATAAGATTAATTCAAACGTACAGATATTTCGTGTAATTTTTATCATTCCAGTAAATATTATGTTTTTATAATAACATTTCTTGTTAGTATCTTTTGTTTAAATGCATTTTGAAGACAGATTTATGCTTCAACCGCTATAACAAGGTAAATGAAACATTAGAAAGCATAAACAAAATGTGGATCACGCCTTTTTTTCTTTCTTATCTAGCGATGATCTTTCAAATGAAAAGGATAAAACTAAATCATTCTGTTTAATCAATAACCACAAACCAATTTTGCTTTTATAAAATATTTGAAAGATTTCTACTAATATGTCAGAATCAATGTGGAGCTGCAAAGCTTAAATAAACAATAAAAAATTCACTAAAACAAAAAAAATTGTTGAGAAAATTCATCTTCCAACTTTTCGCGGCCTCAATGAATTTTTTTCGCGCATAAAAAAAAAATAAAAAAGTGCACGTAAAAATTAATACAAACTGACATCCTACAACAGCTGTTTCATGTAAGCTTTTCAGGCTCCACATTGATTTCGACGATATTTCCTATTGGCCTGTGTATCGAGACCTCGCTGTTTACTGGTGCCTACGCTTAACTGACGTGAAACAGTTGCGTGAAACAGCTGTTGTAGGATATCACTTTGTAAACAATTGGTTTCACCGATTGTTATTTAATTATACTTTTATTCAGTCATTCAAACTATTGTATATAGACCTAATATAGGTTTTGTTTTTGTTTTTTTCATTATTATATTTTTGAGTTTTATTTTGCCACTATCAGACTGTGGTTATATTGTTAGCAATCAACTGAATCAATAATATTATATAGGCAATAGGCAATGCCTTATAGATTTACTTATAAAACTCGAGCATTTGAGTTTTTCTTTCGTTTTAGTCTATTTTTCAATGAGGCTCATCCAATGACTCAGTCTGTATGTTCTTCTAACAACAATTGATCCGCTGTGGATCTTCCCGAACTTTGGTAGGAACACATTCCAGGATTAGGAACTATCTAACTTCTTGAAGAATTTTCTTATTTTCAGGAAAATATTAAAATTTGAAGGAAAATTTTAAGCTAAAATGAAATGATTTCTTTTTAGAAAACTTCAATAAAAAGGATTTTGAAATTCTATTAGGCAAGCTTTTCAGTTCTTATAAAGTTAAAGTTGCGATCAGGCCCAGAGGACCGCGCAATGCAGCTGGAGGGTAGGCTCCAGTGTTCAGAACCTACGGGACAAAGTTGAGGACGGGGGGTCGGCCCGTCGCTCGCCCGCCTTTAACTCACGGGAAAGAAACCCGGTACCCATTCTATAGAGGGCTGGGTAGACCCTAGGGCCCGTTTGGAGGAGAAAGAAGCGTGGAAAAATTCCCGTCCTCCGCCGAGGCCGGGAATCGAACCCGCCACCTCCAACCCGCAGCCAAGCGCCCTTACCCACTCGGCTACCGGGCCCACTCAGTTCTTACATAGCCTTTAATTTTTTTTATTTTAGTGCGAGAACGCAACAATATTCCCATAATAGGTTAGAATCTAAACAATGGATTTCTATCCTACTTCTGTTAATATCTTAACATCTTTAAAAACAATCTGTGTTATTAAAAACATTGTGATTGAAAACGTCCGGCAACAATTGGATTTCGCAACAATTCGCACGCGCGTTACCAAATATATTTCCGACTGTTACACTTGGATTTCAACATTGTTTTTTTTTTTTTGTTTTTAGAATAAATAAAATGTTTTTCTCTGTTATATATGAGAGGCTTCCAGAGCGAAACGACAAGCAGCCATTTAGTTAAAACAATTAATATTAAATCCTTTTATCTAATTCATTGAGCCTGGGTTTAACATGACTATAATTAATCTGATTTAGATAATTTAAGTAAATAAAGCGGATTAAACTCTTTTTTTTTTTTCAGGAAATGAAAAATTTAAACTTTCTGTAATCAGTTAGAATTTGAATAATATATTAGGCTTCTCGTTTTTTTAAGTTGTGAAACGACATAGAAATTTTCAGAAAGTTTTTAGTACTACTTGTTTTTTCTCCTTTTTCACAATGATTTCTATTAATTTCCGTATGTGTCCCAAAGGAAAGGTCAATGGGAGGTCATAGTATCGGTCATTCTAAGAAAGATGCTTCTACGAATAGGTAGGCCTATTTCAGAGATATCTGACTAAACTATTTTGAGTTTGGTTTTGGCGCAAAGTTGTTTTTTCACCCGTCGTAACTGTCTGAAGCACGTGAATCGGTGGAAGTTTATTGTTTTGACTATTGATAGTGACATTGTACGGTGGATGAATCAGACTTAACCCTATTAACTTTTTGTTTATGGGATTAGATGAAGAGTTACAGATAGGTTGGTTGGTTGGTTAATAGATTTTAATGGCGCAAAAGCATCTGTGGCTAAGCTGTTACAGATACATGAGATAAACTGCTCGATTATATAGTAGATATTAGTGCCGCCTAAAGAAACATCAAGATTATCACTTGAATAATAAAATTAGAAATAGTAATATCCCTTTCTTATCAATAATTTTGCAACTATTCCATTGAAATAGATCTATTTCGGAGACCATTAGAGCAGCGAGATAGAGTGCATCTGAAATCAACATTTAGCTTCACATTAGGCAAATGTTCGTATATAGAATAAATGAGATCTCAAATAACTTGGGAGACAGATGTAGGAACTATATTCTGATTCTTTCTGACAGTTAATCAAATATCTCTGCAGCGCATTCAACGCGATAACTATTTCCCAAACGTGAACCACCTTGTCAATAGTGATTGATAATACCATCCTTTAGTGTATCTAGTATACATAAAAGTTTTAGTTGAAAAGCTCAAAATTTAAGGCAGTTATTCAAGTCACAACTTTGAGGTCTAGTCCGACTTTTAAGCCCCGCTCCCTAAAAACCCGTGAACAGATATCGACATTTTTGTAAGTTATCAGTAGTTAAATCAATGCCCTAAAAGTTCTAAAAATTTTGTGACAAAAGCTCTAATAACAACGTGAAAATATGGCTTTGGAGATAGGAAAAAACTTCAAAAAGTGGAATTATATACATATCCTTTGTTCAGGTAGGGTTAAATGCAATAGTGTATTTTCCAAAGGTTGAGAAGTACTGGATTAGGTCATATGTTCAGAATATAAAGGTTTTTTCGTAGACCAATACTATGACCTTTCCTTCTGAGACATCTTGTTGTAAGTCGAAATGGAAATTATAAGACTTCAGATCCTATTTTTTTTATCAATGTTAACAGTTTTGTAGACATAACCATCAGAAGTAATTAATAATGATATATTACATTTACATGGATTTAACTCCATTCGGTTGTTCATTATTAAATTTAAAATTATGAGACTTTTTTATTAGATTGGGGGAGGGAATCTTACAGATTTTATAGCTGAAATATAGGAAGTTGTTTTTATTTCTTTTATTTTGTTAATCTATATACCTGGATGCCCACATTTTCTTTTGTGTTACTCACAATCCGTTCTTAGATATAATTCTTTATTTCCCATTAAAAAACGTAGCCCAATTATTTCAATGACGTCGTATATCCCTCAGTGCTTTTCATTAGGCTATAAATTTGCTCATGTATAACTGGTGGAAAACAAATTATCACCATCACCGTTATTATGTTTCCTACACGAAAAACAAGTACACACACTTAGGGAGCAGAACACTTCCACCAAAGAGCAGAACACTTCTCACTCCACTCAGCCATTGTCAAGGCACACACATCTCACACCCCTGGACCTCAAAAACTCTTCTCCAGCACTCACCACCCCCGACACACACACTCAGCAGCTGCATAAATCATGGGCTCGTAAGGAACTCCAGGGCAGACAACGCCACGAACTCAGTCAGCCTCATGTCGACATGGAAGCGTCGAACAGATGGCTGACGAGTGGTGAGCTGTTTGGGGAGACCAAAGGGTCCATTGATCGCGATACAGGACCAAGACATCCCCACACGCAACTACAAGAAACACATTCTACACGACGCAATTACACATGACGACACATGCAGGAAATGCCACACTACACATGAGACGATTGACCACATAATATCAGGCTGTCCCCTTCTCTCCCAAACAGACTACCTCCACCAACACAATCAGGTAGCGTCGATCGTTCATCAACAGCTAGCACACAAATTACTTAATCACTTATTAAGAACACGGTCTTGTATTACAAGAATACACCACAAAACGTACTAGTCACCTTTACATAAGCTGCACTGGGACCGCCTCATTCACACAGATAAAACCATTATTATTATTATTATATAATTAAAAAACCTCTAAATACAAAGCTAAGAAAACAGCAAGTTCCGAAACTGGGATTAATTTCAGTAACTGGCCGTAATAAACAATATAAGATGAAGGTTAGTAAATAGTATAACAAGAGTGAACTATAATTTAAATGATAATAGAAATTGATATAAGATACAGAATGGAAGATGTTACAATTCTACATGTAATACACAACAAATTTAAAAACTGAATTATTAAACATTCACCACAACATTTCGTACATCTGTAGTGTAAGTGTCTGTCAATCGTTCTGAAGAATTTGTTGGTCATTCCACATCAGATCACCTGATGAGTTCACCACACCATCACAGATTTTTATGAAAATTTATTTGCATGTAAAGGGTCATAAGATAACAGATTCTGTAGAATATGGGATTTTTTGGTTAAATATTTGCCGAGATATGAATTTTTGAAGTTTTTTTTTGTGCCACGCCCCTTTTTCGACGTATTTTCTTGAATAACTTCAACAATTACATTGGGAAAATTAAAAAAATAAAAGTTAATGTTCATTCATATATCAAAGAGAAGCAATTACAACAGACTTTGTTCTTCGTATATTTCCTTGTACTATTAAATCTATATCTGATAGTTTGGACAAAATAATTATGCTAATTGCAACATAGTAATCTTACACGGTGATTTCATTTCTATTTAAATTGCATTTATGGTCTTAATTTTTTTAACCTGAATCCTTAAGTCCAAAAAAATCACTTTGACCTTGAAGGGGATTTTCGTGCTGATAATTAAGTAAACATTTTCCGTGCTTCAATCGTCATTAGAAGGCTGCTGATGATTGGGTTCTGTCCAAGAAGGAATCAAACCTAAAAATGTTGTATTTAAAATTTATTTTACAAGTTAGATTTCTTTTTCAATTAGCTGTAGCATTACGCAGAGCATTGTCTTCTTGCTTAGTATATTTAACGTGAATGATAATAATCTAAAAACTTTGGAGGTCTTGCACCGAATGATTTTTTTTTCTCATTTACTTTTTTTTTTTTTAAATGATATGGATACAATAAAAAGGTGCCTCTACAAAACGACCTCGGGCAGTAGCATGAGGCGATGATGTAATCACTTGGTGATGCTCAGAACCGGCTAGTTCATACAAGTATCGAATTAGAAAACTTATGAATAAGAAAAAACAAAGTTTCATAATAATAAAAATAATAAAGTCAAGTAACTTCGGTGCCCAATATTTCAGTTACTTTTACCAGAGTCATCTTTTCATAGTTAAGCTAAATTTTGTATTGTTGTAGTAAATACCACTTTTAATTTATTTATTAACTTTCGTTGCTATCTTGAATCAGATAACAAGAATCGAGGTTCTGTTTAGAATTACGAGACGCGTCATTATTACTGAAGGCGTCGTTAGTAAACAAGGCATAGTTTGTTGAGATGATAGACCCAATCTACGTAAATAAATAGATCCAAGTTGATTATTTTCAGATATTATGAACGCATTCTGAGTTTTCAAGATCTCTTGAAACACACATTCCTTTATTTGTACATCTCTAAATACATTTATGATTCAGTTTTTGAAAAAAACGAAAAACAACGCATTAATCTTTTTGATAGTCTTTATTAAAAGTCATTATTCTTTGATAGTCATTAATCTTCAGAACGAAAGTATTCAATCTTCTCGAAATTCCATTCGATTTTGGAAGTTGAGAAAGTTTCATCTTCCGAATTACGAGAAGTTCGTTTTGTCGGCTTAGTTAACAACATTCAAAATGAATATCCTATCTTAAATTTTAGAAATATCGTATACATATAATATATATCTAAAATGGCAATCATTTATGTGAAAAACTACATTAAGAGAAAAGCAATAAAAATAAAATAAAAAGCAGAAACATGGTTTCAAAATTTCCACTTTTCCTTGACTACTGCAATGATTTTTGGTTTGGTATTTGTTAAGAAAAGAAACGGAACAATAAGAAGGCATTCGATTGATAAAACATTAACACAACCCTTACTTGGTTGCAATAATAATGTCATGTGACAGAGAATCCTATTAATAAGAAAAGACATAAAATCTCGTCAATCATTGAAGCTTAGTAATTTTTGTTTTTTCTTTCTTTGTAAAACAGGAAGATTGGAACAAAAACAAAAATTTCTGACAGAAATTAAAAACAATTAAATCCTCGTTTTTTTTTTTTTTTTTTACTATCCTCAAATCCTTTGGGATTAATTCTTTTGAAGGCCTTGAAGTTGTTGGATTAACGAATGAAGATTTCAATAACAGAAACAGTTGGTGTTGATGATTCAGAAGATATCTTTTAAAATTAATTATAACAAATAAATTCAAAACGTTAATAACTGAAAAACAAAACTCCTCATCGTTCCCTAATAATAAGAAAGGAAAGATGCAATCGTTCCGCTTCAGTGGATTGGGATCTGTCCCATTTTATCATTAGGGGCATCAGATGAAGAGATGTGACCTAATCTCTCTCAACCGAAAATTTAATGGTCAAAGTGTTGAAGTTAAATCACTGAAAATGTAAAGCTTTTTCAATAATGAGATATCGAATTCTAAGTAAAAAGTAAAAGAAATTCCAAGAACTTTAAACCTTCTTTCCTATTCAATGACATTTCTTAAATTCACAATTTATTTTTTTTTTAAACATTTGAAACGACAAAAACGAAATGGCTCTTTGTTGCTTTTCAATTCTAATACGTCCTAAATAAAATCAGTAAATTTTATAAAAAAAAAAAAAAAAGTAAATCCGTATTTAAGTTGTCGAAATCGGATAACTTTAAAACTTATCAAAACCGCGCTGGTTTATCTAAAAGGAATTCAAGTTCACAGTTTAAAACAATGAAGTACTAATAGGGAATATAACAAGAATATAATAAGGATAAAAACGCACACATTTTAAGGATTCACTAAAGAAACTCCGTACTGTTATATATGTAACACGCACATAAAATTTTGCTATGATGTACATTTCTGCTTTACAAATTAATCTTTCATAAGTTAAACGTTCAGCTTGCGGGGATTAATTTATTGCCCTTTTAATTCTTAATTTGTTTTTTTGATCTTTATTTTGTTTCCACTGAGTTATGAGTATTGGGCGAATCCAACTGACGAGAGGTAGAAACCTCGAAACAGTCTGTCTTAGATTCCCGGTACGAAGTTTCCAAAAATAGCTCTTTAGTGAATCCTTTAACTATAAGCGTTTTTATCCTTATTTTTCTTGTTATATTAATAGGGAATAGAAGAAATCTGTTGTTATTTTAAAGCTTTTTTCTACGGGGATTTCTGTTGCCTTTTCGAGCTACTTTAGCGACAAGGAAAAGATTTCAATCTACTATAAAAGATAGGGAATTGCTAACACAGTTCATTGGATCCTAATTGTGATTAATTAAAAGGTTGAACTTAAAAGTGTGATGAATTGCAAGATTTAAATCAAGATCGTACAATCCCTAGATTTCGTTAAGTGCTCTGTCTCGACCCTTTCCATTGGATCAATTAATAGGATGCAGAGAACAAGTTACTTTTTATATAAATTTACTAAGGCAATATATCTGTTTAAATAGAACAGTTTAAGAAAATGGATTATTATCTGGATAAGACAGCAGGGAGCACATTCTGGAAGAGAGAATAAATGAAAAAGAAGACATTATTCTTTATCCTAATGGAGATCTGGCTAAACAGATTTTTTAATGACAAAAAACAAAATATAGATTCTTCAGTTAATCTAGATAATAGTAAAATTAAGAAAATATCCTCACTATTTTGAAAGAAATAAAGAGAGACACAGAAACTGTAAAAGAAGAGACAAAATTAATAAAAGAAATTAGGAAAGATATGAACAATTGAAAAAGAAAATTGAAAATAACGAATTATATTTAAAAGCAATTAAATCACAAGAATACAAAATGGAATTGAAGAATAAATAAAGGTTTATTCATTAAATAAACAACGTTTGATAGAATAAGAAGAATGGAAGGAAATAATAAAATGTTTTCTAGTATCGAGGAAAAAGAGATATGGGAAAGTTTAGAAGAGAAGGGCAAAGAAAAAAACATTAGAATTGAATTAACAAATATCGAAAGATCTCTGAAATAATAAGATACGAAAGAAAGAACAATTAATGTAAAAATGTAGGAGTGGATGGGGAATAGGAAGCAGCTACAAGGGACAAAATGGATGAAAATTTCTCTGTAGAAACACGAGAAAAAGAAAAGAAAATTGAAATACTGCTACAAAATAAAGAAAAATGACAAACAAAAGCATTTTTAACGTGTGACGATTAAAACGTGATTGGGACAATAGGGAGGATTTTAGTGGTACCGTCAGTATGGAACTAAGATCGGTCGATTCCATCAACGGGAAAACATATCAAAGGTGGAGACTATCGATGAATATGGGTTTAATTTGTAAATTACATTATAACAATGAAAAGTACTTAATAGTAATAGTTTATATACAACGTTTGATAACAAGATAAACAATGATAATATTGTTTTAATAGGTGATTTTAATGTAAGAATAGCGGACAACTGAGATAAAAAAGACAATAGAGCTGAATCAGTGAGAAACTCAAAAGAGAAAAAAGACTGGGGGAAAGAATGTCATTTAGAACTGTTCAACGGAATTGAAGGTGGATCAACCTTTATTAATAAGCAGCGATTGATTTATGTTTTGTAAATAATAAAATGATTCATAAGATCTTTCAATTTCCTATTTTAGAAGATTGGAACTCTGATTATATGCCTTAAAAATACAAATACAGAATTAAGGCAGCTCAAAGTAACTAGATTTAATCTAGTTTGGAGCTAAATTGGAATGATACGAATCTTGCCAATTATTTATTTATGAAAGCTGAAGATGATTTCAATAGTGATCAAAAATTAGTTCTTTAAAAATAGAACTACGAATTTTTGTTTGGGAATGTTGATAAAAATATGATAAATATTAGTTGAAGTTTCGCAAATAAAGTTATATTAAGTCTTGTAAAAACCATATATGCAATGTTTAATTCATTATTACAAAATGTCTCGATGTATTATTTGATAATTCTGTTTTCAACTATCTGAAATAAATCAATATTAATAATATCTTGTAGTAAGAATTATCCTGAGGATCCTGTTTTTGTTAATTTTTATACGGAGTGTTTTTACTTTTACATTATACTTAATACCATATTTAATACATAATATTATCCAACTCCTTTACTCTGCTCTCTCAAATTACATCAATAATAATTACTTTTCTAAAGGCTTATCTCATTTTTGGTGATGTTAGTGCTGTAATATCAAAACAGCCTAAAATATTACACATTTTACAAAAGAAGATATCTCAATTTAGCCTAATAGATCTGATTCTTTAATTGGGATCTTTTGTTTTACAAAGGAAAAAACTGCTCAAATTTTAAGATTTCATAGCATTAACAGAAATAAACATTAATGAATATGCAATAAATCCGTATAATTTAGAGAATTGCAACAAGTGTTTAAGAGATAAAAGAAGAGGGGGAGGTACATCTTCAAAGGGAATATTAATTGTAAATAAAAAAAAATGGCTCTTTGGCGGTCATCAGCTGCTAACAACCATTGTTGAGATACAAAGGCGCATTTTGCACCTCGTTTTTAATGCACAGAGAAAATTCATTTGTGGCCTGCGAAATGCTGGCACTTGAATTTCTCAATTTATTTTTATTATATATTTGTTGTCCCTTTTTGTAATTTCTAAAGGTGCTACACATTTTTTCTGATGATTAAACTCAAAAAAATATCTCATATCAAAAAATTAAATTCAACTATATAAACTTTTTTAATTTATACAGGATGCATGGGAAAGTTCTAAGTCACCCAAGTAACTTCGGAACCAAAATAGCTACAGTTCGAGAAGTTAGGTACACCAATAGGAAAGCGATCATGCGCTATCAGATGAGATGGACGGCAGCGCCCCTAACGGCAAAATGAGAAAGTTAGTAACGCTATCTCGGAAACACTTTTTTCTTTCTAAGGAATTTTTTTAAAGAAACAAGAAAAGTAAAACAACAGAAAGAAGAAAACAGTAATTATAACAAAGTAATTACGCTACCATTGGGATTTAAAGTAAGTAAAAATGTTGTAAAGAAAACTGTATTCGATTAGTCTTTTATAAAAGTAACAAATTGTTTAAACAGAAGAAGGATGTTCATGAGAAGATGCTAAATAAAATGGGAATTGTATATAGTCTGACTTGCAGAGATTGTGGGGGCGTCTATTTGGAAGTACTGGAAGAACTTTAAAGGAGCGATTGGCAGAACATATTGGCAGATCTTTTAGGAATAAAGAAAAAAGTAGAATTCTACTGGACAGATCACTGTGAAGCAGAAGGACACAACCAGATCCAATTGTCAAAATTGAATGTGAAATTTTCGAAGAAAAAGAGAGAGAGAGACTCATGATCGAGTCTCAATTGTTTGATCAATTGCAAAAAATTGTGTTAATAAGTTTCTTAAAATGAGTAGTGCATCATTTGGATATGTTAAAGAATTTCTGAAAAAATAAGTTTTCAAATGTTAATTACCATGAAGTTGAGAAATGTTAGTATTGTTATTTACGAAGCATTATTATTATTAATGTGATAATTGTTATCATTATTAATACCAATGTTATTGAATACGTTAATTTGAATACGAAAATGTTTAATTAGTTCTTATTTGTAATCTTAATGAAATGTAGAGGAAGAACTTCTTACTAACAATACACCTTCATAAAGGGAGACACAAGTAAATATGTCCTGAAAATTTGTAGCTTTGTGTTAGAGTTTATTTATCAATTAGCTATTTTAGATCAGTGATACAAAAACGTTTTAAATGAAGATTCGTTCTAAATTTACAGTCCCTGAAAATCCGTGATTCATTTCCTATTTGATTATCGTGACTTAACTATTAGTAAAAGATCTTTTGCTCCAAAAGTCTACACAAAGCTGCTTAAATTTAAAGTTATGATTCTTAATTCAAGTCTATTCCTTAAGAGCATAAAAATCATGTCTTCAGCCTTTCGTAATGGTTTGTGTTTGAACGACGATAAAATAGTAAATGCCCTTATTTCGATCTTAAAGAAAAAATATTAATGGCTTCTTCAAGTTTATAATTCACTAGCAACATCAAGAAAAAGAAAGAGACTTAAGATGTAGAGTTCTCTGTTTGACCTTCAATTATAGAGCTCTCCAAAAGACTCAACATCGTCTTCAAATAACGCAATGATTTTATTTGTTATCCATTGGCCCGAAAATGTATTTCAAAGTAATATTTTCGAAGTGCAGCGATTTCATTTCTGTAATTAGTAAGCAAAGGGTACAATTAGCAATTGACGCTATCCTAAATTCTATATTATTTTCCATTAAGTATCTATTAAGTGAATCTAACAATCTAAATTTTGACATTTTGCTAAAGGTTATGTAGAAATGATAGTCATTCTGTGTATATAAACATAATTTTAATTTATAGATCTCTTATCGACGAGAGGAATCTCTCAGGGTCTGGGATAGGATCTTATCTGACTAAGACAGAATTTTCAAAATGTTATGATAAAAGACATTGTCTCATAAAAGATAATCTGAGAAACTTTTCTCAATTATAAACATGATATTGAATAATATTGCTATGATACATTCTTCGCCAGGAGAAATGAAAAGAATTTAATTTGAAATTTAGAAAAAAAAAATCGAAAGAACTTTCTTTGAATGGTATTTCTGAAAACTTCTTTCTTTCTCTCTTTCTTCAAACAGAAAACGACAAAATGAAAAAACAAAATTAAGTCAATTCGTATCGTTTGCTATGACCACTGAAACAGCCTTCGCCAAATAAAACGACCGTTTGAATTTTATTAAAATGTTACTACGATGAGGACAAACTGATTGGTTTATCTGTGTTCACCAAACTTCTGTTGTTTGGGAAGAGAAGAAGAATTGTAATCAGCGAGAAACGCCATCAAACTTTTCTGGAAATTCAAAAATTTCAAATTTGGAAAAAAGAAAACAAAAAATGCTGAAAGGTATTTTGTGAGCTTTTCATGAACGAAATTCCTTCAAAAAAATATGAACCAAGGAAATTCAATCAACTTAAACAACTATTCAACAAATCAAAAATGAGAATCAAAAAAACGATCGAATACAAGGACAAGGAATTCGTCAAAGAAATTATATTAGCTTATCTTTTTTTATTTTAAACGAAAAGCGTTATTAGAAGAAACGTTTATTTCAATCATCTACTGAAGACAAACAATAGAAATATTCCATTAATTAGATCTGTATTGTTTTTACTTAAGATTCTCCAAAGCCAATTTCAAACCATCAGCAAATTAATGAATTAAGGTTTAATGTTTAAGACAAAAGAAACAGCATAGAAATCTATTGTTTCGATTTGAGGGGTTGGGGGTCTCACTATTTTCTCGACCCCCAAGACTCAATTGGAAAAGATTTCGAAGTTAATCCTTAAATATCCCTACTACATTTCAAGAAGATGCCTCCACAAGTTATTAGCCTCCCCTTCCTAGGCTGATACAAATAGAAGCAATGTCTTTTTTTTTTTTTTTATCTAAATTGATCATTTCATTATGAGAATTCACTGTTGTTTTATATTAATGTAGTTTCATTACATTAAAAGGTCCGTACAGTTTTAAATTTTTCACTGGCTATACTTTGATAGGAATTATTAATCTTCAATCATTTCACAGTCGTTTTCTTTCATTACAAAATATAGGATTAAATATCACAATACAGCTCTGACATTGTGACTTCTAAAATAGCTCTGGGCACAAAAGACCGAGGGCCCTTAAAGCCTTGAACAATCGAACACTTAATCCAATCTCAATTAAACAACTTGTCGACTGAATTCTTATTTCGTCATCCAATGTCACTCCGCTTCTGAAAAATCTACGTCGAAGATATTTCTCGAAAGTTTGGTCTGCAGTGACGAAATGGTCATTAGGTTCTTGCGCAGGATTTTAAAGGGGTAGAATTGATTCTCGTGGCACCTGCTCATGCGCACTGGTGGATGGGTGGTCATGGCAACCGTGATCTTTTCAAGGTTGTCGCCATGGAAACTCAGCAGCAGTGACTGCGGCAGACCTTGGAGGATGCACACAGTCCCAGTCACGCTGACTGACTGACGCTATCTATTTAGAACTAAGCGTAGACGGTTCCACTTTAATCTTAAAACAATTCCACACATCATGTCATCTTGTTTAACAGCACATTTCCAATATTATAGTTATTTAGAAAACATTAGTAATTATGATTAAAAGTTCATCTACTGGATTTTTAACGTCATCCCTAAAGGCCGTTCTAAACTTGCCATTGAAGTAAGCGAAATGTAAGACAACAGATTACCAATGAAAAGAAAGCATTACATTTGTCTTACCTTCTACAGTCATAGATTTCTATTAGAATGCAAAATTTTTACCCGAGAATAACGGAGAAAAATTAGCATCCTTATAACGTTAAGTCTGTAACTATGTCTTACTTACGAAAATAAAAATTGGTTTATGGAAACGTTATTTTATTCAGTCTATTAGAATTTGCGAGCGAAAGTTTTTAATTAATTGAAACAGGAAATTTGTAATTAGTCTTTTGAAATCTCTTCATCTTCCTTTTCGAAATTTCTCGTTAAAATGACGATTCAATCCTTTCAATATTTTCAGGCCGGAATTCTGTTTAAAATTCTGGGTTAGTAATGGTAGCTTTTTCTGAAAGAAATTCAACAAAATACTTCAGAATTCGTAAAATGGTTAATAGATTTAAAAAATAAAAAAAATCCTTTAGGTGACATTTCGTGAACATTGGTTTTAAAAAATGTTGAATAAAAAGATCAGTTCTTGATAAAGTAACCTTAATGTCTTTAGGACGTATTTGCAACATCTACTGTCATTTGAAAACTTCTAAGGTTTTTTTTTTTTTAGTCAAATAATGATGTTGATTTTAGAAAAATTTAAAAAAAAAAAATATTATTACTGCAACATTTACAAATGAAATTAATTCTTACTCAA
The DNA here is from genome assembly GCA_023159025.1 of Thereuonema tuberculata. Taxonomy (NCBI): domain Eukaryota; kingdom Metazoa; phylum Arthropoda; class Chilopoda; order Scutigeromorpha; family Scutigeridae; genus Thereuonema; species Thereuonema tuberculata. The sequence continues at coordinate 18,454,379 of JAFIDM010001028.1, read as the reverse complement.
CACACTTCATTCAATGTTTAATATTAATGGCCAACGTTCCATTAAATTTTCTTACACACATCAAATCCCCCTCCCCCCCCTCAATATATTCAATGGAAACGTTGATTGTTTTACCTTTTTAGGTGCTAATTCAATGATAAGGATTGAGGTGAGTTTTGCATTAAAGAATCTAACAAATCACTTCCATCAGCAGCACTTATACAGGGTTTTTCCATTGTTTTTTATCATGAAATTATAAAACAAAATTTTGAGATAATCTTCTTAGAATTCTAATTTAAATCAATTCTATAAGCAACTTCCACCCAACCTGAAAACGATTTGGTTCATAATAAAAAAAAACCCAATTCTTTTGTGACGAAATGAATTTAAAGCTGGTTGTTTTCTGACCTTCGATGGTTTAAAGAGGAAGAAGCCAATTCTAACCTTGTTTTCTTTCAAAGCTTGTATTCCTTTGAAAATCACCTCCAAGGATATCTTAAACATGAACTAATTAATGAAAGTGAAAGCCACCCACATAAACATCATGATCGATTAAAATAACGTAATCTACTTCTATTAACGCTTTCAATTAAATAGAACAGCAATAAAATTGCTTTATTCGTGGTTGCTGTAAATATTTTTTTTTTTTTTTAAGAAATCTTGTAGGCAATAAGACAAAGAATTGCAATGAATGATTGAAATGATAATTGTTAGATAAAATACTTCACTATCAGAGAACTATGAAATTATCATCCAATGTCGTGTTGTTACACAGTACAATTATTTCCTTTGGTTTTGTTTTCTTCTGCAGATGATGAACTGTAGATACAGATTAATTTTTAAACAATATAATTCTGCTAAAAATATCCATTCTATTGTTTTCCTTCATCCAAGACGGATTTAAACTGGAAATGTAAATGTTTCATCTTTAAACTTCTGTTAGATTGATTGATGCACTCATATTCTTTCTAGTATTACAGGCAATAAGTCAAATTCTTGTGAAATTACTAATTTCGGAGCTGATTTCATTTCCTTTGTTTCATTGTTATCCACAAAATCAATCTTCAAAACACAACGATAATTAACAAGTTACGAAACTTGTAATTTCCACTCATGTTCATCATATAGCCTTTCGTGTTTTAATAATCCTAGCACTTTATTGTTAACAAGCAAAAATCATTGTTAGATCGAGAAAAGCCAAAGATTTCTTCTTCTTCGATTAATAATTGTTGTGATCAAACAATTCATAAATATTTTATTTGCGATGTTGATCTTCACAATGTTTAAATCCTCATTAATTTGGAGTAACATTTCTTTAAAATAATTCATTCTGTAACAAATGCTAGTGTAGAACCAAAATCCTTATAGAATATTGTTTGTAAGGAAACCGAGAAGCAATTTTTTTTTTTTTTTTCAGAGCTAAAAGACCATTTGCTCGAGGAGTACTCAACTGCAGGCAGGCCTCGTTTTACGCCGGTGTTGCATTCCTACAGTGGCGTCGTAAACCGAACCCATTATATAATATAAATAGGGGGGATGTGTTCCCACACATCCACAAATATTTTTATTTTTATTTAATTAAGCTACGTTCTTTTTAGACTAAAATTAATGTAAACTATTTATGTACTTCATAGGCCTACTGAATTAACATAAGGTAATAACTTAATTATTGCATACAATGGAAATTCATAACCCTAAAAACATTTGGGCGACCCTCTCCACCTTGCATTCCACGAATCACTTCCATTTTATCTTCCAAAGATTTGGAACGGCTTTTGTGGGTTTTTTTCACATTGGGAGTTGCACTAATAGATTTCCTTTTACCAGACATGGGCACATTTATTTTTAAAAACTTTTATCACCATAAATTAAAATGCGTATTTATCATGGTATTCAAAGGCAATCAATGTGGGATGAATGAGCGAAACTAACACGAGAGGAGAGGGGCCACGTGGACCGAGTGGGCGGAGCCTGAGTACAGCTGTTAAAGTTGACTGAGTTCACCGTGTATGACTGCACTTTCGCTCAAAAAATTTAATTTTTCTTAAATCGCATTTTTAATTTTTTTTTAAATATATTTTTCGTCATTTTCGCCTAAATTCTAAACCGGTGTAAATCTGAATCGTCGTAAAAAGAGGGCTGCCCGTAATTGTTGTTTGAATGATATGTTAAGATGATAAAAGTCAGATGTTGCTCTTTTAAAGATAAATCTCCCGCCCTCCCACATTTGAAAATTCTTAGTAGAGTTTTTAGCAAGAAATATAACGGTGGTTGTAATACAATGATAGATTACGTAAAGAGTGAATAAAATAACGAATATTTAAAGGAGAAACACGAAGTAATTATTATCAACATTAAACCTTCTACATCTAAATAGTTCCCGAATTTTAGTCGCTGAGGTGCTGATACTGTTTGGGGTCTGTAGGAAGTCTTATTTTTCTGATCAACGTAGTTCTTTCTTTCTTCTAATTCAAAAATTGCTTTCATCAGAAATCGAAAAGAATATCATTAACGTAGCGAAAAAAAATCAACAAAAAATTTTAAGATGTTAAGGTTGGCTAATTGTGCTTTATCTACCTTCGGCTTTGGTAAACATAGGAAGTTGCAAAACATTTACAACATGGCCCTAGACTAGAATGAGACGACGGACTTCTATGGTGATTTCCCTAAAGGACGCCAAGGGATTTTCCATTTCAAATGCGAATGATGGATCAATTTTTACACCATTCTGATTAATGTAGGGATCTATAATTTCACTAATTACTAAAACGGATTCTTCGGTATAAGTTGTCAGTTTCATCACCACGCTGCTTCTCTTGTTTTGCTGGTTTACATGACGTAAAACTACTTCAGCATTTATAACTTTAATTATTTCATTAAGATTTTTCGCTCGTTTTTTTCTTTTCCTTTATTGAATATATTTTTTTCATTGTATGGAAAGAATTACATGTAGAGTGAATGGGTTTATGATTTTTTTTTTTCTTTCATTCTTTTATTGAAAATAAATTTTCCTTTCAATCTTGCAATTGCCAGTCTTTTCAGCAACTCAAGAATAATCTAGTTCAGATATCATCATCGTTAATTCAAGAAACCTGAATAAGGAATATATTTTCCAATCTTCCAGTGGTCATAAGCAATAGTATCTTTAATAAGACTGTGATTCGGATCAGTAATAGTAACAATAACATTTATTTATTTGTTCAATTTGAGAGAAGATCTTAATAAGAATCTCAGTTCTGACTAACAAACTCCTATCAAAATTTTATAAGATATCCAAAATAATTCTAATTTAGTATGAAGTGTCCATAGACAGGCTGGACATTAATAATTAACTCTCAAATACAAAGTTTGAAGTTGAATCAGTGATTTTTTGGAAATAGAATGTGGCTCTTATTAAGACGAGCGATAAACCAGGTTGGCCAAATTTAAACAGGGATGATGGAAAACATTTAGACCCTCCAATATAATATTTTTCTATAAGTTATTTCTATTTCAGTGTTTTAGTCCCTACATAAAATGGCCCTTATTATGGACAGATATATTCCAAAATCTAATCAGCTCTAGATAATAAAACCAAACTCTTCATAATGAAGTTTGTTAGTTATTTTTCCAATATGTAGTTGCGCCCCAAAAAAATTCTCAATAACCTGCATCACTAAAAAAAAACTACATTTGTTCTAGGAAACAAATAACGTCAATTTCTGTTCAAATCGGGATGTGGCTATTTAGTATGATTAATGTCCTGTCTATATATAAATATTAAAATGCTAAAATAATGTAGATAAACAGACGCTCCCTACTCTGAACGTTCAAGTTACGAACTTTCAGAGATACGAACGAATTTTAAAACACCGTACAGGATCGGAAGTTCAACCGCCGCGCAATAGATGGCACTGCTGTAGCTGCTCAGTAGAACCTTACAAACAACTCTGTTGTTGTGTGGTGTTACGGGCATTATTTGTGATATTATGATGATATCTACATAAACGGAAGGATTTCCTTTAAAGTATTCACAGTTTCTCAGACTGATGACATTCCATCGCAATCCTTGTAACCATCTTTCATTGAACAGCAACATCAGTAAGATAGTGTCAGGAATAAAGTAAATACAATAAGAACATTTCTATTATTATTATTGCTATTTATACAATACTGTTTAAGCCTGGTAAACTATACTGTCTAGTATCATTAGAGTAGCTGTACTGTACAAACCTTTGTTTTACAGTGATATGTTTGGTAATCACTTTTTGCAAGAGTAATATCGGACTTATTCACTTACAAACAAATCCTAGGAACCTATCCTTTTCGAATAGAGAGCATCTGTATTAAAAAACAACAATATCTTGTATTTGCCTGATTATGAAGAAACTAAAACTGAATATAGTTGATAACCAGATTAAGAAAACAGATTGGTATTGCTTTATTTGAAACAAACTCCCGACCAAAAGGGAAAAAGCAGATTTCAGTAAGAAACTTCCATTTCAACAGATGTTAATCTTTAAACTGTCTATAAAGCGCAGAAACGATGTTTGTTAAAAATTACTAAACAATGTGAATGGGGTTTTCATCATTCCATAGATGCTATTTAGCGTCACTTTACTAAGCTAGGTATTCATCAACTGAAGAAAAATAGGAGGACATAATTTATAAAAATAATCGCTTATCACTTTAGAATCATTCATTTTGATGCGGTTTTCTGAGTTTTGTAGAGTTTCTTTAAAGATATCATTTATCTCTAGTTCCCCTAGGGGATATTAGATATTTTTTTATGAATAATAATTGTAGTGTTTAAACCTACTTTTTATTTTCAATACATCGCATGGATTTATTGGATTTTCATGAAGCTTTCACAAGTATGCAGAAGGGTTTTAAGGATGCTAACAAAGTTGATTTCATAGATCTATGAGTTTTCCGTAATTACGATTTATTGATACAAGGGGTGGGCGCCTCTGCTGTCGTGAGAAAACGACCGCGAGGACGGCAGGGTGGCAAAGGGAAAGATAAAGGCAGGATGATAACGCGAGCATTCTTGCGCGAATGGGCACCTACTAAGACGGTCGTTTTTGTGGATCACATGAAAGTTTGGAAAGTTAAAATGTAATAATACCTTAGGGTGGCGGCTGCTCCTTAGGTGCTAAAGTGCTACTGCCACTACATTAAACAAGATAATTTTATTTAACAAAATAACACTTTTATTTAAATGTTTATTATTATATTTTCTATTATTATTTTTAACTAAATCCTATTTAAATTGCGAAACAGAGAAAAATCTTGAAATTGCTCTCTTTTCATTAACTGGGAACGAGCGAAGCCGTATGCTATTTTTAATAAAATGCAGTCATCACGTCATGCTTAGTATCAACAAATGTATGGTGCGCATGCGTGAACCTATCCCAGCCATGCTTCTCTTTAGGTGCAACAAAATTCGTAGCGCACGAGATCGCTCCTGCTTTCAATAACAAAGACAACTTCTAATATCCTCGTAGCGTTCTCTGAAAGTCCTAAAGAGTCCCTCTGCAGATTATCCGAAGAGACGAGGGTCTCTAAAAGTCCATCCACCGTATTCTGAAAAGCAGTAAATGGCATCCGTTCAAGATGCAGTTGTTACAAACATTACGTGAGGATGATCCCGATCAGAGTCGAATTCTGCGACTGGGCTCTGCAAAAATGTGAGGTTAATCCCACTTTTCCATTTATTATCCTGTTAAGTGACGAGGATAGTATTTCTACGTAAAAGAGGAGGTGAATAAGCAAAACACACGTTACTGGTCACCATAAACCTCCATTGGATGCGGGCACAAGGTGACGATCGCCTCATAGTTTGGTGTGGGATAGGGAATGATCGAATCATCAGCCCCTTCCTTTTTTTCAGCAGACTGTGAAGGGACAGACATAAATGACAATGCTCCAGGAGGAAGAATTACCATCAATCTTAAACAAAAAGGGATTTCCTAACCTGGTTTCAACAAGACGGTGCTCCGCCGCATTACACCCTAAGGGTCCAGACTTATGGAACACCCTAAATATAGCATGTAAGAAAGAATTATCCAGATAGACATGGCTATCTACATTCAATCACTATTTAAGCAGAGGACAAAATAGAAAGGGTGAACAGGCAAAAATCTCAAATAGAAATAAAGGAATCAAGGAAAAGAAAAAAAAAAGAAAAATCAAATGTTTGATATTTGGTGAATCGTTGTTTAGTTTTATTTGGTTTTAAATATCTATTGGCTATTAATATTCTAACATCAATCACTGCCATGTTTTCGAGTTAAATGAAAAGAAAAAAAGGGTAAGAGTTTCAATATCGAAGCTGAAATTGAAGGAAATGCTCATTCCAGAGGTCAGAAAGTAACATCTATTCACTTTAAAAAAAGCGAAAAGAAAATTTGGTAAAGAAATTATAAGATTCAATATTAATTTGGTTCTACAGACTGACGGGATGTTGGGACAGTAACTCATTGGCGGACCGAAGATTTTTGAATTGGAGGTTTATGATGTCCGTTCAAGTAGATAAATAGATAAATAAATAAAATAAAGACATCGTCTCCATTTCTGAATGGGGGGTGCAGGAGATTTCGAATCAAAAAAAAAATAATCCTACTTTAACATTTTCGGATGCAATTGGAGATGAAGGTAATATAGTAACCATCGCATCAGAATCTACCCTTTTCTTTTCTTTTTTCTTTCTTTTTTTTTTGGGGGGGGGGGCAGTTTACGGTTACATCGATCTGAAATAATATTCATCCATCAGTTCAACATTTCTAGCTACCACAAATTACTTTTCTGATAATACTGACTATGCAATGAATGATGAATGTTTTGTTTTTTAATCGAGAAATCGATCTATTATTAATTGTAGTAAAAGAGAAATAGTAAATGTGCTTCTATAAAAAACCACTGAAGAAGAGAGAGGAGTGGTTTCCTACTTTTTAAAATATCACCAGTAAAAATGAATAGACGAACATGAATTTGTTGTTATTTTCCTACTTTCCAATAGAAAATTGAGGTTTATCAAATCAGCTGCGTGTGTATCAGTAATACAATTTAATTTTACATTGAAATCGTTTGCTGAGTGTGCGTTCTTACTTGTTGCTCCAAGTCATAGAAAACTGCAAATTTTGAGATAAGTGTAGGCGCTCTGAGCAAGATCCTTATTAATTTTGGTACATAATGAACCATAGGAATATAGTCTATTATATCATCACCACTTCACATTGGCGAAGCTTAGCCGCAGCTGTTTTGCGCCATAAAACACCAACCAACAACAACCACTTCACATCTACGATTCCAACTCAGGATATCTCCACATCCACAGATATGTTAAGTTCTATCGTGTTGTGTGAAGGCTTGAAACGCTGCTCTGAGAAAAGACGTTGAAGCTCCCATATCTTCAAATGGAAAGCTAGAGATGTGCCAGCTTCAGAGGAGTTTTTTGGAGACGGTTTCCTCACACAGGTGTGATCAAAGTCTGCTTGTCCATTTCGAAACTTTTATAAACAATTACTTTTCTTTTAACATAATATTATTGGTCGCTGGATGTTTTAACTTTTAGGATAAAAACAAATAGTGCGTGCAAATTTTATCTTTCAAATTTATTCATTGTTAAATACTTTTTTTAATTAATTAAAATTGTTATATTTTTTTATCACAAACAAACAGATTTGTAATAGTATTTAATATTTATTTTATATTTACTGTAATTTGTTACCTTACAACTGGAATTTAATAAATAAAAAAAGAAAACATTTAATTATTTTAAATTATTATTTCATTTTTCTTCGTCTACAGCTCCTGAAAAGTAACTTGTTCTAATTTTAATCTTCTGAACTGAATAAGAATTAACTGGAGAATTCAGAGAGTGTAAGCCCCATTAGCAAAAATTATTTATTATCTTTGTGTAGGATTGGTTCATCTCTTGTGTGTTTATTTGTAGATGTAATTAAGTCGTGGAAGGATATTTTTTTCCTATTTCAGTTTCGTTTATTTTTTTTTTTTTTTTGTGGAAAATCTACAAAATATGAAAGCCTTACTTTTGAGTTTTCAATCTTTCTATTAAATGCCTTTTGTGCCCAGCGCTGAGCGGGCTAAGGTAATTATGCTGTAAGTAGTTATAGCGATTTTTCTATCGTCGTTTGCTTTTGTGGGGGTCCCACTTCCGAGCGCGGGAGAAGGATCGTATTCTGAGCTGATCATCGAGGCTAAATCTGGCTGATGAGTCCTAATAAGACAAAACAGCTGCCCCAGATTGCCGTCGATGATAGCTCAAAGGCATGAAAGCAAACGAATTTGTGCATTTCTATATTTTTCCGTTTTTCAAAAAACTTTAGAAAAGTACCATTGCTACTACTAAGCAATAAACAAATAAATAAAAATATGAATGAAAATAGATATTTTGGTGGAAACTTATCTACTGGTTTTCAAGGTGATGGATAGAACTTTTGGTTTTCTTTTAGTTATTTAATTTTAGTTTAAGGCTTTACGAATTTTACATTATACGATAAACGTATATCCACTGAAACAGTCGCATTCATTCCCAGTGATGTCTGCACCCTCTCATTAAATGATATCTTCCGCAATTGAAGTACCTACAAAACTGATATCTTTGCAATCCATTGTCGTGTAATTCGCAGTGACGAAGCAACGATTGAAGCGACATGAACGAGGCACTTCGCAATCAACACGAAATGCCTATTTTCAAGTGCAACAATTTCAAGGGTGTACCGCGGCTAAACACCAGGGATGACATTCATTGCGGCCCACGAAAAACTCTAAACGATCGTGGACAGGCACACATTGTAACTTTCGACCGGTATTGCAGCAGATGATAGAACTAGTCAAAGCTGGGTCCACAAGTAACATCAGCGTTCGGACAATGTCTTTCTTCTATGAGGTGCAGGAGCCGACGGCCCATTCAGGTTCATCTGCTGACCGACAGCGCAGGGCTCTACGGCTCGCCTAAGCTCGTGAACCTGGTCCGATGTGTCACGTTGCAAATGTTTTGGGCAGACGGAGGTACTCCCCTAAGGCACCATTGCTAACAAGGGACAGTCCAGGGCGGCGATAGTTCTATTATTCTGTGGGGTGTTTTCAGCATTTATTACATCTGCAGACATCACTGACGGTCAGACGCTTCTTAACTATCCTTGCGGATCATTTGTTCAGACGGGAGAAGGCTGTTTCAGCAGGAAAAGTATTTCTCTGATTTTGGTCCAGTTATTCACCGAATTTGAACCCAATAGAACACATGTGGTTCAACTGCCGTCAGTGCCAGTTTCACCACAGGCGAATCCATGCATAACTTTATTTCAATTTTATCAACACGATCGGCCATAAACATAAGTTTCGGATTGGTTTTCCATTCTTTAATTAGCTAACTATAAATTAACACATTTACTTCTTTCCATTTTTTTTCCCTTCAATGTATGTATTTGTCTTCAATTATTAAAGAAAAAAAGAAGATAAAAAACAGGTAATTATTGTTGGGAAAAAGAGGTTATGTTGGGGGATTTCCCTTTTTTTCCAACACTATCTCTGCGCATTAAACTGTTTTTCTTGTAGGTAATTAATGTATTTGCAATATTTAGCAATATTGTACAAATTCAAAAATTCAAAGTTGTTGTTACTTCATATATTTTTTTTTATTCAAAGCAGGAAATCACTTTCCAATAATTCACAAAATTTTAAAATAAAAAAAAAATAACAATTAATTTGTCGTTTTTTAAATCTTTTTGTGATACTGGAACAGTTGACGAGATTGATGATAAAAATAGGTTAATTTCTAGAACTGCAGACAATAGAATCAATATTCAAACATAAAAAATTTACCGTTTTTAATTTTTTTTATATTTTATTTTGGAGGGTCAAAAACTTTTTAAGTCCAGATTCTAAAGATCTAAATAAACTTATTTGCAAGAAATGTTAAAACATCTTAAATAATTTTACAATGAGATTTATTGAAATTAAACCTAAATAAAGCTTAAAAAGTTATTTAAGTTACATTGTAAATAAAAAATAAACGTAATTGTTTTTTTCCTTTTGAATCTAAAAAAAAAACTCAAGTTATCTTCTGACCATTTTTTTTAGCATTTTATCAAAATATAAAATCTCCATCCCGATTTATAAAAAAAAAAAATATTAAAAAAGGAAACGATTAAATAACGACCAAAGATACTGTCAAGAAAAGAAATTAAAGAAAATTTACTGGAAAAGTTTAAGAAGGAAAGCAGTTCAATCTTACACGAGAATAGTAAGTTACAAAAACTTCTCAAGGGAAAAGAAAGAAAATGATTAGGAATTCAAAGAATTTGAAACGGCTTTGGTAGAAATCAAGACGTTATTAAAAGAAAAATTATTTGCATTTATTTATAATTTTTTTTAATTATTTACGTAAATAATGATTCTAAAAAGTTGGAATCATTATTATGGAAAAAAAAAACCACTTCTTGAACTGAAGGAAAAAAAAACAAACAATATAATTTTGTGCTAAAGCATACATTTAAGGCGACCCACAATAATAAAAAAAAAAAATTAAAAATAATAATAAAAAGGTAAAATACAATAACGTAAGGAAAAATTAAAAAAAAGATTAGGAAAAAAAAAATCCCGAACATTGAGAAAAAAAACATTAAGACAGAAAAAAAAAATAGATATACAGATTCGAACCGGCAACCTTCAGTATATGAGTCGAAGACCTTAAACATCAAACTGTAGCTGACAACTAAAATGAGATATTTCAGTATTTCTAACATTATTTCTTGTATTTCTAACATTTAAGCTAATAGAGGAAATCCAATGAAAACAATGCCAAATAGAGGGTGATTAACGAAGATAGGCAGAAACTTCGGGAGCTCATTCTACATGTAAAAGTAAAGAAACAAAGTTATATAAACATAGGTCCGGAAATGCTTCGGTATCGAGTTACGGCTAGCGAAAGATTTCACCCATAATGTAGTACCCTGGGTGAAATGAAGACTTGCTGGAAGTATGGGAAGGTAAATTAAGGGGCGGAATCAGTGGTTTCTTAGGATTGTTGACCTGAAAAATCGAATGAAACATGTCGCAGAACTGTATCTCCCAGTGGTTTGAAGCTTATCCCACGTGGAACCTACAAATAAGTTGGCAACACAATAACAGCTGTTCAACAATAATGTGAATTGCACTGTTTTGATTTATTGTGAGAACTAATAACTGAGGCGTAGTCAAATGTGCATATTGTTGTACTAAATTATGGGCGAAATCTTTCGCTAGCCCTAATGCGATACCGAAGCATTTCCAGACCTATGTTTATATAACTTTTTTCTTAACTTTTACATGTAGAATGAGCTCCCTAAGTTTCTGCATATCTTCGTGAATCATCCTGTATCTCGAACATGGGGGGAGGGGGGGGCCCTGAAAATACCCTATTCCTACGTTGTTTGTGTCTCTGAACACGATGGTGAAATCCGTTTACCGGTCCGACCTTCCGTTCGGGAGTTGTTAGGGGTGGACAGACAGGACAAATGCAACAGCTACCGATTTTGGTCGATATTACAATAGCTTCCAAACGGGTCGCGAAAAATCCCTTTAAAAGTAATATAAATAATTAATTAAGTTTTTTAATTTATTAAAAAGCAAAATTCTTCTCTCTGCTTTTTGCAATTATAAGCACCAGTTATGCTGTTTACGTGGACTGCGATATTGTGTGGTTCTTTTTAATTAAAAGCCTTATATATACACGACAGATTACATTAAGAGATTGAATTCCTTATGAATTAACAAAAATTTCTCTAATATTACAGACAAGTTTTGAAAACGATAGGATCAAATGCTGTAAAAACATTTTTTTTAAAGAAAATTTTGCATTTTGAATTATCAAAGGCAAACAACATTGGAATTCTTGTGTGTTTCGAGTGATTTTCTTGCCCGAGGTTGAACTGACAACAACCAAGAGTGGCTCTGCGTGTGATTCAGTCTCCCTCCTCCACTGCGGTCGAAGCCCTCTGGCATCAAGTGGTCACGATCTCTTCATGCAAGCGAAAGAATAAAAGCATTCCAATAACTCATGGAGAAGAAAAAATAAATCGAACCATTATATCATCGATTGGACCACCCTCTCGCTCAATGCTATTATAACAAGTAACAGCAAGTGAATAGATTCTTTATTTTTTCATTCTTACTAAGAAAAACATCGTAAGCATCGAAAATGCCACGGGTTTTCAAATCTACCATAGAATGAAGAAAACAATGAATTATCTTAATACGATACTGACCGCTTCCTTCCATGCTGCAACATTTTCTCAGAACGCACAGAACGCACATAAAGAACTCAGCAGAATTTGCTCACTGTGGATGCATCTCCGAACGAACTGAGCAGTTTTCCATTGCTTTAACTGTTCAGCTAGGACAGGTTTTGCTGAATTCGAATTGTTAAAACTCAGTATTGAGTACAAGGCGTGTAAAGGCTAATGTTCGCGGACGAGGGAACTATTACAGGTTAAAATAAACTTTTATTTATTTATTTATTTGTAATTAAGTTATGTATTATGATAATATAATAAATTTAATATCTTCATCAACTAAATGGCAAAAGCAAAAATCCTTTTCTCTATTATCTGATGCTTTATTGTATTTATAATCAATATTTCAGCTATCTTAAGTTTCGCAAGTTCTGAATATCTCACTTTTTAAATTTAAATAAGTAATAAATTATTATTATTGCTTTACATTCCTTTTAATGTTACATATTCGTACAGTAGATGTAATGATTATATAGTAAAAATCGAAATATCAGATGTATTTAATTTAACTCCATGTATTGGTTCTGAAGAAGGAATGGGACATGATATTGTACAGATTTTTTTTTTTTGGGGGGGGGGGGGGTTCGCCACTCAGGGAGGAGATTTTCTCGATATTTCGACCCAGTGCCTCGGGTCTTCTTCGGGAGATGTGTGTGTGTGTGTATATATATATATATACACACACACACACATCAAGGTGGGCGCAAATCTAACAATTTCCGTTGTTAGTTTCACAAGTGTGCTCACCATGGCTCGGAATGAACAACAGGAAAACAACTTATCCGAGAAACTAACAACGGAAGTTGTTAGATTTGCGCCCACCTTGATGTAATTGATATATATATATATATATATATATACATACATCTCCCGAAGAAGAAATATCGAGATATTCTCATCCCAGAGTGGGGAAATCCCTTAAAAAAAAAATATAATAATACAGATCCACGTATTATTATTAGTTTATTATTATTATTATTGCTATTATTATATATAAACCTTAATTGTCATCGTTTTCATTTTCAGGTTGGTGCTGCTGATTTTTTTGTTTTCTTGTATTTTTAGTCCGACGCCCACTCGTCTTTGACCCCCGGGAAAGAAACTGTCTATGATTTTACAGAAGGACAGAATCAAATCTTGTCCCTTCCATCTGCAGTCAAAAGTTACCATTAATCGAATAACATCGAGTTAAACAAAATTTATTTCCAATGGTAATTAAAATAATTATGGAACGATTTATCCTAAGAAACTTTAAAAAAATAAATGCAACAATACGTTTTTTGATAATGTCAAATCTAACTTTAAAATATTATAAAGAATTTTACTTTTTTATTTCTTTATCAATTAAGTAAATAAATAAATATAAATAAATCTTAAATAAAGATTCAACATTTTTTTTAATTTTTACGTCGAGGCAGTTGAGTAAGTCAATTCCTAAACACTTTGGTGATGGATTTAACAATGATTCTATAACAGAAAACACTTATAACAAAGTGTATTTAATAAAGCTGCGGCGGTCTGCCGTGTGGCCGTATGTCGGCATCTGGGTTCGATTCCCGGACGTGGCTTGGCTGTTTCAATTTCCTTTCTATTTTTGTCAGCCTTTTCTTCACTGTCTCTTCGGTCTGACGTCATTCCTTAATGATGTACTGAGAAGGCAATGGGAAACCACCTCAGTATCTTCCCTTATATAGTCCGTCTACGGGTTCTTCTAGGGGGTTCGCCCTGTTGGGCGCCTAGAGTTCCGTAGATCGCGTACCTGTGGCTACCGCAGATCGCACTTTGAGGAGGAGGAGATTTAATCAAAGCAAATTTATTTAGTTATTTTAAAATAAATAAATAAAAATCACTGAAAACAATCACACAAAAAAATCAGTAGATTAATTAATTTCATTATTAATTTTAAAGTAATTAAATAATTCTTTGTGAGGGAGGACTTTGTTGACACTCGTAAATAGAAGAGATGATCTAAACAGAAGCTGTGGTGAAACCGGCTCAGGTGGGTGTATTGCATTCTAATGGAGGGGATGAAGGAAGGAAGGAAGGCACGGGGAAACCGGAAAAGGCGAAGGTGGATTGAGGAGGGCTAACATGATTCACACCAGGAAGAAGCACAAGGGATAATAATTCTTCAATGGAAGTGCCTTTCTCTTTTACTTTAAAGTCGATTGAGACTTAAGCATAATTTGTAACAATTAGCACAAAAATGAATTTATATATGAAAAAAAAAAAAAAGTAAATTGAAAATTTAATTGTATTCCTACATAGAAAATAAATGCAAATGGTACAAAACCGAAACGGACTTATATTAGAAAACAAACAAGTGACTTTGCCTCTATCAAAAACCAAAACAAAACCCTAAACTAACTTTCATTAGTTTGTTTTGATAAATATTTGTATGGAGTAAGAATTGTGTTGAATGTTTTAAGCCATTAAGTTTCTAAAACATAATTTCAATCTTCCTTCGCCAATCTCAAGAATTTTCAGACTTAATTAATCAACATCAAACATCATATTATCAAAAAAAAAAATGATATATTTTAGCCACTAGTGTTTTTAAGATAGGGGAGTGGCTGTACGGAAAAGCCTTCTCAAATTCCAAAACTTTTTACGAGGAAAACAAAAACAAAAATCCTCCCTCCCTTCCATATTACAGATTCACAAAACTGTAGATACAAAATATATTGATACACCATTCATTTTTTCGAATAGATTAAGTCTCATTAGAGACAACATTAAAAAAACAACTTTCGAATTTCACAGAAATTGTGAGAGATACTGAGATGGGAAACTGTTGTTTTTGTTTTTGTTTTTTTGCTTAAAAAAAAAACTCGTTTCATACTGTACATTGTTCACTTTGTTCACATGGACCTATTTTTCGGCCACTTCCGATTTTACATGGTCAACTTAACGTGGGATATGCATAAGTTTTTTTCCTCTCGTCATTGCGGTATTTATATATACATATTATTGTGTATTGGCCCATTTTCGGCTATTTCCTTTGAGACAGGAAGTGAACGCTGACCGAAACTCGTATTTTTTTACTCCTACAAGTCGTAAGGGCTCCAATAAAGATGACTCATGTCTGTCCGACTTTTAGTTTAGGCTGCAGAGATGGAGATTCAAACAGACAGACGGAATGAACGTAAGTAGCTTCTCCTCATACTTTCATATACGGAGGTAAAATGAAAAACATGATTTCACTGAAAAAAATTTTATTACATTAATCCCATATAAAGTTTAAGTGCAGATAAAACAACAGATTTCGTATGTTATTAATGATTCTGAACTACTAGACCAAATTTGATACAAAATATTAGTAATGTAAAAAAAAGAAAAAAAAAAAGAAATAATGTTTTTTTTTTTTTTATATTACTTAAAAAGTTATATTTTTATATTGATTTTTTTTTTTTTTTTGCTGTAATGTAATGTACTTTATTTGTTGCTAATGTGTTGATTTCCTGTAATGTTTTATTGATTACCATTTCAGTTTCATTATTTGTTTTGGCTTTATAACTCTGAATCTATTTTAGACTAATTCATTCGACAAACTAATTGAACAATTTCAAGGCTCTTTTCCTCAGATTTCCTTAAAAAATCATTTTTTTTTTTCCTTTCTTTTTCAGTCAAGCAAAAAAAATAAAATAAAAAAAAAAACCTAATTGAAAAGCTCATTTTTAAATTAAGATATTTGTTCAATAAAAGAAGTAGAAACTTTCCATCTTTGAAAAAATTATTTAATTCCGTATTATTTGTTTAAGATCAATTAATTTTGATTTTATTAAACAAATTCATTTATGAAATAAATCCATTAATATTCTTCCACATACTCAGTTTATATTGGTTTTTTTTTGAGATTTTTTTTTGTCACTTTCTCGTGTTATTTTCTCACAAATACTCATTTGCAAAATATTTCAAATATAAAAGCTCTTTTTTAAGAGCTTATACTTGAAATACTCCTCTGATACCATACCAAAATTCAAGAAGATTCAACTGCAAAAGATATCGAGGGATTCCTTGACTTAATGGATCTGTTCAGAAGAACAGTGAAAAGTTTAGGTTGAGAAAGTTTTAAAATCATCTCAAAACTGAGTTGCAATCAATAAACAACTCATTCCAAAATATTCACTTAAAACAAAAAAAAGCTGTTTCTTTTTCAAGCATTTTGAAATTACCTACAACCAATTTAACAATAGTCATAGGATATTAACAATAATTATCTAGCTTAAAATAATTTAGCAGAATTGTGTCAAATATGAAAAATTAAAGTCTAAAAATCTTTGCCATTTTTTTTTTTTTGAAAGATTTAAGAATTATTTTGGGGGAATATGTAAGACTTCTTCAAGCATCTGCCATTAGATCTACTATTATCAAAAGCTACGTCTAACAATAAATCAATATTAATATTTAAGAGGAAAATTCTGTTCCTTTGTTCAGCTATCTGCCAAAATACATTTCATTGGAAGACAAATTTAAAACACGAGCACCCCTTCCAAAAAATATAAATAGCGTCGAATGCACGCTAACTTAGGAGATACGAACAAATTGGTTTTCTCTAAAAAGAAAAAAAAATTGATAGATTTTGGATTATTTTGGGTAAAATAGCTAACCTACATTATCGCATTATTCAATTTGTCTAAATAAAAACAGGAAAATTCCTAAAAGCCTAGCATGAACACTGGCTAGCATGAATGGATGGATCAGTTGGGCAATCGGCGTAACCACTGTTATGCAATGTAGGTTGGCCTTGACTCACACACAACACAAGAGAACATTTTTTTCCCCCGTTCAATGCCAAACCGCCCGCAGGCAGATTTCGGTGCCAATGCACGATGTGAAGGTTGCATAGCAACTATGCAGGTAGTAATGGGACAAGGATAGGGGTGGCTTTCTTCTCCCACACATGAATGCCCATCGCTTCAACATTCTGTAAAGAGGTAGGCACTTAATATACTTGGCAAAGGAACCGGTTCTTCACCAATTGATCGCTGGAATCAGTAGCAAAATGTCAACAAGATTTACAGTTTCCAATTGAAATCAATAACAAACAGATCAAATAAAAATAAAATAAAAAAAATTCCATTCTTAGCTGTAATTGGGAAATTTTCATTTTGTCAGTGCAAGCTAATACAAAAACACCACCTTCTATGTCTGAGAATTATTAATTGAGCGAAATACGATTTTCAACCCAACAATTAGGTAATGTGGTTTACCTTGTTTGGTTTAAATGTAAATCATAGAAAACACTTTGATAGAAATAGCAATATATATATCTTACCGATTATGATTCTACTTATTACACACAAAAAAAGCAGCTTTTCGGTTTTAAATTCCTAAAATACTGGCTTATTCTACTTCAACATTATTCAGAAAAACCTATTTAAAATTTTTAACTTTTTTATAAAAATCACTAAATACAAGCAAAATATAATTTGAAAAATATGAACGATATTAATCTTTGCCATATTGGAACAGAAGTACTTTTAAGATAGTTTATAAAAGAAACTATTTATTAAAAATACTTTATATCCGATTTTATTGGCAGAATTTTACTATCTGCCTTCTTTTCAACCACTGCTTCTTTTACTTTCGAACCTTTTCCTTGCATCTGTTTAATCTTTAACTAATCCGACTGTAACTGATAGTCAAGACTTCGTGCCTTCCTCCCACAAACGAAAATTGATCTCTAGAATGTTTACATGGAAACCGAAAAGAAAAATCGATCTGAGTAATTATTTTTTTTTTAATTCGATCACAATTAAAATAATAATTTACAAAATTAGATAATAAATTTAAGATCATTTATCAACAATAAATAAAAAATTAATAGTACTAATGTATAGTAACAATCAGAAGAACAATTTATGACTATCGCTAGTGAGTTTTACCAGAACTTCTTCAGCCAAGGATATTTCATTGATATGATTAACATTCTAATTCTCTGTGTCCATCATTTCATTATTTGCTTCCTCTTGTGACATTTATTATGTCACAAAAAAATATAAAGCAAGCATTTATATGTATATTTATTTAAATTTATAGTTCATTACTAAAAAAAAAGTGTCTTTTAAATAGGCTTAGTTACAATGTTAATATTTATATTAATCACATTCTAACTAAACCTATTTAAAAGATAGTTATTATTTCTAGTAATGAACTATAAATTTAAATAAAGCGATTGCCAATCTATACATAATTTTTATTT
The DNA here is from genome assembly GCA_023159025.1 of Thereuonema tuberculata. NCBI lineage: Eukaryota > Metazoa > Arthropoda > Chilopoda > Scutigeromorpha > Scutigeridae > Thereuonema > Thereuonema tuberculata. The sequence continues at coordinate 18,435,917 of JAFIDM010001028.1, read as the reverse complement.
AATTTCTATAATAACTTTACTTAAAATGAACAGCAAAATATACTGTAGGCCTTTAAAATTATAATAACAATCAATCAAATCAAATGATTGAAGCAACATTAGTTCTTTAAATGTCGGATTAAGGATCCCAATGACGTCATACCATAGAGGGGAGTTTCTCGCTTACTAATAGCTCTAATATCTATCAAAATCAACAACAAAATTTTGTAAATGTCAAAAAAAATTACACGGTTCTTTTTTTATTTGAGCCTATAAATTAATTAAGACATTTCTTTTCAGAATTATTAAAACCTCCTAAAATAACAGCATATTAGTGAACGATATAAAAATATAAAAAAAAAATAGTGAACGATATTTAATACTGCAAAAAACCATAAAATTGATTGGTCAATTTACATAAATCTTAAAAATAGAAATAATAAAAAAAAAGTATCTTATTTAAAAGCATCCTCATTACTGTTTTCATTTCATTTAATGAAGAATTTCTACGAATCTTCTCTTTAAGATCAGAAAGATTGAAAAGAATCAAAAGCAAAAATAATAATTTCTTTTTAAGTTGCTTAAAAGTTCAATGCTCTATTTGGTGTTCAATGAAAAGTATGTTAATAATAAGGAAGTTTATGTTGGACATTATTTTTCTTATCTTTCTCCACTTAATTGTCCTACGACTTTTTTTTTAGTTAGCATGAAGGGATGGGAATTCTTTAGCCATTCACTTTTTGCCCGCTGGAATCTTCAGCTTATTAGAGATGCTCTCAGGCTATTGATCAACATCTTAAGGATTGAAAAATGGATACTAACAAAAAATGGATTGGAGAGAGAAGAAATAAAGAGAGAAAGTGTGGAAAACAAAACGGGGGAGGAAGAGAGCCTTATTTTCTTAATTACCTTCTATAACCTTCTGATATAAATGTATCAGAACTAGGATTTAATATCCAAAATACATCTTATCTAACAACACGAGATCAATGTTTTTTAATATACAACGATTATTTTCTAACTTGTAACTACGTAGACAATTGTGGATGCGGATATAACGAGCATGTACCCCTGGTATGTTTGAGCGTGTCCGTCAATCCTCAAGACGACGCGACGGTGTGAGGCAAGTGTTGCTGCTGGTGGAGGTCAATTCATTTAACACCACAGCCTATCTCTAATATCTGAATAAAGCATTTCCGTACCCATGTTCATATACACATTTTTCGTTATTTTCTTTTGTTGCATCGGTTCTTCAAATTCAGCCGTCCACTTTAGAACCACCCTGTATACCAATGCTCAATAATTGGACGCAATCTATTTTACAGAAAAATAGATACCGTGAATATATTTTTTGTCTATAGTGATATAAAATATTTTCCTGTACCGTTCTCGATTGTTACTTTAATATATTACTGTGACAATGAAAAAAAAAATAAAAAAAATAATTATAAAATGAATGATGTTTCTATCTAAAACAAACTTGAGGCTGTTGTCGTATAGCCAATAAATATAAAGTTATATTTTTATTAGGAATTTAACTTGTTATAATTACTTCTATTAAATCAATGTAATTGTATGTACTGATTCCTTGATTTAATAGCTTACATCTACAGCATTTTGTAGCTATCTAACGTTATTCTCAATATGTTTTAAAAGGGAACATTAGTAAATTATCATCAGATATATATTAAGATATTATTAAAGCTTCAATTATTGAATCGGTGAGTGCAGAAACCACATAAGTCCCAAAAAATTCAAAAATGTCTTTATGAGTGCAATGGGATAGACTCCTATTGGGTGAAGAAACCACATCAGTCCCCGGGCTTTGTGTAGAAGATAGAATATCCTAAAAAAAGTGTGTTGGCTGAAGAAACAACATGAGACATTTGACATTTTTTTGCTCTCCTGTAAAATTTCACGGAGATGACTTACGTGGTTTCTGAACTCACCAATTCGATTCGAGATCAAAAAGATCTGAATTAAAACGATTTTCGTAAAGAAGTGAGAGTTAGTAGATTTTCGATTAAAGCCACCGATAAAGGAAATAACGTAAATATTATAGTTCCTATAGACTTGATGTTCGTTTGGATTCAAAAGTAATAATCGAACCTAAAAGAAAACGCCAGTCCCTACATTTCTCTTACCTACGGTTCGTAGAGTTTATTCAATTGCTGTATGATTACACAGACACCAAGACATGAGTTCCTAAAAGATGAAAGCAAAATGATATTCTTCGAACGGCGGATGGGAGAGGAATAATTTCCTTCCAACATTACTAAATAATGAATCTGTTCATTATTCATTACGAAAATTTCTGTTTCTGAAGCTTTTGAAGGCAAAGCAGAAACTATTTATCTAGGGATGAATATGGGAAGGCATCAAATTAACTATCGACATTTTCCTTCAAACATGATTCGACCGAACCAAGTATTCATTCTGTCTGTTAATCAGGTGAAATAGAATCATTCATTCGAGATAGAAATATAGGAGATATTGCAACGATATTCTGTCTTTACCAGATGAGCTTTTAAGGCTGCCATGTACACCATAAAACTGAAAAAAAATTTCAATTTTCTTAAATATATTTATGTAACTAAGCGAAATATTAATTGAAATAACACTCATGGCGAAACACGAAAACTGTGTAGACTGTTTCTGCCAATTTTTGAAAGTCAACGGAAAAAAAGCAAAACGTTGTTAAATGGAAACAAAAATTTCGTAGATTTTTCGAGTTAAATTTAAATTAAGCAATGGAACAATGTCAAATTAATTTTATGTTTTTCCGTTTTCTTTCCCAGCAGCGACATAGTATTTTTTACGAAATTTTAAGAATCATTCTTTAATTTTTTTTCCTTGAATAAAGTGAGCTCTTTATTCTGTTTTGTAACTAGAAAAATTAAATGCAACTTTTTTACAAGTAATAGTATTTTTTTTTCTAGTTTAGAAGTTACCAAGCCTTTACTAGTCTTCTTTAACTTTATAAGAATACACTCCAATCAGTTCAGTGAATCCAAGCTATTTCATGTTAAGGATTTATTAAAAATCCTTCACTTCTGAAGCACATGGAGAAACGATCAATCTCATAGAATCTTCAATTCTGACCAAATTTTATTTTGCTCAATGGTTGAGGAAAGTAAGAAGACAATGGAATCCATGAAAAAAATAACAATTTTCTTAAGTAAATAAATAAATGAAATAAAAAATAAATCTTTAGTTGAAGGACACATCAGTTTCTTTGCAGATTCGCATCTTCTAGAACCTTTCTTTTCAATGCTATTCTAGCGAAAACTCATATTTTTCTACCAAGAAGCTTTGGAGAAATAAACTGCTTTCAGATCATCTTATTTTCTTATAGTCTCTGCAATATAATGAGACTCACTTCCTCCTTTAAATAGATCAGCGTTTGAAACGAAATGTTTGACGCCACAGGGAAGTGTGTGGGAAGTAGTTTCTTGTTTTTACAATATCCTATGAATTTCTCGTATATTTTCAAAGATTCATAGTTTAAAGCAGCTAACCTCAAAACTTAAATTTAAAAGTAAATTAGGAATCCAAAGACGGAAAGAAATCGACGAGATTTCATTCATTGAAGATAATATCCAGTTTATTTTTATTTCATTTTTCCAAAGGGGACTTTAAATTGCTCCACTCAAAAAATATCAGCAGCACTTTTATCCTTTTTTCTTTGTATTCTGTTGTACCAATACAAGCCAGAATGAAAACCCGAAGCTGTGAGAGGTAAGGCTGCCATGTTTTGCTTTCGAATCTGGCGCCATAAAAATATTTCCGTGTCACTGAGTGACGTTTCGATCAGTTACATGAGTTACAAACAAAGGGGGAGGGGGGATTAGCCCCACAGCAATCTGTGTACGAAGGAGACAATTTCAAAAACTGGGATGAACTGTTTTTCCTTACTTTCTCCATAACCTCTTCAGACCATTGAAGGATACACTCCGTGGACATCATTTTCAAGACGACGGACGACGATGACGCAAGTGTTCGTGTACCCCTCAAAGAGTCTCGCCAAGAATTCTTCCGACTGGAATATTCACAGATGGCAAAAGTGAAAACAGTGTGTTTATTAAAGACTAAAGATTACTTTCATATAAAAAAATTGTTTTTTTCATGAGTTTCAGAAATGTGTTGTAGGAATAAAAACGTTCTGAAAAAAAAAAGTAAAAAAATTAGGAGGCATTAGTTTTGTACACCTTATTTTTATTGGTTTGGGATTCACGATGATAACATCTTTGAGAAATCCACGTGGCTGAGAATTCAAGGGCACTGTTTCAAAGCCATGCATTACTAAACCTTTACAATTCGCTTTTTCTTTCTAGGATGTAACTGACTCTTAAATTAAGAGTACATCGTTAGTATCAATCCTTTGAGTCTATTTACAAAAAGAAAACTATGAAGCCTAGCTTATTTGACGGTGGTTTTCATTTTGGATAACAATAGCCACCGATATTTGATGGAACCTGTCTTTGTCTATTCACAACGTCTCTGCACAATGACTTTTGCAAATATTTACTGATTACAAAATGACAATTACTTAAAAATTTGAAATGAAATGATCTATCATCTTTTCTTCCATTCCATTTTTAAATAGATACTCAGATTACTCTCTGTTTCAAATAATACTGTTTTTATTTTCAATGCAAAAACATTTCTTGACTATTTAGTTTGGATAACATTTTGGTAAATTAGGGTTTATTTCAGAGCATAAATAAGAGTATCATTTAGTCACATAAAGAGATATTTAAAGGATAATTTTGCTTTCTTTTCTTAACTATGTCAGCTTTCTTTTTTTGGTTGGAGAGACCAGTTTTTAGGTCATATTTTTGGCTTCATAAGTACCTGCATATGTCAAACATTTTTATATCGTAAAAATTCAGACCCTACTCATTAAAAGCATTTACCACATCCACTTTTTTAAAAGAATTTATTTGTTCGTTTCCAATGCTTCTTAATTAAAAACAGAATTATTGTTTTATGATACGGAAGCTGGGATAAAATTATGGAATCCGAGCCATAACCATTTGATTCTTTTCGCTACGTCATGCGAGCGTCGGACCGTTAGCTCCGAGTTAATCTTATGTCGGAGGTACCGGTCGGACTCTTCTATTTCTTTTGTTCCTTACGACTGTCGATCGCAGGAAATTATAGCTTATCTACTGTCCTTTAATGCTTTTAATTTGCATCTAACTTAATAATCCCGAAGTGCCGTTTCGTTTCATCCTTCCATTTCTTTTAAAATTTCTCTTCCTCCTCATCTCGTTCGATTTTCTTCCAAAACTTTTATTTAGGAAGAATATATATTCGTGTTATGATATACATGTTTATTGCTCTACAGCGCAGAAAGAAAAAAGCCGCAAAATTAATTGGCTTTATATTAAGTAAAGAATGGCGCGATGTAACATTCTGTGCTAGCCTTGTGTTTTTGTTTGTTTTTTAATTTGGAGCCAAAAGAGGCAAATTAACATAAAAAAATCAGTTAATAATAAAATTACAACGATTGAGAAAATGATAACAGAGGTCGCTATTAATTATCAATTAAACAAAAATCCATGAATAGTTTCTTAAGAATAGATAGATAAGGAAATATCTTAACACATCCGAAGATAAGAAACAAGTGAAACTTTCAGGTCAGCAAAATTCGGGGCATTATTTTCGTAAAATTTTCAAAATACGGCCTCTACCTCAAGATCTAACTGTAAGACAATTGAAGAAAAGAAATAGTGATAAAAGTTTTCGGTTCTTAAAGGCAGGAAAGCAAACTTAATCTGTACAAAGATTACGTAAAAAAACTAGTTAACTACCATAACTTTCTCTTTTCAAATTGTCTTTTTCTTCTGAAAAATAAAGTTCGGTGGTAAAGAAATTAATCCAAAATAAGATTTATGACGACCCTCAGCTTTCACAACAAAAACAAACTTTTGAAACACAATCACATTTCGTTCAGGAGCTAATTAATAAATCATTTCAAAAGATTTCTAAAATTACAAGATCTTTAATTAAATGTAAAAATAACGTATACTATAATTGTTTGATAGTTTTTCTTTCTGGAGTTTTAAAAGAGCCAAAAGTCTCGATTTCTTCAAACTGACTAATTTTTGTAATTATTATCACCAACCATTTATCAGCTACTGAGTACAGTATTAGCTTATTTAAAAAGCTTTGAAAGAGAAAACATTATAAGCTGCACGTTCTATTTTGACAATAATAATCACAATATTTGTAATAAAACAATTTGAAATAAAGATTAAATAGCTGAACACATCTAAGGATGAAAAAAAATCATTATTAATCTCAAATTCCACATTCAAAAAATGCTAAGAAACTTTGTTTTGATTTTAATCTGTGGTAATAAATGTTATCGCAAAGTAACCTAAAAAGTTTTGTTCATTTTTCTTAGTAGCTTCTAAAACCCTCCTGATAATTTAGTAATTATTACAAGATGTCGAATGGTGAAGGTTCCTTAAAGGAAAAGAATCAAAGAATTAATTTTAGTTTATTTTACATTATGTAAAAGTTAAACGGAACATTTAAATCAATAGAATTAGGCTGAATAAATAACTATTCAACCTGAGAGAAAAGTAATAGCAGCTTCTTTTAAACTAGTGTTTTGTTTCTGCCAAGCCTTTGCAACAATCAAAGCGGAATGAATCTATTTGATCTAATCATTCCTTGTTGAGGCAAACACAAGGAATCTACGTCTCTGTCTTTTTAAATTAAATAACTCTTAGATCTTATCTCAAAGATTTTCGTTTATTTATTAAGGATTATCCCTGAAATCTACAATGCGTTCAAAAAAACAATATTATAGATTGATTTTAAGGTTTGGCATTATTTGTATGTAGTACTTTACATTTCGCGTTGCTATTTTATAAATAAATAAATATCTATCATTAGCACTCAGGGAACTACCATTGCATTAGAAAGTGGAAGAAATACAGCATTTTGGACCTTTTTTTGGATGAAGACCATCAAAACCCTTACCAAGTGCGAGTTGTAGCAGTCAATGAAAATTATATTCGTTACAAATACGCTTATTCATATGTTTTCTACATTAATCTGTGGGGCTCCGATAGCGGTAAGGCGCTTGACTTGCAGTGGTATTTTTAACATTGTAGGTCCAAAACGCCCTGTATTTAATGCACAATCTTTCCAAATTTAATAATATACCAAGGAAAGAAATCCATTCAGTTTATGTTAAAGATTCATCGATTGTTGTATTCAATTATTTGACATTTCCAACAAATAGTTACTAATAGCGTTTGTAAGTTATTTTTGAAAATATTACTTCTCCAAATTATCAACCATTAACGTACGGTTATCATTTTGTTCCCAAACTGACTTACAAATGAAAAAATTTAAAACAGAGCAAGGAATACAAACTGAAATTCTTATGAGATAGTTAATAACAAAAATAAAAACACACAGCTACTGAAAGGAATAATAAATTAGGACCAGTAATTAAAAGAAAGAAAAGAAAAAACTTTTCCTCTTCAAGAATTTCGGAAAATGATAGAAATTTACAATTAAGTTTTTGATAAAATTCAAAACTAGGAAATAGTTAGTTTAACGAAACGAAAGAACAAACTCAAGAAAAGTGGGAATTCCTATAAACGGCAGCGTTTGTGACAGAAGCGTTTTAGATACAAACCTGAACTTTGATATATCTACTTTTATCGTTTTAAATTCTCGTGATATAAAGTTTTAAGTCAGGAGACAAACAGATCACTGGAATAAAGCGTTTCATAGGATATTCTTTCGCACGAAAAATTATTTTCCGACAACTTTTCGAAAGCTTTTTCACACGCGAATCGTTTTCAGGAGAAATCGGAATCTTGATACTTCGTTACGTTCGGCTGAAGAAAATATTTCATAACTGAGGTATTTTAAAATGTTAAAGATAGTATTTTAATGTTAATAATGTATTTTTGGATCTCTTCGATTGGTCGTTTCTTAACTCTCCACTTCAAGTGACTCATTACAAATTTACTATCACTGAAATAAAATTCTTCATTGATATCAAACAATCCTGGAATATTGTTAATTATTATTTTTACTTTTGCCGAAGGATTTTGAGAATGGAAAAAGTTCCTCTCTGAGTGGTTCTCAAAACTTTCGAATCATACGATGCAACCATTTCATTTACTTCAATTCCGATGATGTTGTAAAATCCAATCACCCGTAGAGCAGACCCTGAATTCGTTATCGTAGGAAATAGTTACGAGGGATATTTTCTTTTTCTGAAGGCGCTACTGCTTATGAAACACGCATAAGCTGTAAATGGTTCTCCTCAACCTAAAATAACAAAAAGGAAACAATAAACTAGGCGTAATGAGGCTCTCCTTACTAACTAAGATGATTATAGGAAGAACTACTTCTCAATTCCTCTACGAAGAAAAAGAGAAGGAAAAAATTAATTATTAAAAAAAAAAGCACCTACCAACTTTTCGGATTCATTTATTTTTCGCAGTAAATCATCACTTTCAACATTAAGATCATTTAAATAACCAATCCAAAGATTAACAAAAAGGGGAATGGATTCTAGGCTTTAAATTACACTGTAGCGTTTCACACTTAATTAGTTTGGATTTTTATAAAAATCTAATCTCTTATAGAAATAAAACTCTCTTGATTCTGAAAAGCCAACATTTTAATCGATGAATATCAGTCAGTTTTCAGTCTGTGCCTAAGAAAGATAGTATTGATATGACTGTAGAAGCATAACCACATAATGAAGATCTGATTCCAACGGTTTCCTCATTTACCTTTGGGTTAACTCCCAGAAACACATCCTTTTCATTTGCTGGAGAGATCATCTTGAAACTTGGTATTCGAGAACGATCTACCTTTTAAATATTTTACAAATGGGTTCTTATCGAGAAATTAATAAAAGACGGAAACTAAAGAATAAATTTCTATCCTATTTCTAACAGTTCTCTTTGTCTTAAAAAATAAAAATGAATTCTTTAGCTAATCCATTGAGTTCCACCACTTGACACGATTAAAATTAATCCGCTTTAGACAAGTACAAAACGCAGTTTAATTTATAATGATTAGATATTAAAATTGGAAAAGAAATGTAGTCTTTTGTTTTTATTGTTTTCATGTCTTTTTATCAAAAAAGAAAAAAAAAAAAAAGAACTTTTAGGAAATAATATTGAAACGGGAAAGTAGGCTTTAACTTCTTGTTTAACCCAAACGATTATGATGTCATTGTACTTATTACATAAAAATTCTGTTGACACTGGCCTCTCACCGCTGAGTACCGGGATTCGGTTCTGATGGTGGACTATCAGCGCTGGACAGGTTTTCTCGGGATTCTCCCGTTTCCCCTACACTTCTCCCACCGTTCTTTCTCAGTCTTTCTCTCCGTCTGTCCTTTATTTCCGTGGGATAGCACAATAGACCAACGGTCGCGGTGCTCGGCTTCCCTGCCACCCACACTCACGACATAACATAAAAATACTGTATTGTACAAATGTACATTCACTATTGTGTTGATGTCAACAGTGAAGCGGAGTTATCGCACACCCACACATTTTCACTGTTTTGAAGTCAAAGGTAAAATTTCATTTCAATGGTATTACTTTTCTTTAAGATTATTCAAAATTCACTACTCTATATTGATATATTACGTAAGAGATTGAAGTTACTTTAACAGGAGCCACTTTTTCTAATCCTAATTTGAGAGATTATAATCCCTGAAAAGAATATGACATCAAATTTATAAAATATTTGGTAAAAACCGCAAAATCAAAACTGGGTCAAGGCCTTAACATTGCAGTAAACACTATCTCCTTTCTAAATGTTCATTTCTTACACAAAACAAGAGAAACAATTTGAATTTGTTATTATTTCTGTTTGAATCTTATTCCATTTTACTTTCTCCATACGACAATAATAGCAAAGTAAAATAATCATGCAAGCGACATCCATATATATTGTTTCCTAATATATCAAATCATTTTAAAATTTATCCTAAAAAAACAAAAACAAAAAACAAACAAACCAGGACATTAATCTTATTAAATATCCACGTCTCGATTTTAATGAACATTCACGTTATTTCCTCCAAATAAGACGTTGTTCCTATTATACCTGGAAAAGGTAAATTGTTTAATGAATTCTTTATTAATTTTCTACTTTAAAATGCAGTGAAAAGCGAAAATGAAAAGCACAAGAAAACCGCATTTTCTCACCATGCTTATTTTTTTCTACTGATTTTAGTAAATCATTTGTTTTACTTTTGTAACACATAATTATGTAAATGCTGTTTTGCTTTTATCAATTCCAGTATAGAATGTTTTTTTTTTAGTGCTGATTATCCATTGTAGGCAACAGAAAACACGGTCAATGTTGTAATTTATTTTAAGTCAAAGCTGTTCATATTTCCTTGTAGCCAAATGTGATTTTTATTCTGTAGCCACTTCTATTTTTCACTCTCTTGGAGGTTCTGTGTGTGTGTGTGTAGTTTTTGAGACTCTTAAGACATCCGATCTATATCAAACTCCATATTGGGGATCTTCTTTTATACATTCTTAGATTTTGGAATATATTGGCTCTTTGAAAGGTCATTGTATAAAACACCGAAATGTAAATAACTTAGAAACGCACTTAACATCATATTTTACCGGTATATTGTGTTTTAAAAGATTTTTGGCCAGTCCTAATTGATTTTGATATTTGTTTAGCCCCTATTTATAGTTACGTAAAGAGACGATCTCTTAAATGACTCAATGAATAATGCAAGTGATTTATAGCTTCCAATTTTAAGGAGCTTAACTCATATTTTCTAGCTCTCATTAACTTTTGGTGATTGTACACCTGTTATAAGATTCACTTAATGCCTTTTGTAGTTCAATTAATAATGCTGTTATGCAAATTTATTTCTTATGATAAAGCATGTTTAGATTTTAATTTATCTATGTTAGTGATAAAAGTTATTGTTTTAAGGATCAACACTTCTGACAGAACAAAACGTTTTCTTTTCTAAAACTATTTGCAGTTAATTTGTGTAGAGAAAGTCCACTGATTAAGGCTTAGCAATTTATATTACTAAAACCTTTTATTTCTCTGTCTGTCTGTCCGGCGCAATTTCCTTTTGAGAATGGAAAATAGAAATAATGTTTACAATGAAACGTCCGCGATGGGAATCGAACCTGCAACCTTCTGATCCGAAGTCAGACATCTTATCCATTAGGCCACGGGAACTACAACTCACTTTATAGTTTTTTAACTTGTAACTATATTGTTTTTTAATTTATGTGTACCCCCCCCCCCCCTCAATAATGAATGTATATTCAACCTTTTTTTTTTTTAATCTAAAGATTGTTTATTTATTTTTGATTCTTCTTTTTATTTGTAATTCGAAAATGACAATGAGAACTATAATTAACGAAACATTTCAATATTTGAAATATAATATTCTTACTTAATATTCAAATTCTATGTGATGTAGAAAAACAAGCGCGTGTACACGGGGGATGGCCTAGTTCATAGTAAATCTTAAATTCAGGACAATTTTGGCCTTCGATTTCAACGAAAAGTTTTATGGAAGTACTTTTATGTACATTTCAAATATATGAACTCCTCGTGAACAAGAATCTCCAAAAATTAAACAATAAATACACATTAAAACTAAAACAGGAAAATTCATGTGTCGGCATCAAATAAATTTCCTTAGGCATTAGAGAACATAATGATCCTAAAATTTTATAATCAACAGTGGTTAAGACCAAATTATTTACAAGATGACATCACATAATGGCGGTTTTTCACTTTATCGGCGATCATCAGCTGAGAGTAGTCATCTGTAAACAGCAAGGTCTCAATTCGGAGGTCATTAGAATTAATCGTGAATAAGAATATTTATTATACACATTTTATAACGTTGAATTTATTGCTTTTAAGTCATTCAATTGTATTAACCTATTATAATATCTTGGGATTTTATTTATTCATCAACAAAAAAACTTCCTTCACTCAACCGTCAATAGCAGATCAATCGATCGGAAAGAGGATTAAATAAATCATTTCCTTATTCATGAGGGTTTCCTTTTGGAAGAACACCAATTTTATTAGTTGCAGCATTTTTCAAAATCCTTTTGCAAGGAGAGGGAATGGTTGGTCTAAAGCTGCGTCTAATGATATCAGTCAATGATATCAATGATGGTCACAGTCGCTAATTCTGCGAAGATAAACAACAAGTTGTTTTTTTATTATTATTATAGTCGTTTGGATAAGTATGCAGGTTCCAACACTACGTTAAACAAGTATGTTAATAAACAACAAGTGTTTTTCACGAAGTCACTTAAGATTAAAATGACTATCGTTGGTTAACGTTGCGAAAATTTCCCTTCGTTGCAGATAAGAAACGAATAACAAGATAACATAAGGAAATCGCAAAACAAAAATCGTCTATTTTAGAATAAAAATTGGTATTTAGAGATTTCCTAACTAAAACAAAAACGCATCCTTTCAAGTAGTCTAGCGTTAGAAAGTATTTAAATTTGCAAAAGGATTTAAATAGATGCAGTAATTATATATATTAAGAAAAATCGCCAGTTTGTTAGTATTAACCACGATTCACAATCATTCTTGCCATTGTTTCTCCTTAGCTTTCTTTGTAAAAAAATTTAGTTTTCTTTTTTCAATTATTTCCGTTGTTTTAAATGTTTTTGCTGCTTTCTGCTTTCTCTTAAAAGGTTTTAAGAATTGTCTTTTAAGGCTTCAACTTATTTTTGTCCTTTCTTACTGCCGTATAATTAATGGTAGCATACTCTGAAGGCTAATATCAGTTGAACCAATTTCCATACTTGAGTCATATTGCATAAAACATCTATTGTAAATCACAGTATTTTAATAGTTTCAGATATCTGACATAAAAATCTTCGTTTTTACTATCAGTCAAGTGCTGGTAGTACTAAAAAATGTCCTCCCTTGATTAAAGAGAAAAGCTTCGAGTAACAGGATTCAATTGAATCTAAATACACAGCAGAAATTGTTTGATATTAGCGATAGCAAATATTTATTTATTTTCTTCAAAATTCTATTGGCTTTTCTTCGTAATTGTGTTTAAGTTCGGAGATAACGAGTTTTGACAAACAGACAAACTGCTGCCTTTGCAACACGATAAAAATGAATCCATTCCTTGTTTTGTATTATTCTGTTCTGATAAATAAAAACAGGAGAACAAATAACAGGAAGTTTTGAGATTCGAGTTCCTTTTGAAAAGTTGAATAATTGTTCGATTTTCGTCTTGTTATCAAGTAAAGATTAGAAAAGCATTGTAGGATTGAAGACAAACAATCATTTCATTTCTTATTTAACCATTTGCAACGACCAACATCAACTAACAAACAAGGTAAAGTTCAATATTGTATATAATTATAGTTGTTATAAAAAGTTAAATGGGTACGATCAAATATTGACACTGGAAATTATTTAAAATTTAAATAGATTCATTAAAAGACATTAATTTTAATAGGAATAATTTAAAAGATTTATTTGAACAGGCTTTGCCATCTTCATATTTACATTATTGTTGATTATAATTTTTACAAATTTTCAAATAAAAAAAAGGACGAAACGGTCCGTCCGATGACAGCTCCTGGTGCGAACTTCTGCTTTTAGCTTGTGCCTTACTTTGCTAATTGATTTTGAATTATTCGGGCACGTTAAATTTCACTTCATTAAAAAAAAAACAAAAAAACTACTTAACAAATTATTGTTATTATGTAAAGAAAAAAGCTGTTAAACAAAGACTAACTTCTGCACTATCATATCACGACACAATTATTATTGTTACAATACGATTATTATATTAAATCTTTTATTTTTTTACATGTTTTTAATAATTTGAGAAGAGTCGTTTCAAATATTTAAAAAAACAAAAAATAAATTTCACCTAAAATAGTCAACAAAATAACAAAAAAAAAAAAAAAAAAACTCAGAACTGCCTTTTTTATATTTTTGTTGTATTTATTACTATCTCATCTGGTTTATTACTGCTTTCCAATAATAAAACGAATAAAAAAGATATTTTTAATAAGCTAAACAGAAGTACCACTAATTTATGACGGTGTTGCAAACACATCATCAACATTTTAGTCCATTTAATATTTGATACAAAAACCATAATACAAGTTGGTTATTTAGAGGTATTCATGTAGCTTAACTTATATTAATTAATTAATAATAATAATTAACTATAAATTCTGACATAGGTAATTTTACATTGGAGCACAGACAAATAATGTCTCAAATATCTCGAATAATGTCCTCAAATATTATTGCATTAACCAAAACGATGGTTGTAAATTAAATATTGTGTCTTCGTTCCTTTAAAGCAATCAGTGAAATGGAAAATGAAGAAGCTACGATGGCATTAACTGAAGACAAGAAATCAAGATGTTGAGAGAAGTTTAAGTACCACTCTCGTAACAAATCTGTTTTCCATAAACTAATGCACTCATAAATAAAGGCATTCAAATAGTAGTTTCAAAAGTGAAGACTTTCTACAATTTTTTCTTATTTATTTGCATTTATATATTTTAAAGATATTTTTATAATGAGTTTTGATGTTTATCTAAATCTACTTATTTAAAATTTCCCGGTCATTATTTCCCAGTGTACCTAAGGTGCAGAAATGTACTGATAAGGTTTGTTCTTTTCTTGATTTTAATTGATTCCTTTATCATCAGCCCTGATTTACAAAATATTCTTTTTAACATAAAAAGTTGACTGAATTGGTTTTTTGTTTTATTTTATTCAATCTAAAACGTCTCTAATGTCTAACAGATGGATGTTGACGATCACGTTTGCGCGAGAATTACGAAAAACACGAGATCTCGCCATTAGCCTCTTCAGCAGGTCTCAAGGAATTTAGTATTTTTAATGTCTGTCACTAGGAAAATGCTACATAATGAATTTATTGTTTGTTTATTGACTGTTTTCAATTTATTAAAACCATATTAAAATGTAGTAAAAGTCTCATGCATTTGCCCGTATTATAATTCATTTAATTATTTCAATATTTTGTGAGAAGACATGGATAGAGACTATTCTCGTAAATTACGTGAAATCACGAAAATACGGGATCGTCAACATCCATCTGTTAGAACATTATTAAGGAATTTACTAAGAATATTATAAAAGAATAAAACATCATTAATAATGAGTCTTCAATTAAAAAGAAACATAATTTTGAATCGATCTGTCATTAAAGTAACTTCCTCCGGTTTCCTTTCAAAAACTGTTTCTGGGATATTTACGAATTAATTAAGAAATTGAAAAATTATGCTGGAAAAACATTGATAATAATGTCAGTGTGAAGCGAAAACAACCAATCAACCAAAACAGCATTTTTTGTTATTGTTTTTTGGCATTAGAAATCACATCTTCTCTTTCCTTTTCAATATATTAAAACCCTCAGAATGATTAGTGGCTTTGATTTTCCAAGCTTGTGAATGTAGCATTACTGGAAATGAAAACAGAAGATTTATTAATTTGGAAGTTCCCATTTATATAAACACCTTCATTTATTCGAGGATGGCAGTTAGTTCTACTTTTATACTTTGGAAGAATATAATATGAAATAAGTGATCAGAAATGGAATGGAATTGAGGTTTCACAGTAAAGCGGCAATGAAATTGAAAATAATTTCCCAGTTTTCCGGATACTAACTCGTCATTCTGCTAACGCTTGATCTAACAAGAATGCCATGCAACAAGCCATGCGTGGAATACGTGAAATAGCTGGTGGTTTCAAGGCGGATAACTTGATTTGGCGAAAGCACGAATAATATGGCTTCAAATTAAGCGCAAAGCTAAGAAGATGTATCCAAGCTGATGTAGAAGCAGAGAAATTACATTGCTTTCCTTCACATTGTAATAATACCTTTATGTTTAACAAAGTTAAGATTGTAAGAAACAATATTATCAAGTAGATACAAAAGAATAAAATACTAGATTTGTTAGTATTTTCAGAAGAGGAATAAGCGAAAAAGGTTTACTTTAGGGTTATTATCAAAAATTCCCTTTTCAACTTCAGAATTGAAGTCAACGACAAAGAAGCAATCGAGAAAAATTCTTGTTACGGCAAAAGCAGCAAATATATTCAACTTTAAAACCATGCTCAACTAACAAATCTTTTAAAATTAAACAATGAACAAAGAATTTTCGTTTAATTCAAAATAATAATAATAAAAAAGAAAAACTCACGGAGAAGCCATTGCTATTTTTTGAAATGCAACTAACTACTTAATGAATATGAGTGCTTTTGAAAATATGTATCTTCAAAAGGGTCAATCCATATGAAATCAACCAATAAAAAAATAATTTGTTGCTGGCATATTTTATTTTATTTTTGATAGTATATTTCCAGTTTATATATACATTTGGGAGTACAAAACATACAAACAAAAACAAAAAAAAACACACCTAATAAACTAACCTATTCTAGGCCTTTATGTACAAAATGTGTGAACTGTAATTGAAATCCAGAGCTACCATTGGAGTAACCTCAAGTTACCTTGCACCCTTTTATTACCTGCATGATGGTGAAATGAGCCACAGAAGCCTTTCTGTTATAAGTGACTGTTTGGACCATAGTACCGTGACTGTGCACTGCTTTCAAAAACATTTGACTGAAGATATATAAAAAAAATACTCCTTTAGTAAAAAAAAATGTTTATTTTATTATTTATTTAGTTTATTAGGTGTGTTTTTAAGTGTTTTAACACTTAAGGAGTCTGCGTCAATGTGCATCGTACTGTGAATTTTTGCTTTTTTCTTTAATTAAGAAAAATACTTCTGATTAAAATCCCATGATGAAATTTCATGTGGTTATTACCAGATACTAGAAGAGTATTTTTGGAAAATTTCAGATTTTTTGATTCAACCCCTATTTGAGATAAGCCTGTAAAACCTAAAGGTGGCATTTAAAAGGAATCAAATTTTTTTTAAGTCTTCTTCTCTATTATATTTTTAAGGGGAAAAAACATTAAAGTTGTGTTTTAATCCCTTCTTGGAAAAAAAATTCCCTAAATCTTCAATTTATTCTAATCGAAAACACATTTTTCTAGTTAAGTTTTAGGTTATTTCCTTACAACTTACCACATTTTTGGTCATAACATGATTTGTAGATGGTTTCATTTAGAATAAGATCGTTTTTAGTTCAAGTTGATATCTTAATAAACAAAAAAGTTATTTAACTTATCGCTAACCTCTGAAAACGCCAAAAACGGCCGACCCTCACATACAAAATGGCCGATAAAAGTCAAAGTAATAATAATAAATTTTTAAAAAAAATCGTTTTATACTCCCAAATGTATAATCAAATAGAAAATGTACTATCAAAAATAAAATAAAATATGTCAGCAACACGCATTGGTTGATTTCATATGGACTGACCCAAAACGGAAACTTATAGTAATGAAAAGAGCAGAATTCAACAGCATTAAAAACATCTATTTATGGTTCAAAAAAGAAAAAAAATAATTAAAATACGGTTACCCTATCTCTGTCATTTTCCGATCGAGATAGAATTGTCTTAAAGCAAAAATACTGTAATTTACGAAGGACTATGAAATTACATTCAATATTTTTTACAAGCAACTGATGTGATAAATTTTGGGGCTTACTTACATAGTTTCTGCCGATTGTTAGATAATAGAAACAGGACCACATTAAATAATAATAGGCTTAACATTGAAGTAACATACCAGTAATAGGCCCACATTAAATAATACTACTGTATTATTACTGGTATGTTAAATGTAAGGCGAATACCAGCCAACATTTGTCGTTCAGTTTCATAGAACATGCTTGGCATGCCGCACTGGTACAACCAAAAGGATAGAAAATGATTGAACATGCTTGGCTCGAATCCAGCCAATTAGAATGAAGGATTGAAGCCAGTCACTGTGACATCAGCCATATTTTGCTCCGCTGATAGTTCTCAATTAAAATGTTCTGAAAACTACTATAAATTTGTAATTGCAATAATAAAATCATCATTCCAAAGGAAATAATCTTTATTTCTTTATATTGCCAAAAAGCATTTTGAAATTATTACCAAAAAAGAGTTTCGAACGATACTGAATGATACTGTGCAGCTTCTACTCTGTGAATCAAACCGCGAAAAGATTTTTAAAATTTTGAATTTGATAATTATTATAGCCTCTAATTTGATAAAATTCACATTTAGAAATTAAAATTCACACTCAGGCTTTGGAAGATCCACACCTAGGCATTTTATTTTTGAATTTCTTCCATTTATTAGGATTAATTCTTTTACTAGCGAGCGATCGGCGACAATTTTGAACACAGCCGATGCTTTGAAAATTTTGGAAAAAAAAGAAAAAAGAAGTCACAACTGACGTGTTCCAATGCTGCTCTTAACTGATTGTCAGAGTCTGCAAAAAACCAAATTCTGCCAGACCAGAAGACATTTTTCGCTCGGGACTATAGCTCAAGATCAAATTTCGAAAAGCGCCTTATTTTATTTATTAATTTCTGTATTTGTTAAGCATATATAATGTGATGTAATATGTTGTAGTAATATAATGGGGCTCTGTCAATTTCAAAAGAAATAAGTTTTTAAAATCCTTTTTTTTTTTTTTTGGCGAAGCCAGACTGAATCGCAGCAAATTTTAACATTTTGTTTTATTTCAGTGTAATCTATTAAGTTGAAGTATTAGTTTTAATGATAAAAGCTTCGGAGACATTCTCAATAGCAATCAATTACGTAATTTCTGAAAATCACCGCAGCAAAACAAGAGAGGAAGAGGAAAGAAAAGAAATAAGCGGCTTGGTTGTGATAGAAGGATGGATTTACTTCATTAGCCATTTCTTCGTTCTTTAACAAAATCCCTCACTTTTACAATCCTTAAGAAGGATTCAAATACAAGACGATTCGACGAATAAAACAATCAATTAATAACAATAAAAGAATTAATAATAAAACTTTCAAATAAACTGTATTATTTGATTTTCCCAAGACGATGTATCGTTATCAACCCACTGCGACAAAGACATATTTAATGTGATATTTTTACTTATTACCTTATCTTTTATTATTACTATTAGTTTTATTTTTCTGTGCTTTGGAAAAATTTCTTCCTTCCTAATTTTATAAAATGAAGAGTATTTAGAAGAAACAATCTTCAGAATTCGTTGTTAGGCTTCGATCAAAGAACTATCGAAGTCTTCCTCGTGTCCCTTAAATGGAGGGAGGGCGGGTGGGTGTAGGACAACTATTTCTCGTTGCTTGACCCTGGGCGTCGAGGTGGCCCGAACATTCCTTTCCACCCACACAATTGAAACTACTGACTGCCAAAATATTTACATCCTGAAAGGTAACTTTCAGATGGGGGTTAAAAAAATATATCCATCTAAATAGATAATTTAAATCACACTGACGGGACTGCCTGTACTATTTAAGGTATCGTTAACTGTGACAGACGTAAGCTTCATACAATACCTTTTTAGTAAGACAGCTCTGAAGGAAAAGAAAGTAATGGATTTTTATTCTCTCTTTTTCCATAATTAGTTAGGAATAAGATTGTTTTATATTTAATTGATATTCCATAATCTTACTCCTAACTAATTATGGAAAAAGAGAATAAAAATCTATTACTTTCTTTTCAAAGTAATGCTTTTTTCCTGTGACAAATGGATTCAATTAATGTTACTGACTTTAATTTTAAGGGATTTTTACAATGAAATTTGAATAAGAAAATTGAAAAAGAAAAGTCGTATATTTTAAGCTAACGATCAATTATTATCGCATATTCAACTACTCAGTTATCACTTGGCGAAAGATGGAGGCCGAATGTTAAAATCAGTGTGGATTTATCCCTCTGTGCGTTTTTACTGACAAAGAAGAATCATATGGAGAATATTCACTTGTCTTCCCTAGCATTGTTATTAAGTTACTATTGGATTGGATTTTTTTCTCAATTGTATCATCTATGACTTAAATAATCAGTTAATATTATCTATCATTTTATTATTGTTTATTGATATTATTAAACTAATGAGAACAATATAAGTGGAATTCGTAGATAGTGCTTTGTCATTTTCAAAAAGGCAATCAGACTCAAAATAAGTCTTTATGCTGCAACACAGTGAATGCTGTAACTTTAGAACGTGCTACAAATGGTTTGCCAAATTTAAAGCAGGTGAGATTTCTTTACAAGATGGGCGACGTTTCGCAGCGCCATCTACCGTTATAAACCGACCGAACGAACTTTCAGTTCAACCCAATCAATTAAAAACGGTTTAGATCTAAGTTCCTTTAAGCAGAAGATTTACTTGATGTTGTAGTCTTCATAGTAAAAAAAATGTTAAGGACCGTTTCCTGCTCATTGTTGAATTTTCTATGTTTTCATATTGTTATATTTTTACTTTCCAGCTTCATCAATTGAAGGTAAAACGAAATACAGTAAAACCCCGTTATTACGCTCCCGCTTACAGCACTATCCCGTTCTTTACGCTCCTTTTATACGGTCCCTAGAATTTTCTATATATCTCTGTAACTTTTACCCTCTTATAACGCTTCAAATCCCGCTTGTAGCGCTTTCTTATATCGGAAATTTTGTATCGAAAAGAAATGTAACACTGTAAAGATTCTTTTTTTTTTCCCCTGGTAGGAGGGAATCTTTGAACTCTGTGAAGTGCGGGTCTGTGATACAGTTGTGCAAAATGTCGAAGCGGAAATCCCTTTCTATAAGTGAAACATTGCAAATTCTCCGTAAGTACGACGAGAATTCTCTAGGAATTCCCTCGTCCAGTCTGCGAACAATAACGAAAAACAGGGATGCAATTACCGATGCAGCGAAGGGTTGTTGCAAACGTAAAAAAGTAGTGTGCACTAAATCTGCTCCGAAAATATATTAGTATTGCTCCTAGTGGTGTATCAATTGACGTTAATAGTTATCTGAACCGCATTGAAAATGCCCTAATTCATAACAGTAGCACACACACACACGGCAAACCACAATCAAAGATCTTTTTAGCAGGAAATAAGCTCATATTTGCAGTATATCTATTGCAGAATCATGTATGTTGCCTGTAAAATGGTGTCTAAATGTTTCCCCATCTCATAAATCATTTCCCGTCTATAGCGCTATCCCGCTTATTACGCTTGTAGGTCATGGTCCCTTGACGAGCGTAATAACGGGGTTTTACTGTATTCAAAAGCTGACAATGATCATTGGAGAGATTCTCCAAAATAATCTAAACCTTGCGTCTGCTAAGACACAGCATTGTAAAAGTTATAATAAGGTTTGCCATCTCGAGTAAGGAAAGAGTCCTTAACAAAACACTTATATCAATAAATTTTATCACATTTCCTAAGACTTTATGCGATGAATTGAATATTAAAGTCACATTTACAATATCATCGTACAATAATATCATTGATATAATCGTTTCATTTATAATGATACACTGAATTCAATTAGTGATTGTTTCGTCGTCTCGGTAAAAGTTTTGTTAAATGTATAACTATTCAAAACAAATTGAATTGAATGTATTCTGCCTATTTCGAAGAAATAATCCTTCTCACTCAGTCAGTGTAGAACTGAGTTACTTCATCAACAGTTTCATGGATGAGAAAAAACTCAAGAGGTCTCCGATTCACGAGGGAATTCACAGCGGTCAAACTACAGAAGTTTATTTACCTTGTATTCGATGAAAGGTACATTAATTTTTATTCTAAAACCGAAATCCTAACTGCTGCTAAAGTCCTTCAGAAAATAAACGAAGATCATCTGCCAAATTTTACTTTGAGAACAATTTAATGGTTGTTGAACGACATCGGTTTTGCGTACTGCAGATGACGCCGGGATCCTGCACTGATTCATAGGGAAGATGATATTTTATGGAGACGACGATATTTAAGAGCTACTAAATAATATCGAGAAGGCGGCAAATGTATTTATTACTTTGATAAAACCTGAATTAATGCAGGCCATTTCTAAAACAAAAACATAAGCACAGTAACATATTCAAAACTAAATATATTTGAAATATTATTCGCATCAAAATTTATTCGCTTAATTATCAGTTAATAATAAAAATGACAAAAATTAAACTGTAAATATATCTGTCGCGCATCCACCGCGGTAAGTATATTTCCCAAAGGTGAACCACCTTGAGATTTATGAGAAAGGATTGATAATACCATCCTAGTCCTTAAGGGTATAGTATCCATAACAGTTTTAGCCGAGAATCTAAAAATTTACGGCAGTTATCCATGTCCTACTTTGGGATCACACCCGACTTCTAAGCCACGCCCTCTAAAAACGCATAAACAGATGTCGGCTTTTTTGTTACTTTTTTGTAACAATGTCCTAAAAGCTCTAAAATCAACGTGACGATAAGTTTTTGAAGATAGGAAAAAAAATGTCAGAAAACGGATATATATTTATGTATATCGCGGGAAGAAAAATTTGAATGCCATACATTATTCGTGATCTAGAACCCCTGATCGGCGCTTATCACAAGGTTCCGGGTTCATAGTTTTGGTAAAACCAAAAGTGTATTTTTCCTTTGGAAAATACATTAAAATACAACCATACACATACACACAAACATACAGAAAAAAATAAATGGCAAAAAAGTAAATGTTTAAATGTCCTTGAAGTTAATTAGAAATCAAATCAACGGAGATTTTATGTATTTACTAAGTTTCTGATGAAGTATTTTATACTCCGTTTATTATGTATGTGAAGACACATATATTGTGACAACTCCATACATGGTGAACGACTGAGCATTAATTACTCAATCATGCACATTGTTTTGGACACACACCCCTTGTTCGTTTGTGCCAACAAACAAAACTTTAAAGTCAATCGAAAGGAATCATTTGGAATTTTTTTGGGGGGGTTATTTCAAGTCGTCTGACCAAAGAGGATCTCTATCGCAAAACGGGTAAAGCAGCAGGTATTTCATCTCATTCAGTGTTCGATATTGTTAAGGAAGCCGAAGCCTCGCTTACCACTAAGCCTAGACAATTGTTCGAAACGCCAGGCAAGAAAAAAGAGCGGCCGGCACCGATAACAGACATGGAAGACTTCGAAACAAAACAAAATAAAGTTTTTATGAAATCGAAAATAAATAAATAAAAACTCTAGTGAAGTAAGGAAATGATAATGATTGATTAACTGTCTTCACAGATATAATGAACGGAGTATAGTAATGAAAAAATGAAAAATTGAATTTAGGCATACTGTGTATTTTCAAATGGTCACAAAGAATCTTACTTTTTTTTAATTTTTAACTCCCTTGTAAGTAAGAAATAAATCACTGGTTGGCGCAAGAATGCAGGTTCGTCTCATTCTGAATCCGATCCAGTGCTACTTTTGAACAGTTCCAATGCTCCTTTCACAGGCTGTAATTGACGTATTTTGGATTCGAAGAAAGATATTACATACACATACAAATATGACGTTATTAATTCACTTTTATAAATGAACAACGGTAACTCGCTCTACTTATTCCTCTTTTTAATTAAATATATTTCGGAATATATTTCCTTTGAACTAATTTTTCATCGTCATTCATGTATTTTTCTGAAATGCGATATAAATATCTGTAAAATAACAATAAGCTCTCAATTTAAATCGTATCACAATTACTGTAAGATTTCGTGACATGAAATTCCCTTGCTATTCGTATAACAATGAAAACATAGCAAGAAAGGACAGCTTAACGATGAATTAGATTTCATACTTTTAGTGATGGATTTTTAATATGACTGTTTATGAAATATGAGGAAGAGATGAATCATTCGACTTCATTTCAAAAATCCAAATTTTAATGTTTTATTATTAAAATAAAGATTCAATTTCTATTTACAGAGTCCATAATGTAAGATACATAGAAAGAAAACAGCAAGTGAATCATTTTCTCTAAAGAAAAAAAAAATACTCCAGTTCATAAAGAGTAATGGAAATGGAGGACAAAATATAACTATTAGAAATTCTTTCCAGCCTTCATTCAAACTGAAGGTCGTTGCTCGGTGATTCAAGTTTTTATTCTTTCATTCGGAAAAGAATCATTACAAGAATCCACTTAATGAATCACCTCCAGAAACACAAACATTTCACATTTTCTTCAATTCGTACAACGTTATCTTACGTTCAGAATTTTTTTTTAAATTCTTAATAAAAGAACCATTAAGTTAAGGTGAAAAAAAAAATGTCGGCTTTTTTCCTTCGAAACGAGAGCAGTTCATTTAATGAACTATAAATTCGTAGATTTACGAAAGACGAGACTTAAAAACCTATATTGAAGTGCAAAATTTAAAAAAAAGTCAAAATAAAAACAAAACAAAACCCCACTATTCTTCAAAAAGTGCAACGGATTTAAAAGAGTAAATTAGCACTTAACTAATATTTGCATAAGCAATGAAACCACAGAAATTAGAAAAAAAAACAACAACTACTAAAGCAAGTCCTATGAATCTGTGGAATCACTGTCGTGTGTAGATGCAACGGAGAAAACTAGTAAAAGACTAAAATCCACTATCACCTCAATCTGATAAGTCTGTGTAAAGTAGTTCTAATCTCTTTTTAATCTACACTGTTAATTCATCGGTCGCTAAATCTATGTAGAATCATCAAAATTTAGCTGCCCAATTTTTTTTCTTTTTCTGTTAAATCATTCCTCAATTAGAAAACTCTCACCAGCTCCCGCGTTGTTCACCTTTTACAAGATGCCTGACATCAACTCAGTTTGGTTTGAAGATAAATAAGATCTATTTACTCCACTAAAAGTTCCGAAGTAATGTTACGTAGGACTAAATTAATTTCAAGATTCTCGTCATGTGCCCACGTGTATATGATTCTCGGGAAAGCTGCCACTTTCAAGAATACGTGCGCATGCGAAGTGAACGTTAATGTTGTTAACTAATTGCACCATATTTAGAAACAACACGTTATCAATGACTGAACAGTAAAGTTAAATTAAATTATGCTTGGTGCACCCCTACTTTTAGAAGACCTCTAGAGATTCAAAAGTTGATCAACTGTTCACCGCTTTAACAGAGCAGTGTACGCCGCAGTGAGTGTTGCAAGGTTTTCCGTTTATCTTGAAATAAACTTAGCTGCCCGTCCGTCGATACATAACGTCAGCCAATCCAACTGTTTAAATTCGTTCAGTGTCATTCTTTGTCCATAATCTTTCTAACTCCAGGTTTTCAGAAAGAAATCAAATAAAATGTATAAACAAAAGTTAAACAAAGATTCAACAGTTTCAATTTGAGAAAGATGATAAACGTTTCTTCATTATTAAAAAATACAAATCTACTATTATTGATCTTCGACTATATTATGCAGTGAATTAAAAAAAATAAGTGAATATAATTTTGTGCTGAAGTATAAATTTAAGGGTAAGCCACAATAATAAAAAAAGGAACTACATTAACGTAAAGAAAAATATAAAAAAAAAAGTTGGAAAAATAAGAAGAAAAAAAAAAAAAACACGCGGACATTGAGGAAAAAAAAAAAATAGATGTACGGATTCGAACCGACAACCATCAGTATATGAGTCGGAGACCTTAAGAATCCAGCTACAGCTGACAACTGAAATAAGATGGTTGCATTTCTGACATTTAAGCTAATAGCGGAAATCCAATGAAAACAATGTCAAATATCTCAAACACGGGGGAGGTTGTTGGCACCTGAAAATAACATCGATTCCTACGATGTTTGGGCCTTTGAACACGATGGCGAAATTCTTTTGTCGGTCCGACCTTCCGTTCGGGAGTGGGGTGGACAGACACGGACGTACGGACAGGACAAACGCAATAGCTACCGATTTTGGTTGCTATCATTATAGATCCCAAATGGGTCGCTAACAATCATAACAATGAAAAATGTAAATTTGTCAAATTAATGTACTGTAATATATATATATATATATATATATATATATATATAT
>JAFIDM010001028.1:18322595-18409574 GCA_023159025.1 Thereuonema tuberculata | reverse complement strand
TTTTTTTTTTGGCTGCGGGTTGGAGGTCGCGGGTTCGATTCCCGGCCTCGGCGGAGGCGGGAATTTTTCCACGCTCCATTCTCCTCCAAACGGGTCCTAGGGTCTACCCAGCCCTCTGTAGAATGGGTACCGGGTTTCTTTCCCGGGAGTTAAAGGCGGGCGGGCGTCGGGCTGACCCCCCGGCCCCAACTTCGTCCCGTTGGTCGAGCTGCGGGAGCCTGACCTCCCGCGATCCCACAGGCCAGCCATGGCCTATCGAAGGGAGAAACTTTAACTAACTTATATTAAAAAGTTCATGCTTGTCTGCTTAATTGTTTGATGATTCAAGTTGCATTAATATTTTATTGCATATAATAATAATATAGTAAGTTAGAATACTTTAATTAGTTTAAAAAAAAGATTTAATTTCTAACTGTCATCTGATTTCAACAAAAAGCAAATAATTTTGAATCATGAAAATTTTTAATTGAACATTTTGATATATAATTCGTACATTGTAATTAATTATTATTAAAATATTTGATTGTGCAGTGGTTTTGTTTTCATAATGGCATCTGAATAAAGAACGTGATAATTCACATGCAAGATTATCCTTCATTTTTAATCTGCTGTTCTATATTTTAAATAAATAAATAAACAGATTTAATACTGTTTTAATCTTTTGCATTGTTTGTTTTCTTTCACGATACATCGATTTAAAATTAAAATTTTAACGATTTGTTTTGCGAGGCAGATTTCTTTTAGAATAACCGAGCCAAATACTCAGAACCTTTAAACTAGTGTCCATTCGGAGAAAAGATGACTCAAATGTTCTTTCCTAATGGAGTTGCTCTTGGGTAAAACCAACCCTCGAGATAAAAGCTATATCGTTTGCACAGTGTCGGTAAAACCCAGATCCTATAAGGAAGACAACAACAATAAGTTTAAAGTTTTTGAACCAACTGATATCAATAAATTTTTATTTATCAATACATCTATACAAACAAGTATTTGTTTTTTTATCACCAAGAATTTCATTGCCTTTTTTTCTTCTTCCTAATTTCAATTTAGATAATCGTAATATTACAAAGTTAATCTTAGATTTCACTCTTTATATTCTATAAATCTAAAAACTAACTTATCTGTAGGATATACATTTCACGTTCAGATTTTACACACAGTTATGACGATAAGAGAAACCTTTCGTAACTGATATCACTATTATTTTTTTTATAAAAAAACGAAGCCTTACGAATCTTTCTAATAATAAATGATTATAGACAATTTATTCAAAATAAATAAACAAATCATGAATCAAAAGAGATTTAAAGATCTCAAATTCGTTTTCTTTATTCGCTCATGTCAAGATCTTTGTGAAATGGAAATGCATTTTTCTTTTTTTCAAGTCTTTCCATGTAAGAAAGTTAGCTCTAAAGAAAATCAAATCAAATGCCTTTTTCCAATTGATATCCAATGCTATTAAGTTGTTCACCTTCCTTTCATTTGATCTGTATTGAGGATTACGAAATATCTCTTAAAGCGAATGTTAAGCTACGTTTTAAAGATGTAATGGTTCTATTAAAAAGGAAGATGAATTCTGCTTCTGCTGATCCTTACTAAAATCATTTTTCATAGTTTTCTTACGTAACGTGTCCTCAAATCTAATTCCATTTGGAACTACCAAGAAAAAAAAAAAAATTTATCATCGAATCTCAAGTGAATTTCAGTAACTACATTAAAAACACGATTGTTATGTATTAATAAATTTTATAATTTAATAATTAAGACCGCCTGTAAATTGGAACTTTACATAACAGAGGCAAGTGTCAATGATACTCCTTCCATCCTTTATTTATGCAATTAAGGAGGAATATTTCAATGATATAAAGTATAGAAGATATTTCTAAAACAGTAGGCCTACCTTTCAATTTAAGGCTAATTGAAAATGAAATTCTCTGAGAAAGACAAAAATTATTATCCATTGTCATTGATGATGTTTCAAACTATATTTCCAAGAATTTCATTGGTGTGTTAGGCCTGGACAAAGCAAAATATGGCTTGTTTTGGACGAAAGCAAAGTAAATGGTTGGCTCGTTTTGTTTCTCATTAAAAAAAAAAAAAATGAAATTTATCTCATTTAGAAAGATCAATTATATATGCATGACTTAGAAAGACAAGTAATATCTTTGTAAGTAAAACTTACATTTAATGGATTATTTTGTAAAACTCAATACTTAGATAAGAACGTTAAGCTCTACAGTTGTTAGTAGCTCTCATCAACCAGAGTAACTACCGTTTCAAAACTAGTTAGTAAATGAGTTTATTTATTCGCTGTAATCATTACAGACTCTTTGTTTATTTTATTTCTTTTCAAAAATTAGCTTTTATTTTTATTTGTTTTTATCTCTTGATGCTTAACTAGAATTCATAGTCACTTTTTACTTTCTCTGTAAGTAATGAGAAAACACATAAATCATGCAGGCGATATACAATTTATTTTTCTTAATATAGCTCATCATCATTTTAGTTTTTAAAAACTTATGTACCTAACATAGGAAATTAACTTCAATAATTATAGAAGTCTCGATTTTAATGGAAATTCCTGTTATTTGCTCCTGAAACAAACTTAATGTCTGTGTCTGAGAAAGAGAATCTTTACTGCAAATTACATAGCCTATCTTCCTATTTAATAGTGTTATTATGAAGATCTGATTAGATGATGAAGGACCGCTTTACACGAAAGCAACACTGAAATATAAATAAAGAAAAAGGTATTCTCAAACTATAAATTTCAATGTTTCTGTCCAAGTTCTGATTCGATTGTTGCGTTAATCATTTCACATTAATGGCCATATACTACTCCATAAGTAATTCAAAGAGTAATGCAATGATCAACACCAATCGTTATATTTCAGTCAAATGTTACTGTCTTAATTTCTTGATTTCATTTTCTTAATCTTGATTTCATTTTAGACGCTTCACAATAAGGACTTTGTACCCATAACTGACTCAAAGATTGCATAAGAAATTTAATTGATAATTGAAAGCTTACGATTATTGTGTACATCCTATTCAATTTTGGCATATATAAATATATCTTACATTATAATAAAGGACCAAATTCGATGCTTTTAAGTAATTCAAAGAGTAAGGCACTGATTTACATAAGATGATTACAGATCTATTTTATGATTACAGATCTGGTGTTATAGACCTATTCTAAGGTCCAGTTTTCTTAAGACCCAAAATAGTATGTCCTTTTGTAGCTCAATAGTAATGTTGGGATATATATATATTTTTTCATTTTAGACGACTTTCACGCTACGGGGATGGTGATTAGGTTTCTAGGTTAAATCTACATTAATGTTAAGAGCTATTTTGTTTTAGAGGCAAAATGTTCTGAAAAAAGCATTTTTTGAAACTACAGTAGACTCCCGATTATCCGCGGACCTCTCCGGTTTCCATTTTTTTCTACTGTACAATAAATTATGGAATTAAAAAAAAAATAATTTTAAAACTAGAATAAGGTAAACAATAAAAGAGGCAGATTTAGCGACGTCCAAGTAAGGGTTTTAGTGTTTCGACACAAAAAAACAAAGACAATTAACCGAAATTTTTTTGTTAAAAAGTAAGAAATTAAAGTAAATTAAAATAAAGTAATTGTTTATAATGAATGTACTGCCATTTTAATGTAAATTAAACATGTTAAAAGCATTTTTGTGTTGATTTTCGTCCTTTTTCGGCCTATTTCGGATTATCCGCGATTGCCGCGCCACCCAACTCCGCGGATAATCGGGAGTCTATTGTATTTACAATTGCTTAATATGGAGAAAGTCGTGCAATGTTACCATTCAGAACTTCAGCAATAAAAAGCAATTTTCTTATGTTATGAGGGTTTCTTTCCTTTCTCAACACTGAATTTAATAATTACACGAAAATTAAATTGGTAGAATTCAAACTAACATTATTGTTAACATATCAAGTGAAGAAAAGCCTTGACACTCAAAAGATCTTATCTTAGTTGCTTTTTTTTTTTTTTTATCTATTTCTGAAAAGCATATTTTAAAGTTACCAGTTCAGATTACAAGTTATTCGTTGTGATCAGCTTTCGTAGTGGTAACTACACAAAGGTATTCGTAGTTATAAAATACCACACCAAGCCACTGCTGGGCTTGTAGGATAAACAAAGCCATGTGCTTCGTTTTAACCTGTTTAGATATCGAGGGTGAATTAAAAGATTTGATTTGGATGAAACGATTGTAAGCCTTCCAAAATTTTCATATAGGATGTAGAGTTGATTATAGCCTATTGAAGAATACGACAGCAATATATTATCAAAAAAGGATATAATTTAATGGACACTTGAAGATAGGCGGGGCTTCGTAGTTACAAAATATCCCACCAGGCTACCGCTTGGCTTGTGGGATAAACAAAGACATGTGCTTTGTTTTAACCTGTGTAGATATAGAGGAAATATTATATTAAAGAAGGATTTTCCAAGCGTTTCTACAGAATTATCGCAGTAAGGAACTGCACAGTACTGAACCATTCCGTCTTGAAATATCAGAAATCGACGATTTTTTTGAGTAATTCACGCTAAGTTATTTGTTTGTTTATCCCACAAGATCTCGCAGCATGTGCTTACACGTCATACGTGACGTCGGTAGGGGCGTAAACCTCAAGTGGTCCAACATCTCACAGCAAAGCTGTAATGAAAAATTTATGAAGTCTACAGGAAGAACGCTTATTGACTGTTAATGGATGATTGTTCTTACTCTAGTTTAACAACAACAGGACCTGTAATTTGAGCTAAGAATGTGAATCGAAATAAATAAATAAATAAATAAATAAGGGATTGCAAGAGGGAATATCAAGGAGTGAAAAAAATCCAGAGCATTATCATATACTGACTAAGCAACTTTTTCGAAGCTTCTGCAAAATATTTCGATGAAACGCGTGTCATTATTATTTCAGGTAATTTTAATCTGAAATTTTCTAAGCGAGCGACTGAAATGCAACGAGTGAACCTTCAACGGTATCGGATAAATTTAGCTGGCCAAACCAAAGATGTGCTTATTGAATATTCCAATTCCAACTAAAAAAAGACACTTAGTTTCGATTACAAAACTCAATGAAAACACAAAACAAAAAGTTTCACTTTTACAATGTTGAAACATTTAGAATAACCTACTTTCTTTTATTTTTAGGTTGGATAGTAACCTTGATATCCCTCCTCCGAAATTTTCAGACAGACTTTTTTTTTGGAGGTCGGCTCCTATAATCCTCTATACAGAAATGTCTCCTTTTTATCTGCTGAATACAAACAGATTTTTTTTTTTTCATTTGCTCCAAAAATTAATTAACTCCACAAATACTTAAGTTGTCTCAATCTAATTAACTTTAATCATATTAAGGCTGGATTAATAAGAGATCCCTTGTTTAAGATAGAAACCCATCTATGACCTTCTGCGTCCGGCTTATTTCTTGATAGGAACTCACGGAAATAGAAACATTAGATTTCTTAACTACTCATGTCAGTTTCATGAAGATTAATCAAGTTCTTAGGAGAACATACACACAGATTAACTGATTTGATAAGCCTCTCTTTCCTAGGAAAATAGAATTAAAAAAAGAAATCACTTGTTGCATTTGTTTGATCAGATGAAATTTAATGATGAACTGTTTTGTTCATCAAAATAATTTCTCTCTTTAAAACACATTTTTTTTTTTTTTTAGGAAATTTGGAAGAATTTATTAAATGATTTTTTTTTTTCTAACACTATGATTTATCCTTTTACGTCCTTTTCATCTTTATTAAAAAAAAAAAAAAAAAAAAATCAGAAATTGTAGTTTTGAATATTATTCTATTAATTTAATTTATTATCATTTATTAATGTGAAAATATGTTAATAAAGAAGGTCATTTTAATAATGTTTCTTATCAAGCCCGAAGTTACTTGAAAGAATAGGGAGGAGCTATTTTCTAGGAGGGGAGGGGGGCTGCGTCCACAGTGACGGTTTGCAAGGCTTCCTGCTACCGAGGATGGTCGTGCTTGGTGGTGCTGTGAAACTCGCTGCCAGCTGGAACCGTGCCCAAGGTTGATCTGTACTGCGCTAAGCGCTGCGGTACTGGCAACAGCTGACCGGTAAAAACAACGCCATTCTCTATGGCTGCGCAGCTTAGCAACGGCAAAAGGAACAATCAAGTCAGGTGAACGAAAAATAAATACATGGAATCATAGAAATTAAAAAAAAACTTCTGAGTGACAGAATTAATAACAATTACTAAGTAAAATATAAAGACAAAAAAAAAAGGAACCCTCTTATTTTAAGCTGTATTTTGAAATTGAATTATAAATATAATTTTCCTCAAAAAAATATATTACTGTTATCAAATGCAAAAATAAATAAATAACTGTATTTTACTATTCATTATTGCCACCTTAATAATAATTCATCTTTTCTTTCTACATCAAAAGAAAATAAGCTTGTTATTAGCTGTTGTTTTAATCTACAAATTACGAAATGAGCTCATAGTATTAAAAAAAAATAAATTAGGAGGTTCTAACAAAATATAAATGTATCTTATTCAAACATCAAATTTGAATAAAAAATTGCCTAACTGAAACGAATATGGACAACAAGATATTTCAATAATGTGTGTAAGAAGGAAATTATAGCAAAAAAATGTGTTTAAACAGAGATTATTTTTGGATTACTAAAACTAATTTCAGAATTAAAAGTGTATAACTGAGATTTATAAAACTCAATGTCTGTATGTATGTTCTCTCTACATTCTTCACCCGTTCGACCAATATGGACCAAATTTTACGTAGTTACTCCACAGGACCCTGCAAAATACGTAGGTACATTTCGAACCCATAACTTCATCCTTTCTCATGATTTTATGGCATCCGTCCAACTTTTTCTAGCGACTTCCTAATCGGACAGTTTGACATTTTTTTTTATATAGTTCATAGATACATATGTGGTTTTAGGATATTTAAAGAGTTGAGTATAGCAATCCAGACTTACAATTACAGATTGTTTCTTTTGATAAAGACTAATCTAAAACCATAGTTTTAAGCCGTAGCTTTGTTTAGAGCATTGCCAATTAGCTACTTCCTTCAAATAAAAATAAGGTAAAATTGTAATTCTGCGTTTCAGTTTATTACAAGTTTTTATTCCAGTAGATCATAAAGAAGAAAAAAAAAAAGAAAGAAAGCGGAAATGTATCGGACGAGTCGATTCAAAATCCAAAAAATTGAAACTATCGAGAGAAGCTGATACCCTAAACAGCCAGAGAACTAAATGCGAAATGTTCAACCAACGTGTTCTTATTTAATGCTGCTATTCAATTCCTTTTGTGCTTTGCGAGTTGCAGGCCAAGGAAATATTGTGTTTTTTAATTTTATTAATTTTTGTTTTGGATTTCTTTGCTCTTGGGAGCAAGAGCCGGGAGGATTAACCTTTCGCACCTTCTGAGCTTGTTATCGGTGGAGTTTGGCTGGCTGATGAGTCCTAATAAGGACAAAACGGTCCGTCCCAGTCTCTTACGATGACAGCTCGGGAGTACGAATCCTTTGCGTAACGTGTGTGTGTTCATTGGGTTTCTTGATTGGTTGTGGAAACAATTCAGCAAAGCGAAACCAGACTGGAAGACAACCGTGTGCAACATGTCCCATCAACAGAGCCAACTTGAAATTGGAAGCTTTTAGCTCTGATCTATAATGTTATTACCAATCATATCCGAAAGTTTTAATTGGAAAGCTGGAGAACATGATCAACTACAGTAATTTATAAATTATGTATTACTTATATTTTTTGAATGAATAAGTCAATTAATTTCAATGTGTTGTTTATTTTTCACAAATGATGATATTCTAGAAATAAAAGCTCAGACAATTAAAGCTAGTTACGAATAAATCAAAATTAATCTTATTGTAATACAAGGTCAAATTATATTCTTGATTTTGCTTTAAAAATCTTTATAATATAAACTCACTGCAAAAAATAAGATAAAAATTAACGTACCCAGAAGCATCAGTCGAAATGGAATGACGTTTGTCTAAGACAACGAGAAGGATCATGCGAATAACAGTAACAGAGCAAATGAGCCATTTGTTCGTGCAAAATAAACTATATATCAATAATCTCTTTATTGCTACGGAGACAAGAGACGTCTAATGTTATCATAGATATTGCAACTGCCAGCTGATCCGACGCATATTTAATGGACAACAAGTCTAGAGACCTAGCGGGAAAGAAAGTATGTCGACAGCACCATAATATTTGTCGATTATACATCGGCTAGGTTTTTAATGAATAATGAATTAATTCCAATGTGTTATTTATTTTCACATTTGCACAAATGATGATGTTCTAGAAATAAAAGTCCATACTGTATGTGGAAAGTATTAACATGCTGTAACCACTCCATGGAGAGAAGCACATGAGGCCGCCGAATCTCTTGAACTGCGCCCTGATCACTGCCATCGAAGTCAATAATCGCATGGATGTTCCCTCACCTCCCAACAATGTCGCACAGTGTAGCTTGCCTCCCACAGACCAACGATTCGACTTTTCTCAAACTGTCAGATGTTCAAAACTGCGTCGAACACGTCGTCGAGGCATGCTGAGGACTCTGCACTCCACATCCACACTCATTATAAAGCACTTGCAGCTGACGGCCCTTTACAGGACTACAACCTTAGCGATACTTCCGGCCCTCTATTATTAGCAGTTCTCTACCTGTGACGGTGCGGTGTATCCCGGATCATTCGTTCTAATTTTTCTGGCAAGGAGTGTATGTTATTTAAGTATCTATCCTAAGAAAGGATCCGCTCGCTTCATTCACTCAAAACAATGTTGATCACCGATTCGGATTTGTGTCTAACTGAATAAAAGTTAATTTATTATGAACACGGAATAACAGGGTCATGGTCAAAATAGTCGATTTCAGCTCATTGATTTTTAAGCTTTACTGCAGCAGCGATTCTCAATGGAGTCGTAGTTTATTTCAAATTTTCGAGAATGAAGTGTAATATTTAGTACCATACTTATTCTTCAGTTCCTTCCTTTTCATGACGTTAACATAACTTTACACCATCTATATGCTACATAAATATTTCGAATTAAAAAATATTAATAAATATTTATATAGCATACAATAGTAGAATTATTTTATCTTAATGAAGTGTAATATAGTTGGGTTTGTTTTGTTTTTATGCTAAGCATTAATATTGAAATACAGTTTGTTTCACTAAAAAAAAAAAAAAGTTAACAGATGGAGGTTGGTGTTTTAGAAGTTTTCAAAGTAAAAAAAAAAAAATTCTTATTTCATCATTTAAAATAATAAGTATATCTATAGAGATGAGCCAACTCAAGAAGAAACAACATGTGTATGTGAACTTAAAAGAAAAATGGCCTGCAGTTTAATATATTACAAATATATGATATTTTAATCATATTGAAATCCAAAGGGGAAAAAAGTATTCAATGTCAATCTGAGAAAGTTTTCGTATTTCTATAACCCTTATTATTAGCATAAATTATTCCAACCTACTATTGAACTGCAACGACCAGAAACGTTCGAGGTTTATTAAAGGATAATATTACTTAAGAAATCCAAACGTATTCGTATATTTTTTTATATATATTTTATTTATTTGGTATCTGACATCCCAAGTACAGCTGTTTCTCTGTTAGTTTCAATTTGTTTTTCCCTACATTTTGATGTAATTTCTAGAAGTTGAAAACACGAATGAATATTTGACCGGAATGAGAGCAAGGATTTATAGAAAATACGATGTAATTTCTCGTATTTTCTATAAATCCTTGTTCTCATTCCGGTCAAATACTCATTCGTGTTTTTAACTAATTTCAATTGATTTGCTATAATTTTAAGATTTAATTCAAATTTTCTTCTTGTTGTCCCATTCGGTCTTTTTATCTTCCTCAATATTACGAGCGTTTGCTCTTACAAGGGAATCGTTGTGATTCCTAATTTTCTAAAAATTTATACCTTTTTTTTTTAATTTATCGTTTTAACTTATAGTTATTTAGATAAAAATGCTATTTCTTTATGTTTTTTATATTAATTTATGTATTTTTTTCAAAAGTATTTTAAGTAAGTTTTGTGTGTTCATTGCCTTTTCTCGTGTTTTGATGAAAACGCGAAATTATCAGAGGGGCTTCGAGAATTATTGGCGCCTTCTTAAAATCAAATCGATAAAAATCGTTTGTTTTTCGTCTTTGCAACGCCAACAAACGGAACCTAGGAACAAATACGAAAAAAAAAAAAAAGACTCAGTAAATTTTTCTACTTCATTATGTTTTGACATCATTTGCGAGCTGTAATCTAAATGCCAAAGCAAATCAACAATTCATTATTTAATGAAAAAAAAAAAAACTGTTTTTTGAAATTCTATTAGCAAAACAAACAATGCAGGGACTTCCTATTCTGAAATTCAAACATCGATGTTCTATGAGGAGTTTTCGCTACAATGAGGGGATTCCAACTATCCAAGAGGAAAAATATTATCCTGATTGTTATAACGCTTGTTCTTGCCAAGATATTATTTCTTCTGGTGTTTTTTTTTAGGTAGTTTTTCCGCAATGATATCGAAGGAGTTTTGTTTATTTATTTATTTATTTTTTTGATAAACATATTGAATAAAAGAAACAGAATTAAAAATTAGCTTTCGGAAGAATTTACCTTAATTTTGTTGTATTTGCAAATTTTATTTTTTTTTAAAAAAAGGTCAATTTAATGCATGTTTTAAAAAGTTTTTTTTTTTTTTAAGTAATTCAACCAATTATAAAATTGATATTAATTTTCACACTGAAATCATTGATCGATCTATTTTAATAATGGTTTAGTTTAAAAGTATTCCTGCACTTCAACCGAAATGGTTGCCTTCCTTCCCCTCATGACTGTTTCCTTGGCCTACTAATGACGATTGGAACAAACAAAAAAAAAAAAATGGACTAAAAAAAAAACACACAACGGAAATTTCAATTACGAAATAATAATTTTTGAAGAAATTTTAATAATTATGTTCAAACACTTGAATACAAAGTAATTCATTACATTACCTTCAGGTTAAAAAAGAAAGCGAAAGAGAAATTGAGAAAACTTTAAATGTAAATGCATTTGAATATATACCGTTAATTTCAATGAATATACCGTTATCAATAAAGTCGTTAGAAGAAAAATGTCGTCTTTATTTTTTTTTTTTAAATTAATATGAAATTAGAATTTTGAATTAAAGTAGAAAGTTTGCAACTTCTTCGCGAGAGATTCTACTGACGACAAAAACTTCCTTCGTAATGACAATAAAGAACCAGTTCATTCATTTGTTCATGGGGGTGAGGTAGGAGTCTCTCTGACTAACAATGTAATTAAGATATTTGCAACGGTTGTAATCACGTTGATGACGAATTGTTGAAGACATTTGCATTATTTTCAAGTCTAAACTCCAAGTCTCACACCACAACATGTTTTGTTTTAAATAAGAAAAACAACTCAGATCAAAATTGTCATCACCTCTTTTTATACATTCCAAGAGAAACAAAGATTTTAAAAAAAAATTCATTTAACTGATCTTTCTTCTATCTTTTATTTACCTGTACACTTACTTACAACTAGTCTACCTATCTCTTTCACTTCCAATATATGGTCATTCCAAGGTCAGAGAAAGGATTGAAACCACCAATGAACATTAATCTACAGTCTACCTTATTACCCTCACTTACACAATCATTTTTCTATTTGGTCCAACTGTATTTCACTGAATGATGGGAACAGTTGCAGAAAGAAGTCTCTTCTCTATTTATATAAATACTATTCTTTCCTTATAATAGATCATTGTAATTTAGAAAACAACAAACTCCTCAGATAACTTGACGCCTACTCTCCTGAAAATGTCGCTTCGTAAAAGTCATAAAAATAAAACAAATCAAAGTCTCTTTTTATTTTAACTAATCTGCTAAAGGCTTAGAAAGTTTCTATTTTTCTAGAAAAAAAAAATTAAAATCTTAACTTAAAATTGCACAAATTACATCCAAAATTAATACATTATTAAAAGGATTCCTGTGTAAACATCGCTAGAAATCCTTTGTTTTGTGATAATGATTTTCCACGGGGATTTTTCTCACCTTGAAGCTTTAATTTCTCGGATGAACACAGAAAAAAAGATAATAAAAATTAAATCATCTTCTGTTCGTAAATAGGCACGCCATTTTTCAAGATCCAGGAATTCAAAAGATATTAGGATCAACGAAAACCACTGGCTGATTCATTAACATCTCGCTTTCCTAGGAACAAAACGAGCTACTTTATAAGAACACCTTTCGTTTGAAATAATAACTCTTCGATTGTTGAAGGACTTAATACAAAATATAGAAAGTACAACTGTTTCCCCCATTTTGCTCCACTGTGCAATTTATGACATAACCCATTCAGCTTTAAGATTGTGTCTTGAATGACCTTCAAACTATCTCCTCAGCAACAGATTCAGGAGCAAAGGCAAATCTAAAATCAAAATTCATTGGAGGTTCCACAGGTGATTCAACAGAAAATCCAATAAGAAACAAAGACAACTAGTACATGATATAAAATAATCACAATAATGGAAAGTAAGTAAGCGAAAAATAAATAAATAATAATAAAAAATATCTGAGAGCTTTGGTCATAGAGAAATAAATGTGTGTGTTTTGTCTTTTTTATAACTATCATCGGCAATTTACCACATTTGAGGATGGTTTCAGAGAAATAAAAGTTGGATTTAGAATATTATTTTATAAATAAAGCATAAAAATTAAAGTAATTAACAAAACAATTTATAAAACTCATGCTTTTTTATTAAATACATACAATTAGAAATGGCAACTCATAACCACCTGTACATCTGAATTTCATGAACTGATTTTATAAAATTCTGAAGAATATAAGAATAAATTTTAACTTACATTAACATAAGCCGGATAGAAACACGGATTTTATAACAGTGATCATTTATTTACATGAAGCGAGAGTTTTTCTGATTACTGTAGAATCCGGCACCATTTACCATTTACATAAATATAAATATTCACAAACTCCTATTATATGCTGATAAACTTAAAATAGAAAATTGTGAA
The DNA here is from genome assembly GCA_023159025.1 of Thereuonema tuberculata. Lineage (NCBI taxonomy): Eukaryota > Metazoa > Arthropoda > Chilopoda > Scutigeromorpha > Scutigeridae > Thereuonema > Thereuonema tuberculata. Next base: position 18,396,453 of record JAFIDM010001028.1, on the reverse strand, counting down.
TATGTTTTTATATTTTTACGAAAAAAAAAAAAATATAGCTGAAGCATTTTTCATTTTCAATTAAACAAAATATAATTTTTGGTATTTTTTTATGTAGTTACACACACAAAAATTATTTTGTTAATTTAACTTGAAGAGTTCATAATATTAACAATACACAACAAGCTTAAAATTTACTTATATATAATCTTAAATACTAAAGGCAGTGGGGTTAACTGGCTGTGGAAAGAAAATAAATTAAAGTGCTGTGACAAGGAAGAAAAAAAATAAATAAAGTTGAAAATAATTAGTTAATTACAACAACAAATGTATTGTTGTTACAATACATACAATATACAGGCTAAATTCAAGAAATCTCATTTCATATCTCTAAAATATATATTTGGTTACAAATAAAAATAGAAAAAAGGTTCAAGTAGTTTTTATGTTCAAATACAAACATAAAATACCATTGCTTATTAGGTACTCTTTCTATTTTCCTTTTGAATAAGACTGAAATAATTAAAAAAAAATGATGATATTAAAAAAGACCAGAATTAAAATAATGTTAATGAGCATTGCTTATACTTAACAATAGACAAATACTGAGGTAAATATTTTTCTACATTTCATTTAAATGCATTATAACTAGATTCTTTTAAATTAATTAGCAACAAATGAGATTTCAAGAGCGTTAATTTTTATAAAACATTTTTTATATTTTCGAAAATCTTTGCGTTTTCATTTCTGATTGTAAAAGTTTCTTTAGAAATAAATTCAAGCCTCGTCAATGGATGTCGTTTGAACCAGAGCTTCTTACAACTCTAGTGCTATAGAGGGAAAACAATCATTTCCCATTGGCAGCAGATTGAAAAGCACTGCTTTATACAATTCACTTAAAGATGGACTCAGTGCCTTCACGAGATTTTTTCTTCTTTGGAGTAACCCTGAAATAAGAAAGATCAAAAGAGAAGAAAAGCGCTTAGAATTAGAGGAGATCAAGCGACAGTAATAGAAAATTACCATCGTTGCTTCAAAGAAAGAAAGCGTTTACAATCAAGGATTCTACAGTCCATTAAAAGGAATTATCCAGTGGTTCAACTTTTCATCATCCAGTTTTACAAAGTAAATTTTGATCTTTATTAATAGAAGCCCAACCAATAGAAACAATAAGTATAATAAATTTCTGAAATCAATTGAAAATCATAACAGATATATTTTGCTTCTTATTAAACGCACAAAAGACCTACTAGTTATTACAGAAGCTAACAAAACACAACTTACAAACAGACAATTCCATTTCAAAAGAGAGAATTTGTTTCAAGACAATTACTTGATCCTTTAACCGTGGTTGCTTTCTTTCTGTTAGGTCACTGTTTGGCTAATTAGAAATAAAACTATACGTCAATGAACTCTCTAACTATGGTTCATAAAAGACATATTTATGATAAACAGAACGACAAAATATTTATTTGGAGGAATTGATGAAGCTACTCGTTATGGAACTACTGTGATTGATGGCAATCATCAAATGAGAGGATGACTTAGTAACTTTGACTATTCAAATGAGGAATTCTTTACAAACAATCCAATATTTAGTTATTACAACGGTTTATTTACATTAAAACCATGAAAGTCAAATGTCTTTCCAAGGTCACAAAGAGATTCTGAGAACTAACTGTCATCTCTTTATTTATTTATTAAAGAGTTGGTCGCAATATACTAGTCCTATAATTTCAATCAACTCGTGATTCCATCTCATTCCATTCTACAGAGTAAATGGATGCCTGTCTCTAATTCCAAAGTTATATTAGGGAGAAGTTCAGACTGGGCTTAAAAAGGAGTACTATCCAACAATTAGGAGGGATAGGCCAGTCGTCCTTAGGCTACTTCTCTTTATTTTTCATACCCTATCACTTATATTGAGTTTTTTAGTTTAATGGGATTTTTTTTTTTTTACTTTTCAAATAAACTGATTATTAAAATATTTTCATTGTTTCTTCAAAAGTAATTTTGTCGTTCCATAGTTCGTTAATGAAACCAAGATAATTTCAAACTTTTAAGTTTTCAGTACTATTATTTATGAAATCAGTTAAAATACAGATTCTGATGAAGTCTACATTACTAGCATATTTATTGAGGAAGGCTTGATACTGAGTTTTTTTTCCCCAAAGGATTTACCAATGTAATGTTTTTTTGAGACCTGGATGTCAACTTGGGATCCCTATGGCAAAATCACTACGGTTATTTTCAAAAAAAGGGATCAGAAGTCGTTAAAGGCTGCACAGCGAGTTTAGCGGGTTCACAAAAATGAACGTAAATTGCAATTTGCATTCGAAAACTCAAAAATATTCAAAACAAAAACTCGTTGAACTAAAGCAGTTAAGATTTCGCTTACGCATTTAAAAGAACCGTGATTTCTTTCTTTTCTTTCATAAAAGCCGTTTATCTCAGTCGTTAATTTCATTTTAACTTTGACCAAGTTCTTTCCTTCTAGATTAAAAATCTCATCCAATGTCTGTTGGTTTCATTTCTTTCCAATCTTGACATTTGCAGAATCTAATTCCATTAGTTTCTTTATTGACAAAAGATCACGGGTTTGTCAACACTTTACCAAGTTAATTAATATAAAATGTTTATAGCTAAAATAATTACAAATTAATGCGACTTTATATCTATGAATAACAACTGCTACAAAAAGGATAATATAGATGTGATTATTTTTTTTAATACTCTTTTTTTAATACTGCTGAGATAAAAAGTTTCAGAATTCAATTTTATGTCTAAATATATTCGTCCATAGTTGATATCTACTATTTAGATAATGAATCTTAATAGTTTAAAAAGATGATTCATTTCGATTTTAATATACCTACATTGTACAGAAAAGTTAAGTAGTAGAAAGTAACCCGTTATCTCAAAAATCTAAAGACAACAACAATAATATATATATATATATTCCTAAATATCAATTTCTTAGCGATTTTGTTACAAATTGGGCATATAGAGGAGGAGCCTTTGGATAAAAAACTCACAGCCATATCAAATGTCAAAGCATTGTTATTATTTTAACTTCTGGAAAAACTTTAAGTTTAATAATATTTTTTTTCTTTGATCCTAATATGCGAATCCTTTAAGGTAGAAATGCAGTTAGTTCTCCATTGGTTGTTTGGTCTCTAATAGGTTGGACGTTGGCGATGATGAATGCTTCGATCAGAGAGATCAGGTTGCTAAGAAATGCAATGTTATTATTAGCAGTTTTGTTCTCATTGTTTTAGAATCCATCTATCGTCAGTCCTGTAACACTCGTGCTTTTGTTTTGAAGATAAAAGATAAACAGTCAAAGCGTCAATTACAAAACAAACAAACAAACTTACCACCGCAATGATTTAGAGTTGATAACGAAGCAGCATCTGCCTATTACTAAGTATCCAGTCCTTGGATACAGGTCTTGTGAAAAATTAAGGAGGACAGCGGGAGATGAAATCAGCCTAGGTAATGGGGCTCATTGCCTCCTACCTAAAGAGTGTTCGGCACAGTGTAAATCATTCGTCGAGCAAAAGCGAATGAAAGAGACAAGTGATAATTACTCGATATCGTCCTCAATCGAGGGTAGGGAGTAAAAATCGATCAGGAACGCGTCATGGCGAGCTCAATTTAACATGTGCAACTAGTCAGTCAATCACGATTGGCGATTATTCCTGATCGCTAACTAATAGATGCTCAGATACAACAAGAACTGTCATCTTACTATAATAAAATTAAGAGACAAAGGCTCTAAAAATAAATCCATTGTGTATTGATTAAAAACTATATACAAGCTAAATACTGTAATAACTATGAAGATTCAAATAATAAACGAATACTAATATTTGTATTAGTACAAGCTAATTAAACATGAAATCTAATTATAAAATGTTTTCAAACCGAATATAAAGCAAAATTAAGATATCAGCAGTATTCTCTTATCCATTACTTAGTGGATTTCTTTTCTAAAAAACTTGCAAAATGTTAAAAAAGGTAAAATAAATTATACAGTAACTTTGAAAAACTCAATCTATAATTTTTTTATTTATCAGTTCAAGATCAAATTCATTGAAATGAAAAAGATTTTTATTATTTGATAAACTATCTATTAGATTATTAATCTTCACTCAAGTATTTCGCAAAAAGATCAAAGAGCTAGACCTAACTTCAATGAATTGGAAGAAACTGAATTAAATTATCCAATCGAAAATAAAAGATAAATTATACAACTGTCTATTCCAAGGATGGACAAACCACGGCTCTTGGACATAAAATGTGCGGAAATATATGGACTGAGCTTCTTTTTTGCATTACAATTAATACAAAAGTAAACAGAAAATTTTTCAAGCTTTAAAGTTATTTACCGAAAACAACTGGAGTCCACAGGGATTAAAATGTAAGTTTAATTTTTATCAGTATCATGTTGGTGAAATGTAAATTTTCATATTTTTCTTAGATGTTTCTGCAGTTCCTTAACATAATAAATACTCTCAATATAATCAGGATTCTGAAAACATTTGGTACATACATGTATATATATAAATGTGTGTGTGTGTGTACTTTATACTTATTGAAAGTAATACAAATTAATAATATAAAACTACATAATATGGCAATAATATTATTACGTACATGTTTTTCTTGATATTTATATAAAAATTTTGTAACAAAATGTGCATGTAACAATAAAAATGTGCGTAATATTTGTTTAATGTTGCGGCTCTCAAACATTTGAAGTTTATCGTATGTGGCAGTCTATTCCATAGGCTTACAGACATATCGATTTATGCCTAAATTCGTGACTTCTGCTGCTGCAGACTATTATTAGAGCAACGGTGGATGTCAATATGGTCTTAGATTAATAGATTTTGTATTACTGGGTTTTAAATAACCTGACCTAATTCTATCGATTCAATATTCAGATTTGTAATTAAAAATAAGCAGAATTTAAAGGAATATTATCTGAAGGACGTGGAACGATGTAAATAAAATATCTGAAGAATTTTAAAAAACTCAATTACTTTCACAAATTGGCTTGTTGGGTTTCTGTGCACTGAAGAAGCTTAAACCACAATACATAGGTGCACTATCATGAATAAAGATATCCATCACGCGGAAAAGAGAAAACGGACATTTTTCGTTCTTACTGAAAGGATGGGAAGACAAAAATTTATAATCATCTCCATTTTACACAGGATGTTATCAGAAAAAATATGAATTAATAATTAAAGGAGACTTGAAAGAAAAGCAAGAATAAAGATACAGATGATAATTAGGAATGGGGTTCATAGGTTGTTCTTCCCTATGAACTGTACAAATCAGATAATGATTGTAGATAGTTGACGCCTAAACAACAATAAATTGAAACAAAGTTTTACTGCTCACACATCAATAAGGGAGAGAGGGAGGGTGTAATTAAGATCGATAAACTTGAACAATGTGTGACTGTGAGGAAAAAAGATTTACAAATTTTTAAGAATTGATTTCTGTTTTTCATGTTTTGCTGTTGAACTTTAATGTAATCTCTTAATTTCGGAAGGAATGTTTGAAATAATAATATAACGAACATTAAAACTTGAATAGTCATCGTAAACAATATTTGCTCTGCATTATTTTTTTTTCTTTTTCTTTTAGTACTTCCTATAGGATATTAAAGGAAGAACATTTTAATGCAAAGACAATTTTATTTATTTTAATTTTAGCAAAAATAAAGCTTTCTCAAAAGACTTTGTTTTTTATTCCCCTTAAAAAATATATTCTTAATCGTCATCAACATAAACTTTTAGTAAGTTAATTTAGTCCTATGCGCATTATCATGCATTTAATATACCAATGCCATCTTTAAAAAAAAAAAACAAAAAAACAAAAAAAACAAAAACAAAAAACAAATCGCAGCTAGTTCTTTTGGAAAACCGGAAGTGAAATAAACTTATTTTATTACAAATAAAGTGATAAAATCATATACAAATAATTCTCTTAATAGTTAAGCCATTCTTGCTATAATTTGTCTACGAGTTTGAAAAAAAAATGAAATAAATAAAGATTTTATTATATTAAAAATACATCCTATCTAATCACCTGATTCGAGAGGCAGATTGATTTTTATTAATGACCAATTGCATTGCTACGAAGGCTGCCTGCTTAGGAGATCTGAGATCATACATTCTGCAAAATGATACCCACCAAGTCAATGGTGGCGACCGTTGCTTTCGTTCTTTTTTTGGATTAAAGAAACCTACAATCGTCCGCTTTTGAAGAAGCCTTCTGCAAAAGAAACGCTTTACAATTTTTATACGACTCAGGCAATATCCTTCTGTCAGCAAGTGAAACCAACATTGCTGAAACAGTCGGTGAATGTTTATTGAATTTTTCGCAGTTCCTATAATTAAAAGTGAGTACTTTCACTAATCAGAAAGGATTATCCCTTTAAAGTAGACATGTGGTGAACAATAGTCCTACGTAATCTAAGCCAATGTTTCTCAAACAATGAAACACTTTTCATTTGCAGTTTGAAAAAGAATTCTTTACCAAATTTTTATCAAATTTTAAATGAACATTTGTAATCCTCTACTAATCTATCTAATCATGACTGTATTATAATTACATTCTATTAAAATACCCAATCCACATTTGTTACAACAGTCAATTCTTATGTTGCTAAACAATCACTGACTTTTCTTAAAGACCTTATATAATGAGATAATGTTGTATTCTGCTTGTATTTGCATAATTTATTTATTAGGTTCTTAAACAAAAATCTCTTAACAAACAAAGATTTCTTATTTTTTTTGTCCTTTCCAAAATGCCATCAAACACTTAACCTAGTTTAAAAGAAGATCATAATATATTCGCTGGTGAATATGAATCGAAAACGAAAAATTCAGAATGAGAAACTTTACAAAGGTAAAAAAAAAAAAAAAATGGGACTCAATGATGTACACATCAATTTAAAGTCAGTTCCGTACTTGTAATGTAAAGGAATGTTCTTTTAAATATGTTATTACCTTAATTTAAATTCTATGTTATAGTCGCCTTACTGATGATGTATTTAAATCATGTCTTTATATTGCTCAATAAACATATCTCTCATGAAATGAATTAGCAAGACTCTCAAATCAATGATTTCAGTTCGTTATCAACATGTGCTTTATTTCTAATAATAATGATTAAGGAAACTGGTCTAACCACTGAGATAACTTAACATTTTTAAAATAATTGTTGTTGTTTTTGTTTTAAATTTATGTAGGCCTAGGTTTATTTATTTACCTATTTTTCAAAAAGTAAGTGTAATGTTGATGTTAATCACTGTTGAAAATTATAATAATCCAATGTAAATTTTACTTCTTATCGAAGGCTTTTTGTTCTCTTCACTTCATCCTTGTTCTCATTTTGTGGTATCTTATCGTTGTAGGGATCATAGCTGTGACAATCATTTTTCTAATCATCCCTTGCGAAGTGAAAAGATTCATTATTATCATTATAGTTACTTTTTTTATTTAACAACCTCTTAAAAAGAATTCCTGGCAAAAAAATAATTTTAAAACTATAGATTCAGTTGTTCAAATTAAAATAACTCATCGCATATATAAAAGTGTTGTAGTATTTTTTTAATATTAGACAATGGACAATGCAAGTTTTTCAGCATTTGAATTGCACAAGCGAAAAATATCTGTTATTTATGAGATTGTCAAAAATACAAATATCTAAGGGTGTCCAAACATTCTCAATTTAATATATTCACACTACAATCAAATTCTGCAACATTTGGTTCAAAATTTCAACAGTTTTTAAAATGTATTTTCATTATCATTCTTCAAGATGGCCGTTAAAAAATACTATTACTAACACTTGTTGTAATATAAATTAGTTTCTATAATAATATGATCATTCTCTGTCAAAACAAAGTACATAAAACGGCAAAGAATATTAGTTGGAAAGGAATCTAGTCTGGCTGTGAAATAAGCTTTTATTATTTGAAAGATTAAACATTTAAGAGAAAATTTTAAAAGTATGTAGACTGTATTCAAAACTCTGATTGATAAAAAAAAAAAAAAAAAAAAATTAAAAAAAAAAAAAATTAAAAATTCGTTTGATGAATGTAGTATGTAGTTAATCCAAGAGGTATTCGTATGGTTTTTATGTTAATTCCAGGATATTCCTCTATACTTTAAGTTCTCTTTTTGATAACAAAAAATCCTCTTTGATTTCAATCTAAATTATCGATGCTAATCTACTAAGAAATTTTACTTTCGTATCCCGTCATATAAACAAGCACAATGCAGTATAAAACTAAATGTGAAGGTCAATCAGGTTAACAACGAAGCACGGAGGCTTCTGATGATTCTTGCCAACATTTTCCAGGATTTTCATTAGATTCTTTCCGTACATGATCACGCTATTTCAAAAACTACTTATCCTAAGAAAGTCAAATTTTAACTTAATGAAACTTTACGCTTTGTCAAACAGTAGACTGTAGTGTTGTGATGAGAGCATTCGAATGCAAACGATAATCATTTTCCTTATCTATTTATTGTTTTCTGTTCAGTATTCACAATTTGTGTTTCACCTGTTACGACTTTTTCCAACGAACGAAGCGAGCAACTGCTTTAAAACCTCGTCTGTGGTGGGAGGATTCCCAGGGTCCTTTGAAGCATAGCGTGCAATTAGACATCGCATAGGTAAATGCACCCGCGATAGTCCCTTTCATCCAAATGGATTCTCTCTGGAGTCTTATCAGGGATATTGGAATTTACTGTTAATAATTCATTTGAATCTCATTTCCAATAAAATCAAAAGTTCCTTTGCTTCGGATTTTATCCTATGCAAAAAATTAACAAAGGTAATTAAATAAATTAATACTCAAATATTATTCTAAAGAAGCTGTTTGTGAAATGGTATTTTAAAAGTAATTTATCATTTCAAATCAAAGAAATATAAATACTGATGTTACCGAACATTAAGTAAAGAATCACAGTAGTAATTTTATAAGATAATAAAAAACACCTCCTGAAACAAGACTGAATCAAATTAACATAAATTAATCCTAAATTTTTCATTTAGAATTTATTAAATTCTTCCTATAGGATTGATTAACCACTGTGAAATCATATTTTTATTAATTGGCTGAAAAGTCGATATAGAAGCATCTGCACGAGGCAGTGACTCATGGATTCGTGACGCAAATCACAATAAATCAAATACCAGCTCCTATTGCACGGAGCGGATGGCAAAAGCATTTTTTTTTTTTTTTTTTAAATTGAGTTAAGTTTTTCTGAATTAGTAAATTAAATAATTAAACTTGTTTGAAAAACTATCTTAATATTATTTCTTATTCTGAAATATCAAAAGTAGTTGGGGTTTATTGAAAAAAAAAAAAAAGAAGAAGAATAATCAGAAAACAACTAAAATAAAACCTAGGAATAGTACTATTTAATAGAAGAACATTTAGAGAAATGCATCACTTTCAAAACCCATTATTTTACTGCAACTACGCTTATTTCTGAGGACTGAGAGTTTTGAAATAAAATGACATATTGATATGTAAAAAAGAATGAAGATAATTGTAAATAAATCAATAAAATTGAAAAGGTTCTTAGTAAAAATGTAAAATAACTGTGGTTCCTTTTTTAATTCATTGCAGAAAAGTTCTTTACATTTTTTTTAAAGGCATAATATTAGTGGAGTATCAACTAATAGATTTTTATGGGAACTAGATTTTTTAATATTAATCAAAATGGAATGTTGAGATACTAATAATTGAATTAAATTTGAAAATGGAAAGCTACTTAAATGTAAGTTACTTCAATAAATTATTATAATTTTCTTTGGGGAATTTGTTCCCCGCCCCCCTTTTTTTTTATTATGCTAAAAATTAAAAAAATGTTAAAAGCATTTATTTTCTAGAGATACTTTTCTTTTCATGTTTGGTTTTGAACAGAAATCGCATCACTTCAGATGACGGCAATGCAGTCAAAGAATCTGTTACGATGCCAAAACCTACGACGTCATCTGATACAAAGGTAAATCCAATGGAAACAAATCTCTGTAGGAGGACATGGAAAAGATTTCATTTTACTTTACTTTTTTCACAATATGTCTGTTTCATAAACACATTAAAAAGTATTTTAAAATTGCTGTTTAGAAATAATAATAATAATAATAATAATAAGCCCCCATGGACCCTACCTCCTCGCGGTGGGGGCGGGAACTACACTAGCTTTAGGGTAGGCTAAAGGGTCCAACCATTTATGATGAGAAGATGTTCTAATATAGATCATGCTGCATCGGGTGTGGCGCAGGATAAAGTCACCCGCGTTCGGGGGTTAGGCAGAGGCCTCCGTTCGAAAAATATACTACAGTCTCCCGCAGGTGGTGGTGGAGAAAGTGGCACCCCATCCTGTAGTATGGCTACCACAATGCCCGGGCAACACCATCCAGCCCGAACAGTCGGAAGTGTTTCGTCTGTGTCAGAGCAGGCGACCACCAAGACTGGGAAACCACGCCAGCGCATCCGATGGTCACCACAGATGAACCAGGATCTTATGCGCGACTTCTTCACTGTTACAAATTTAGGTACTCAACTAACAGGATACAGACAGGCACTGACACAAGCACACATCCCTAATCATTCTTGCACACATCTTTACACTTGGCAGTATGTGCTTTGGTCCTTGACCCGCCATATTGTTTTTGCTGGGGAAACCCAAGGTTTGAAACATACAAACATAATAATAATATAAAGCATGGAATAAATATACTTTATACAAATGAAAATATTTGTAATAAACGAATCATTATATTTGTAAAATGAAGACAATTTAACCATAATAGTAGGTTATTCTTATTAATTTTTTAGTCTTTTTAAAACAAAGGTAAATTTATTACCAAAAAAAAAGCGTTTTCAATTAAACTTCTTTGAAAAAAATTATTTCACAGACTTCCCAGCCCAAGCAAATGTGTCCCATACATTTCAGAAGATTCCGTTACTGAGGTTAACAAAGCTATCAATAGCTTCGGCAAAAAATGTATTTTGTATATAAATGGCAGTGCTTGAAGCTTCCAGAACACAAGAGAAAATAAATCAGTTTAGATCACCGTTTTGCCTTGTGAGGAATTCTAGACTTTTGAAATCAATCTAGTGAAGTATCAACTTTCATAATACGACAAAGCACAAATCTTCCCTTCGGAAATATTCTGCTCGGATTAGTTCTATTCCGTTCTTTTATCTATTGAAGATTCCAGAGCTAAAATACCAAAAAAACTATGACGAGGAAAGAAACTATGAGAGAGATTTCTTAGTCGCCATCTTCCGTTCCAAGAAATCAAGGTAAGGGATAATTGTTTTAGAATTTCTATAGACATTGCATTAAATAATCAACGGCAGATTAAAATCTTTTACGGATACCGATCCTGGTCGTTGCAAGGCTCCAGAAAAGTGTAATTTTATTAATCCCTATTTCGACTTCCCTTAAAACAGAGAATACAGAATAGATCGCGATTCATAATTTTCTAAAATGTTTCTTTTTGCAAATTAACTGTTTTTACTTCAGTTATAATAACAAGCTGATAATATATTTTCTTTAGTTTTATTCTGTAAATTTGATTGAATAATGTGAGAGCCTCAGATGCTCCACCATCTTTAAACGCGACCTTCTGCTGATATTAAAAATACAAAACTTCACATTGTTAGACTACTAAAATATATGTATATATATTTGCGTCTTTTCAATAATTATATACAAACACTGGTGCTCAAAACTTAAGCATCAATGCAAAAATATACAAATCTACTGAAGCATATAAAACAACGCACAGAAGTCATATATGTTGTTTAAGAACCTATGCAGATATAGCATAAAAACCCAGTCCCGCCTTCGAACCTTTTAGAAGTTAGTCTATTTCTACAGTCACTTCAATTGGAGTTTTCATTTTGTTTGACAAAACTCGAGGTATCCATTTTTAGCCTACTATTCAAGAAGATAAAGCGAAATTGTGTGAGTGGGATGTTTGTATATTTATATATAAAGAAAATTTAAGTAAATAAATTTCCTTCCCTAAAAGCTGTTGGATGGGTTTACTTGAAAGCTCAATTAAAGTTTCCATAATAAAGCAGTGCAATCCAAATGTATCCTATTCTCTTATTATCTCATTGTCTTAAAACCATCAATCTTAGGTTAAACCATTTTGCATCATTTGATCCGATTATAATTCAAGTAGTGCGGATTTCAGAAAATGAAAAATTTCTACTGTTTGTATCCCATAGTTATTATAATTTGAATATAAATGGATAGTTTTCGTTTTTATCATATAAAAAAATAATAAAAATAAAGAAATTTTAAGAAAGAACATTTTAAGTAAATTAGGCATTGAAACTTTTTGTTTCATAATTAAATAGAAAAAACACACCCATGATTTCATGAGTCATCAATTTCCTTTAGGAAAAGGCTACAATCCACTGGATACTAAGACTTATGTTTTTAAAAGTGAAGGATCGATGGACTTGGACTCACTGCGCCCAACTTGATTATTCCGCGTTGCTTACGTCATCGTTCTTAAGAGAATTGGATTAAAAATTCGTCTTGTGGCTGAATATTGTTTTTTACAGTTTTCAGAGTGTAAAGGATAATCTTGATGACGAAACCTTGCCACTACGTTTCAGTTCAGTGCTTTCCCATTATTACTGCTGCCGTTTCCCAAGGCCGCCAATTGCAACGTTTCGCAGTTTTCGGTGTTGCTACGACACTGTTCTTCGCACGAGGAAAGACACTTGAAATAAAATATATTATCGAGTTCCTTTCATTACTCATCACCGCGGGGAAGGAAAACCAAACACGAACTTCCTCTTTTGCAACCTTGGCAGAGAAAGAACTCGGCACAAATCAATGCAATACAAAACTCAAACTATTTTCTCATGCAACTGAGTAATGGGGGTGAAAGTCTTTTTCCGGTCCTTTTACTGCATTATTTTTAGATACTAATTGTTTTCATGTCATCCTACGTAAACTGGCGAGTATGCAACGTAATAAATAACAATACAATTGCCCCCCAATTAGGGATTGATTATTAAAACTCTTTCTATTTGAACAGAATCTATACAAACTACATTTCTATTGTCATTCTGCTGACCTACTCCTAAATTTCTAAGATTCAAACAGAATTTTTTTTCCTGTTCTGTCTTGATAAAAGCATTAAAGTGTGTGTACACGAATCTACAGAATCCTCTCAGTAAAATGATTTAAATGTTTTCCCTCCTTTAAAATTAATAGTGTTTCATTGGTGTGTTTCTTTTTTCTGACAACATTCCATGTGAAGGACAGAGATGTTACTTCAATAGAACGAACTAATTCATTAGTGAGTTCAGAGAAGTTGGCATCGAGATACTGCTCACTTCCAAGAGTGTTAAACAACTGAGTCACTTACACAGGAGTTTCTAATAAACAATCATGTGACCGTTGCCATTTCGATTGTCAGACCTAACACTAAGGATTTTTTTTTTCTTTTCAATAAGTCAATGCTGACAGAAAAACAATGGGGGGGGGGGGATCTTTAACAAATTAATTCGAAATCGTTTCAATACTTTGGAAACAAATTTTCGATCTTTCAATGCTTACTGGGAAATGTTAGATTAATAATCATTAAAAGACTCAAAACTAATATTTTAGTCTTTTAATAAGCATTAAAAAACTGTCTTCATTTTCAATAGATGCATGATATTTTCCTTTGGCAACCTACAGCAATTTTATTTCAATGTACTAATCTCGATAAATTGATTATGTAAAACTGCATAATTTGTAAGTTTATTAATAAGTTTATCCCCGCGATCCAGCTGCGACGAATGGATCACTTCCAATTTAATGGCTTTAGGTCATTTAACTAAGGTGATACAGTTCTTCTACACTGCTGGCCATTAAAAGTGTAATACTACTAAAGACAAAACCTATCAAAGCCATATTTCTTTTACAGATAACTTATGGTACAAGGGTGAAATGATTACAATTACAGATCGGTGCAACTTGCAGAATGTAAAGAAATCAGTATTTCGTGTAGCCACCATGGGCGGCAATAACTTCTGCTACACAGCCCGGCATAGATAGGAAGAGACGTTGAATGCAGTTTCGACAGGGTATCAAAGTTTATCTGCTGTAGCCGCGGATAAAGCCCTATATTCTCATCTATATATATGTTAGTATAGGGCTGTAGCCGCAGGAGGTCTGTCAGTCGTTGTGCTATCATGGACCAGACGTGCTCACTAGGTGACAGATCCGGTGAACGCGCGGGCCTCGGAAGAAGTTGAACATGGTAGCCATCCGGGAATTATTGGATGTAGCATGCAAGTTGCATGCTACGTCCGGTCGCGCATTTTCCTATTGGTAAGTGGCTCCAGGTAGGCCCTGAAGATAAGGGTCAACAACAAGTTCCAACACCTCAAAGATGTAACGCCGGCAATTCAATGTACGGGAATGCGTACTATGTGCGAGCGTGACTGGAATCCAATAGTATGCTATACCAGAATGTCAGGTGCCGTATTGTATTCACTCTTGTCTTTCGCCGCAATGCCGCCAGACACAGATGCGGCCATCCTGGTGCTGTAGAGAGAAGCTGGATTCGTCGAAGAGACGATGTCACGCCATTCGTCCCTGCATATGCGACGTTCTAGGCACAGTAACAGCCGCAGACGCCTGTGGTGTACAGTCAAAGGTCGCCGAAGCAATGGGCGTCTTGCAGAAATTCCCTAATGCTGCAGACGACGTCAAATTGTACGTGAGGAGACTGTTGCTGTGCAACACACCCTAATTCTTGAGCTAGGACTTGTGATGTGGCTGTACTATCCGTAATAGCCATGTGCACAAGATGTCCGTCCTCTCGTTCGGTGGTTTGACGGGGCCGTTAGAATTCTTCTCGTGGGCGAGTTCGTTCCTCCTTGACCCACCGAATCTATATTCGCATCATTGTGGCCGCATTTCGTCCAACTCGAGCATCAATTTCTCGGAAGGATAATCCGCAGTCTCGATATGCCACAATTCTCCCGCAATCAAAGTCGGAGACCTGTTGGTATGACTCCATAATCTTCGACGAGACATACTGAAGCAGTCAGTGCACAAGAACGACGATCAAACAATTCTAATATTGCACAGCGCCTCTCTGTTCTCCTCCCTTATACTGCTTTTCATGGAGCGTTATTGGCTCACATTATTTGCATATGTGCTGCGCTGGTAATCATTTACATGTGCTCCCACGATCTGCGCATCATGAAAATTTCGTGTCAGAAGAAGCATCCTTCTTGGTGTTGCACTTTTAATGGCCAGAAGTGTATATCAAAATTTTATAAAAGGATTCTTATGTAATTCATACGTTTCATTTTATAAAAAACAATGAAATCATTATTCAAAATTTATAGTAATAGATTTGGAAGCAAAGTCTAATTGCATCACTGATTTGCTTTTGTTTGTTTTGATAACACATTGGGTTTTCGTAAAGACAATAAAATGATGATTAACAATGTGCTAAATGCAACAAAATGTATTTCATAACCAATTAAGACATTAAAGAGCGACTGTAAAACATCCAATGAATTTGGTGTAAGGTTGGTTCTGAAAGACTTCACATCTGATTTCGAAATCAATTTTAATGGAAATAATTCCTACACGAGGCGACTGGTAATGGAGATACCATTCTAGTTGGCTTATCATTCCGCGTAAGAAACGAGTTCTTAACTAAACACTTCTGTAAAGTCTTAGCAAATCTGATAGGATTTATTGATTTTATGAAATGAATATCAAAGTGGCATTTATATCATCTTACATGTAATACCATTTATAATAATATATCAATTTAGACAATTAATTCGTTCAGTCATTTAATATTTCGCGTTCTCTCTCGCTCGTTTCTTTCACAGTCTTTACATAGACAATCAAAAAACAAGAGAAAGAAATAAAGAAAGAAAGTAGTAAATGTTTAATGCAAACATGACAGAGATAATGCTCCTCTGTCGAACTGGTAAGTGACTTGATTGGAGTTAGCTTGAATGGTTTCTCGATGCGGCCCCTCTCCAAAGTCCTGCAATTGCTTATAAGGTCTTCAAGCGATTCGTCGCGGAATTACTGATGATAAACTGATATGCAAACAACAAGTTCCATGAAGCATAAGGTGTCTACTAAGATTCTTACATAAGGAGCACAAGACACGCATTTCCATTGAAATGATGGTAACATTTCTTGACAACTAAAGTTTAATCATTAGCAGATCAAATGGAAAGATAGTTTCATTCCAATTGGACTCTGAACGCTGCTTCCATTTTTTTTTTTTGGGGGGGGGGGTGTCACAGAGCATATTTTAATTTATAAGTTTTGGGTCACATTTTCAATTTTTTAATTCATAAATGAATGCAGATATCTAAGATTTTTAGCTAATGAAAATCAAAGCTTTGATAATGAATAAAATCAGTCAATAAAAATTTGAAAATTGTATCTATATATATATATATCTATATATATATACTTAATTTCAAAACCTAATTCAAAGTTTCCCTATCTGTATGATCCATGTTGACAAAAACACAAGATTTCAATAATTTCACGAAGATTTCGTTACATAAGATATTAATATAATAATTCCAGAAAGTAATAAGGATTACATATCATTCAAGTTCTAAACTGAGATGATCCTCACAGACAACGCTTTTTCTCTACGTCCAATAGGCTTTGTGCCTTCTCGATTTATTTTTATTTTTTAATAGCAATTGTTTGTATCCTTGCACAAGTTTAACTTCGTTTTGTAAATGTAAATTTGAAGTTTGTAACTTGATAAATTGCGACTACTGTAATTGTTATCCACTGATTCCATTAATTAATCACAAAATATCGTCCTCATGTGATTTCACTGCTGTCTCCATTCAAACAGTTCATGCCTTAGCCATTAATTCGGGTTATGATAATTCCTTCACAAAAAGTTATTAGGTTACTTCAATAGACGCGAACACTGATTATTCGGTGTAGGTAATAGAATTAAAACCAAACATACAAATACTTAAGAAATACAGCCTCAACTGTTAATTTATTCTCTGCTGTTAATATGAGGTATTGTCAAAACTGATTCTTATTAATAAAATTGCAATTCAAATTCGATTTTAACGGAACTTGAAAACATGAAATCTATATAACTAATTTTTGCTTTTGTTTGTATAATAAATAAACTAGTCAATATTAATAAGTAAATTAATGTATTTATATTCTGTAAATGTTGTTGATTTTTTTTCTCTTTTACTTGTATAAAAAAAAAAAGGGGGGTTTTGCCCACCAGAATTATCTGACAGACACTGAATACCGTCTATCCACAGTTGATGGAATACAAAGGAGATCATTTATACAAAATCAATAAGAAGACTATTCATTGAAATTTGTGTTAAAAAAATACAAAATGCATCCTACATGTTATTATGTTGTACTCAACTTTCTTGTTATTGTCAAATCGTAAACGACCATTTTTAGAAGATATTAAATCAAAATATTTTTAAGGGATTGCTCAACTGACTTTGAATCTCTAAGTTTGTAATGGATTTTTGTTTTTTAATTTCAATGTTATTATAAAATTGAGAAGAAAGTTTTGCGCAGCACATGGAGCCAATGACGTTGAAAACTTCGTTCTACGAAGCTCTGTATCTCCACCCTTAACCATTTTCGCTAAATAACTTTTCTAAGAAAAAAAAAAACCAAGCCACTTACTCCCACACATTTTGCTTCGGATCCGATATGTATTGTGTTTAATACGTGAACGGATCGTAAATCCAAAACTGTCAGAAGCGGTTCGGTCTTAGAATCAAGTCGTTCTCGGAATCACTGCCAGCAAAGGTGACGGTTTTACTGCTGCTAACATGAGTGTCCTTGATAGAAAGACCCCATAGCAAAACGATTACGCCTCAACAAAAAGCCCAGGAAGAGTTTACATAGGAAAACGTAGTTCAGCCATTCGAGATACCTTCTGGATGATAAATGCCTTCGTTCAATTCTTCAACAATAACATCAATCAATGCAGATTAAATCACTCATTTGAGGCTGATCAGAAATGAAAGGTTACTATTATAATGATTATAAATTCCTTAAACTGAATCAGAAAATTCCAACTGGTATTTTAAGAAAAACAAAAAAATATATACTTAACAAAAATCTTTCTTTAAAACAAGTGAATATAAATTAGTGCTAAAACATAAATGTAAGGGCGACCCATAATAATAAAAAAAATGAAAAATAATAATAAAAAAAGGAAGTACAATAACTTAAGGATAAATGAAAAAAAAGATAGGAAAATAATAAGAAAAAAAGATTAAGATTGCATTTTTTATAGCGGAAATTCAATGAAAACAATGCCAAATATCTCAACATAGGGGGCGTTGGCCCCTGAAAATACCCCATTCCCCTACGGTGTTTGGGCCTCTGAAAACGATGGTGAAATCCGTTTGCCGATCCAACCTTCCGTTCGGGAGTTGTCAGGGGTGGACAGATACGGACGGACGGACAGGACAAACGCAATAGCTATCGATTTTGGTCGCTTCACAATAGCTCCCAAATGGGTGGCTAATTACGCATTATGTAAATAATCAAAATCGTTTAAACAGTATTACTGGAATTATTATTGGTATTGGAATTGTATTAGTGGTCCCCGATTAAGTAAACAAAATTACTAAGTAGCCTAAATGACATTTCACATTACAGATGAGCGTTACCAGCTCACTTACATAAAAAGTATCAAAACTGAGCAATATATTTAAAAAAAATATTTGTTGATACTTTTGACAAACAGATGTTGCGGCAACAACAGATTTAAATCATTTTCAAGTAAAATACACTTATTCTAAAAGAAGTCTGTTGCTTCCACAGAATTTCTGAGTTTTTCATTATTATTATTATTATTTGTCAAAACATGAAATTTAATTCCTAACAATTCAGAAACACGTTCCGAAAATATTACCAGTGAGAATGCAATTAAATGGATCAATTAAATCTACTTTTATTATTTATTCATAGTGTGTGTAATAATATAATTAATTAAATCTACTTTTGTTTCAACATAAAATTTTACCAAATTTTAAAGCAACTGATCTTAAATAAACAAATGTATAAATAAACGATTCTATAAATAAATAAAAACATTGAGGGGACCTTATTCGTTCTTTTTTTTTTTTTTTTTGATAAAGAAAATATTTGCCAAGTAGTTTGTTAGTAGGGCCCTTTGGTAACAGCACAGATATCAATGCTGTTCTTTTAGAGAGATGTAATCAATTCTTTTTCTACCATGGCAAAAATATTAAACTGTAAATTCATTAGGAGCAGGAGAAACCAATCGAAGATGCACGAGACTGGTTTCTTGGAAGAAACAGTTTGCCTTTGCTAAGTTTCACCTCCTGTCAGATATTCACATACACTCATTATATAGATAAATCCATTTTGACATGATAAGATTTGCGTACGAAATCGTTATTTTTTTCTTTCTCGGTAACGGTTTGACGAGTAGAGATTTCCAATGAAGTCCCATAAAGGAACGAATGAGTTCGTAGAAATGTAAATACGAACTAATCACGTTCTCTCATTAAAATACTAAGAACATTCAAACAGCTATCTCGGATACAGTTCGGAATAGGACACATATTCCTAAAAACATTTTTTTCTTAGAATCACCTATACCAAGACTTTGCAGAATATTGCACTTGGACATCGTCTATAACAACCCGGGGCCCGATAGCGTCAAACTTAAAATTAAATTTGTGCCTTTGCATTGCTGCCAACAGATACCTGTTGCAATAGTAACTGTCTCAGACTTTACTAATGGAATATTGGTATGAAACACAACTAGTGCATGATTTGATAATTTGAACTTTATTGTAAATTACTTTTATTATTATTTTTTATTATAAATGACAATGTCAAATCATTAATTTCTAAGACATTTATGTAAATGACATGTATTTTTAATAATTATTATTATAAATGATATTATCAAATCATTCATTAGTAAGGGTTGGGGAGTTGGACGCTCCATCAGAAGTTTTATAGAAATATTGGCCCTCAGGCTTCCTAAAGTTGTGCACCCCTGGTCTACAAGAAGAGGTGATCAAGATTGTAATTTCAAATAAATATTATTCAATATTCATTATGAACATTGTTAATTTTCTTTATGCGAAATAGCAACCACATCATCTTTCCAACTCCTTTCATAATTCAAGGAAAATGACAATTGTTTTAGTCAATATACTAGGAGTAAAATTATCCGGTTATTCTATTATTAATGAAATAAAATATTATAAACGAATTATTTAATTCCTTCGAGAGATAAAAGACATTTTTACAAAAGTTTCGTATTTATTAATTACTACAGTGTACAACTATTATATATCTCAACAGTAGAATATTCCTTATTGAAGTCTAATACTTACTGAGTAACAAAATGTTTCAATTGTTCAACTGCACTTCTTCTGCAGTGTTGCTACAATGCCAAATCTACTGATAAAGTAATATAATAATATTGAATCATAAATGTCAAAATTTCAGTCCTCAGAACTCTTTGGTTAGGGATCTTCTGACATAATTCTTTTCCATTGCTGTTACTTCAATTCAGCAGCGCCCCTCCCCCTCCTCCAAAAAATAAATAAATAACAAAAATGATTTCACATGGAATTGTTCCAAAGGATTCAACATGAAGGATTCTTAAGAACACAGTATTACCTAGCAACGGTCGTCTTCTTCATCAGAGAACGGGATGCGATTGCTTCCTCCTCTGCTTTCCGGGAATTGCGATACCAGAAATTTGGTAGCATCAGCTGATCAAAAAAAAAGGGCATCTGACGTTGCCAAGAACGGATGAGTTTAGATAATTATCTCCTCTCTTCTTATTTAGATCTATCTTTTTTTTTAAAGTGTTTTTAGTATTCCTAAGCTTACAGAATGCTTGAGAAATAAGAATGTAATGTAACTGTATGGTTTAGCCTAAAGACTACTTTTACAAGACATCACATCAGCCTTGATGATAAGCATTGAACGTTTTATTCCTAAGTGAACCACGACGCCTTTCTCCCGAAATAATAAAAAAATAAGGAAATTCATTAAATAAGGCTACTTTTTCTGCCTAAATAGGAACGAACGCACCTTCTATTTTTTTTACAAAAATCAAAACTATGCCATTCTCTTTCATTGCCATCCCAGAAAATTACTGTGTTACAACAACACCAAACGAATAAATACTATCGATGTTTAAAAGAAACGAGTGAAATACAAAACTGCTTATTACTGATGAAACAACTAAAAGAAATTGGCTTGTTTTTACCGTCTGTTGGCTGATTATCAATTTAATGCAACTGTTGCTATGATAATGCATTTGCAGCATCTGAGGAGGAACATTAATTTTTATAATTACTTAATTTTATACGTCGACATATTTAAACCATGCAACCTTAAATTGGTAAAACAAGTAGCTTCTTATTTCATAACTACTCACAATTAAAAAATAGAATTTTTAAAACCCACAATATTTTTTTCTGCTATTTTCGTCTTAAAATAAATTGAAACCCTTCAAATTAAAACCCTACAGCTCATAAAACTCAGTCATTTAAGTTGTCAATAAAACTTGCTTCATGAATATTATTTGTTGAAAATATTTTCAAAATTGCCTAGATACACTCATCACATTCACGAACACTTAAAAGGAAGTTAAACTAAAATATAATAAAACTTTACTGAGGATATAAAGAACAGAAACGAACTCAGAAAGTTATTAACATAATTATGAAGAAAATTGAGTAAAAGTTTGCAGCAAATTATAAGCATCGACAGAACATTCCTTCAGAAATACTAAAAAGAATTCAGGATGATTTCCAACTGAATTCAGTTTGTATTTATTAATATTTTATTTTTTATTTAACTGTGTGAATTAATAACAAAAGTTATTACTAAGTTTAGTGACTTTTCTCGTCCTCTTCTGATCGGCTGCACAATGAAAATACAATGATGTACTTAAAATGGTAGAGAACTCGCTATTTGATAGATGTCCAGTTTTTGTTTGTTTGTTTTTAGTCTTCTGATAAGGATCCCGTTATGACTTATAATCCCGTTTTGTCTGTGGACAAGTATCATTAAAATCTCTTTAGCAACAATCGCAACAATTGCGTGTTTTGCATGCGCAATAATCACATTGATAATACAGCTCTACAACATGCACAACAATCAAAATAATCACAACAATTTCGCCTTTTGTATTCGCCACAGTCACATTTATAATAATAGCGAAATTAAATCAATATCAATTATATTTTCTTATCTGAAGACGTTGCGCAGCATTGTGATTGGTTTACTAATCGCTATCCCTACCTTGTTTTCTTTCTTGGACAGAGTAATAATGAAATGCACGAGCGAAATAAAAAAAAAAACTATTTACAAAATAGTAAGTGAAATAACTGTACATACAAAATCAATAATATCGTTGCCTTTAATAAGAAAACATCTGAAGAACAATTAACAGAAATATGCAACGATAAAGATTTACAAAATAACGTTTATCAGTAAAGAAACAAAGCCAAAACTATTTCCCATTAGTCATTCCTCGTGATCCCATAAGGGAATAAATAAAATTTCCGACCATAGTTTGCTCTGCCGTAAGCATGACTGACGTGGCGTCGTTTAGCCGCTCTGTCCCGAAATTCTTTCAGTAGCATAAGTTCTGTAGAATCAGAGTCAGTCTGTTGCTCCAACCACATCAGTCCTTTATTAAAACATTCAAAAGCATCGGAGTTGCTTATTTTAGAAGTTTCGAACACCTCATCTTCATCACTTTCGCTGTTATCGTCATCGCTATTAGGTTTTCGTTTAGTGGGCATAAATGAATGTTCTACATTTCGGTAAAGCCAACGCTTCTGAGTTGGACAGAAAATAGCCAATAGAAAGGCAGAAGGTCTTGGTGACGAATGGAATTTCCGGCAAAGGGGGACAATAGAATAAATTTTCCAACAGTAAGGGGATGGGCGGGGGGGAGAACTTGTTTATTTACCAAAAAAAAAACCTTAAGGAAACCGACGTCGGTTAAACGAGGTTCCGGTTAAAAAAGTTTCCGATAATCGAGGTTCTACTGTACTTTCAAACAAGGCTCAAGCGAGCGTGAAGTAAAAAGGTTTCTATTTAGCAACAATGTATCCTGCACAGTGGCAACAGCGAATTCAGCGGCAATCGTCACATGTCTTAAAACTGTTCCTCTGCTGGTTTTGTGTTTGAGAAATAGGTTATTTGTGTATTTATTGTTAAATATTTCGCGATATTTTGTGCAACATGGGTCTTTCATGTCCAATCATCAACCTAGTGATGAATCACAGAAAAAGAAGTGAGCAATTGATCTTGAAACGAAGTTACAAGTTATAAAGCAATACGAAACTTGTAAGCCCGTCAATGTGATTCACATGATTTCGGATGATCTCATTCTACAGTGACGACCATTTTGTAAATAAGGATAAAAACGTAGAGGCTGTGAAAGGATCTACTTCCATTAAATCGACGATTGTGACGAACCAACGACAAGATCCTTTTCTAATCTAATGCTACAAAGTTAGCAACAGTCTTGGTGAATATTACGGTCTCTTCTTCTCTCTTTCATCATTACTAATGTTCTTGATTTTATCAATAATAATCCAATCTCAGTGAACTCTACAGTGTCAGTCTACTAATCCCTATAACTCTGTTCATTTAATGTATCGACTTACGTCCTGCTGAATGGAACGGAACCTAAACGTTAAGTCAAGGGATGACTATCAATTAATTATAATTTGGCTAAATTAATTTAAAATTGCTTGAAATATTAACATTAATTTTAAATTTCAATTATTATGAAACACAATTAAATAATTATTGCTTTTTTTTAAAGCACTAAATGTTTGGGAATAAATGTGCTTTCCCCTCCTCCTTTTGGAATTGGAATATCTCTTTGAAAATAGCAAAAGTATTTTTTTTTATTTAATAGATTGAATAATTATTGTTAATTTATAGTCATTAACAAAGTATTATTCTTTAACTAAAAGACAGCTTATTTTTTATCCTCTTTTTTAGTTTTCTTAAAGAAATTATTCATTTTTGTTGGATTCATTTATGATAATTAAAATCCATTGTAGCATCCAGTTACGATGGGTCTAAAGAAATCTCGATCCATCTATTAGAACTGAATTAAACTGAACTGGTTTAACATATAACAAACATTCTTCGAGATCCACATATACAAAATAGCTAATATGTAACAAGTTGAACTATTTTCTTTTTTTATTATTATTATTAATAATAATAATTTATTTAAATAAAAGGAAATGGTCCACAGAAATCTAATAGTAGGCGATTCAAATCGAAATAACGGAATAATAAGTTTTGAAATTGACTGCTTTACGAAGTTCCTCAGAGAATTCCGATTGTTTAATGCCAATAAACGACTTCCCTCGAGGGATTTTTTTTTTTTTTTTTTCAGAACAGAATCTACGCATTTACGAAGGAATGCAACAGTGCCTCCGGTGATTTACAGCCAAGACTTGGTGCAGTAGTTTTGTGGAGTTGCGGTGACTGAACTTGAAAGGAAACATTGTTACCCTGAACCATCCTCGCGTTTTTTAGATAAACTAATTTAAAACGAAAAAGCTCATGCTAACACAAAGTTAAAATTAATAATATATTCCAGAGATGAAGAAAGAACAGCAAATAAATAAAAACACATCAAAAGAAAAGCGTTTTTCTAAAAATCTGCTTCAATCTTACGTCCAATCAAGTAAACTATAAAAGAACAAGAAGTAACTATCTTTGATTTTAATAATTTAATATCGGGCAGAAATCTGTGGGAAGAAGATCGTAACAGAAGAAGATTATTTAGAATTACTAAAAATCCTATTATCCTATATGGAGTGAACGAGCATAAAATAAAGAAATTACTTCAAGTTTTCGTAGCGCTTTAATTGTTTAAATTTTTGTAGTATTTTATTAAAAAAAAATATCCCTAAAGTGTCGTAAAAGAAATTTCCTACTATCCAATGTGCTTTTGTCATGAAGCTGACTGTTGATAGTCTTATCAACCTACCGTGGAAATTTCTTTTCAAATACTTTTTAGTTTGTTTTTGACAAATGGAGATAGTAAGAGCAGCAGTCACAATTCCAAAAGTACTTCCTACTCAAACTTAATTACATGTTTAGAATTAAATTCCTGGTTTCTTTTTTTTCACTTCTCAAGAAAAGAATGAGTTCACTATATTTTTTTGTTTTAAAGAAACGCGCGCACACCCAATGACACACAAATTATAGATTTTTTTTTCTTTAAATTTTATTATTGATAAGTTTTCCCGTGACTGCTACAAAAAAAAAAAAAAAAAAACAGAATGTCGCAGACAAATTTGTAAAAATTTTCTTTGATCTTAAACAGTATCAGTTTTGATTTTAAATTAAAGATTTCACTAAAAAAAAATAAAAAAAAATAAAATAATTGTTTTTTTCTTTAAGACTTAAAAAACTGATTAATAATAAGTTTGTAAAGTAAGGCTGTGAAATGATCAGATAAGATCAGTCGGTTGTTATCAGAAATTCTATCAAACGCTTAAGTAAAATGAGTTATGGGAAGGAAGGCTTATTTCAATGCCATTTTCACTTGTGTAAAGGAATCTCTTTGTTGTACAAACACAGCTTACGTAACGTTATTAAAGCGCTATCACGTCATTCAATCTGTTTTGGTAAATCACAATTTTAATACCGACATTTATTTTCAAGGGAAAATTAAGCAATTCTTTTCTTTTTATTTTTTAACGAATCAATGCTCGAGACGATTAAAGATCTTTTCACCCTAAAAACTAACAAAATTGACACCTCTTCAACTGGAAAAATGATTGTCAGTTAATAAAAAAAAATAATAATAATAGTAATAAGTAAATAAGAAGTCTAACAGGATATTTTGAATGGTAACAATTAATGGCAAGAGGATTACTGATAAGAAGAAATCGACAGTTCTTTTTTTTTTTTATTAATATCATGAAGCTTTTCTTTTTTTTATCTTTGAATTCTATCCAACAACAAGGACTCTTTATGGTCTGCTCATAGTTATCTAATCAACAAAAAAATATCCCCAAAATATGAGAAAAATGTGTTGATCAATAATGAAACTATTACCTTTCTCTCAATAGTAAACATACAATCCATTTATATTGTGAAGAGAAACAGAAATTATTAATTAACCATTTTCTTACATTGAAACCTTAAAAACAAACTATATTTGCTGATAGCTAATAACTTTTACCTGATATAGAAAATAATTAAACTCAGCCAATGAACGATACCCAATAACAATCAGCAGTAATAACAACAAATATCAGATTCCTGTCTTTTAAATAATTTATTTCATTACAAGGTATGTTTGTTTGTTTGATTTTACACCTAAGACATCCTGTCATTCCGTTTCAAAATTAGCAGAAAATATTTGACAGAACGATTTTATAACTAAATGTTATTTCTGTTTTTCTTGCAATCAATACGAGCTGTTATTGATTAGTTGCAGTCCTGAAGGTCACTGAAATAATGGAAACATTCCAAAGAAAAAAACTGAATAAAAGACACGTAAAAATTAAAATTTTAACTTTGTTTCAAAGAAACAAATGCTAAACATATAGCAAAAATTACTTAAAAAGGGTGCCGTCGACGAAATTCCTGTAGATGGACTTGATTTAGTCCCACTATGCTACAAAACTTACTTTCATAAGACAGAACAGTATCAACAGATAATTCTTTTCAAAGACACAGGACACTCCCCGTTTTAAAAATAGTCCATTCCACTTTAAGAGTCCATTTTCATTCTTCACAGAAATAATATATCTGTTTAATCTAGTTTGTGTTGCTGATATCCGACTACAATTCATAAAAATAACTTAAAAGTAAATTTCAGTGCAATACTACGGTAAATCAGATATTTTATATCCGTTAATTTAAAGTTCAAAGTTAATTTTTCTTGTCGTATTATCTGTCTGTATAGTATTCTCCCATCAGATTAGCGAGTGTGTCTATGATACAAAGCGAGCAAAAAGCTACCCCTACCCCTACAAAGAGGGCTTCTCTGTAGACCAGGATTTACACTCAAGGTGTAAAACGAAAGGCCTGCCTAAATTAGGACATTCTTTCTGTAAAATCTCAAAATTAATTTAAAATTTGAAAAATTTCATAAGACAAAGAAAGTTTGTCAAATGATTAAGTTCAAGTAAATCAGCGTAACTTAACAGACGACGTAATGGCGAAACTAGTCATTTTCTATGTATTGTTCTTTGTTAAATGTTAACCTTTCTAATTATTTTAGTGTCGACGCCTTCATTATAAACTTCCCTGAACACATCATTAAAATTTACATTATTTTACCATTGGTTTTAAAAAAACATTACACACACAATTCAATAGAAAGCTTTTCTCCGTCTTGGACTTTTCAAACTGTTCACATAAAAGTATAAAACTGCTCCGTTAATAAACAAAATCACAGATCTATGGGGTAATGTTTTGTTTCATGCTCGACAAGGTGATTCATATTTTATAAATCTATTTCAAATTTAAAAAAAAATTAGTTATTATATATTTCAAACTGAAAAAAAATAAATAATCTAAGTTGAATTTCAATTTTTCAAATTAATAAACATTAATAGACAAAGTTACATATTTGCAAAGCCATGACATTTTTATAAGAAAAACACTACGAAAGGCTTATCAATAAACAAAAAGTGGTATTGAAAGTCAACAATAATTTGATAACTCCTTTTTAGCTCCAAATCTGTCAGTCGGATAAAAAAAAACGGTTTCATTTAAACAAAAGGACCTAAAGGAAAGTTGCGCACTTCTTATAACTGAATATAAATTTTTAATTTTGAAAACACAATAACGTAGACGAAAGGTCTAGGCGTCAGCCTACCAACTTCGGACCTACGGGTCAGGATGGATGTTCGTTACTTTCTGTGCTTGTCTGCTTCTTTTTCTCTTATATCTAGGGTCTATACAGGTCTAAAGGCCGTAATGCTAACGGGGTTTTTATCCAATGCATTCCAAAACACCAGTCAAATAAAAATACGCTAAAACTTTTTAACCAGCTTAAGGCAATTGCTAATAAATGCAAGTAATAAATAAATAAAAAAAATGGGGGGAAATAAAACACTGATGGCATCATTTATTTCAAAACACTGACGACAATTAACTGAACTGAAAATCAAATTGGAATGCGGTCAAAAGTACAAGGAATGATTATTCCATGGTCGAGTGCGAATTATCGATCAATAAGCCGCACTTCGATCTTAAGTGTCTAAAGGGGAGCGTGGATTTTAAAATTTAATTTAGAAACCAATGAAGTTACTAATGGCAATAACCTGCGATTTTAAATCCAGTTAGCTGTTCGAAATAAAAAAATAATAATAATAAATCAAGAACATTGTTTAAATAAGCTAAATAATTAAGAAACGCGGTCTAAACTTAGAGGGCTTCAATAACATGTATGTTAATGTATCTGAAGGAGAGTGAGCATTAATGTCAAGAACATCGGTTACGATCTACGGAATAGGCTTTCATTTGAAATGGAAAAGAAAATTTAATTGTTCACTGCTCTTGCTGGGCAGAGCTAACGTTTCAATCCCCGACGATATCATTTTTTTTATATTATTCTTCCATTACATCTAAGGAAATGTAAAATGAGCTACTTCGAGAAGATGATTTTTGATGATTGTCATTTTATAAAATTTTTACTGAATATCACAAAATTTAGGTTATTAAATTCTCCCTCCTTCCCTCAAGTTCAACATTTCTGCAAAATTGAGTAGATATCGCCGTTCAAAACGAAGACAAAGAAATTCAAACGCCTTCCAAAGGATCCCCATCTAAAAGATGTGTCCAGTAGGTTGGTTGGTGCTATATTGTATCTATTAATCCCCTACTGCAATGGTGAGATGCACTGGGGCTTTTAGGCTTTGGCAACCACACCCAACATATTCTTTAACCAATGCCAAAAGAAATTAAGAGAAGCAAATAAATATTTTGTTCGTACAATTGAATTTTTACACAAATAAAAAGAAAACTTTGTGATTTAATGGTACGGACAGAGTAACAAATTATTTAATCATCATACAGTAAATTTTGAAATAGATATTACCTTTTGCAAATTGGGTAATAAATATTATTAAAAAAGTCAAAATGGGATAAAAGAAAAAACCAAAACACGTAACTAACTTAGGGAGATTCCTTCTAATTCGAGTCGACAATATAAATAAAACTTGCTCAACACGTCAATATTCGACAAAATTTTAATTATGAGTTCAAAATTCAAGAAGGATTTGGATATTATTGTGTCTTTTCTATCCGAATCTTTTTTTTTTTTGGTTTGGAAGGACCTTTTTGTGTAATATTGCAAACCAAAATAATTATCGATTCAAAGCTTACAATAGAGCTATGGATTTATAATGCTTTTATCAATCAATATACGTCAAGCTATTTTTCTGTTTTCAGCCAATCACAGAATAGGAATTTTCTTGAAAACAGTTAAAAACCAGGAGACAGAAAGATATGTGACGTCATTTAAGGAACTCGTTTGCAGAAACAAAGACATTGAATGTTAAAGAGTGAATTTTAGTTCAAATGATAGTGGATGAAAATATTCATAGCTGATCAGCAACTGCTCTTATCCGTTATTCATTTCTTCAAAATCCGCTCTTAATCTTCTAATTGGAAAGAAAAAGGAGTAATTCCCCATCCCACCTTTTTTTTTAAACTTATTCCGCATTTTATTAAAAAAAATGTAAATGAAATAAAGCCAACGAGTCAGTTAATGTACCTGTGAATAATACGATTTTGTTGTGGAATCAATAATCATCCACACGCACTCAACGAGCACCAATTTTATGCGATGGTCCCTATTCGGGTCAATGGCGAAGCCATGAAGAACAAACGCAGTGCTTGGCACCATTCCAAGCGGAAACATAATCATTTTAACCGGATCTTCCGGTGCAAAATTTACGGCAACCTTTCTATCCACCTATAACAAGACAAATATCTCACGAATCAGTCGATTCTTAACTCAATATGTAAATACCTGTACTTCACAGCTTTGATTCGGCGGAAAGAATAATTAAAGAAATGAAAATCTATCAACTAGAAATAAGGTGTCATTTTATTGCAGAAATTTTAATTCAAGTAATGCAACAGCTCTATGTGAAACTAAACGCTGCAATGAAAAACCGCTAAATACTTATGCAAATGATTTAATGAATGAACACAAAGAGTGGAAATCGGCTTTCTACAATTTATGAAAACTTAACAAAAAAAGATAAAGCTCTTCCAATTGTACGTATTTCTCTAGATGCTCATCAATGTTTCAACTCTACTTGGGATCACTATTGAGCTCTATTTGTTACAAGAGAATTTTAATAGACACGGCGAAATCAAACTGACGACCAACAATGAATCGATTGAACTAAACATTTTAAGTGTTATTTTTAATCTTATTTTAAAGACTCGTAAAACCTCATGCAAGTTAACAATGAAATTATAAATTTTTCTTTTGAATTTTTAATGATATACATGTACGTGTTAGCCAGAAAATAGGAACAGCAAAATTAATTTTCCTACTTCGATGAAAATTGCAATCCGTGTCATGTTTTGCGTGTACTTATTTCTTCTGAAAATGAATCATGGAAAACTGGGTCATTACGCAATCGACACCTACAACCACATTTCTAGCATCAAGAGCTTAATCAGTGCCACCAAAAAGTTAATATTATAGATAATAATAATTCTTATTATCAGAAGAATTTTATAAATGAAACCAACAGATATGCTGGTCCTCATTTCCAATATTTGTTTCTACGAGCAACAAGCATTTCTACATAATTCTGGCAATTTTATAAGCTTTTGTTGCTCATAGTACATTGTAACGATTTATAAATAAAAAATCATATTTAATATAAATAAATCCTATTCTAATGACCCTAATTTCCTTGATGGTATCAATACCCTATATATTAGATAAAATCAAGTATTACTTTTATAAGCAACTTCTAATGATGACTTATTTTTTAAACTCATGTAATCTATTAACACTATAAGAACTGGTTCTTGATAAATTTCCTTTACAATATCCGTAAGATAATTTTTTTAATTATTTCGTGTTCAAGTAAGCAATATTATTGGATTATATGATGATTTTATTATAATTTACTAGAATTTCCCAAAAACCACTTCGGTTGATTAAAAGCTGTCAAAACAAACTGAAAGATCATTAGCTTCTAAAGTTTACTTCTCGTTAACCCAATTATTTCAAAACTTTAAAAGGAAGCTCTTATTATTTGGATTTCGAAAAAAACAAAAAAAGGGCAACGCCTTTTAGTAAAACCGCTACTAATTCTATTTATAATTCACAAAGACAGGGATAAGAGAAAGGAAGTTAATTAAAAATGATCACACTGAATCATTTCCATTTGATAGACAAATAGTAAAGGCATGTGGAGACCGTTTTAAGGTGCAATTAATGTTTATTATGTTTAAACGACTATTACATGTCATGTTTTTAAAAGTGATATGGAAGAGGAATTAATTCCTTCCGTAGTCGTCAGTATTAAATCAAAACATTATTATCTCGTCGTAGTCGACAGATATATATAGACTGTCTAAGTACACTACCGTATTACATTCTCAAATGTATGTAGTTCCAATTGAAGTTTAAAAAAATGCGCCTAAATGACAGAAAAGCAACGTTCAGACAAGAAAGATATATCAAAGAGAAAAGACTTCAATTCAGTCATTAAGATTATTACTAATTTCACACAAAAATCATTAACGCCGTTTATTTCAATAAACTTTAAAACTTAAATATAGCTTCTTGAAGATTTATTACAATAAACTTATTGCTTTATTATTAGGCTTCTGAAAGACTCCTTATATCCCCGGTTTGTCTGTCTGTGGACACATATCCCACAAGCTCCGCAACGGCTTCCTTTAGCTCAGCTGGTTAGAGCGTCGTGCTAATAACGCGAAGGTCGTGGGTTCGATCCCCTCATCAACTTTAGTCTTTTTGTTTTTTTTTAAATCATTATTAGGAATTCAGTGTATTAACAAGGTTTGAGTTAAGAATGACGATTATTCCATATAAATAGGGGTGGGTAAGATAGCATGGGGTCGCAAACAGACTCGCGCGAGCATTTTCTAGAAAACCCGGCGCAGTCTATTCTAAAGTAAAGGTGATTCAGAAGCCGTTGCGAAGCACTGTGATTGGTTTACTAATCACTAACCCTACCTTGTTATTATGATCACCCTTAATGTCAATGCATGCTTTCTACCGTCTGTTCATACTTAGGTTGTCGATGAGTTTTAAACACTGACAAGTGCAGTGACGACAGTAGATTTAGTCACTAAAGCTATTCTGGGTGTCAGCTAATCTGGCGTAAGATAGGAACACACTATCGCCCGAAAACATCATGACAGCGACAGATATGGCGGCCGCGATATTCTCGTATGGAGTGGCATTTAGATCCATGGAAGTACGGAGCTCCAGATTCTGGCAGGAGGTAGGCTACAGCCATTGGTTCGCAAAACCAATGAGATAATCCTTGTTCGTCTATTTCTGTATCGGTTAGCCTTTACGGACGGCAATGCAGATCATCGTACGGCGGCTGTTGATGAACCGGTGGAAAGTGAAGACATTCAGCGGATGGATTGGCCAGAATGTTCCCTAGATTTAAATCTCATAGAACACATATGGGAAGCTCTAGAAAGACCTGTTGCGGAACAGAAACACCGACCGGAAAATATCCAACAGCTGAAAACTGTGCTTGGCGATTTTACAGTAAGAACTCATTAACAACTTAGTGCGAAGTACGGACAGACAAAGCATGCATCGATGTAATCGTATCCTCTACTGAGGATCTCCTCTTCCCTTCACACATATTTTGGCATTGATGCCTCTGTAACAAGGCACTCAGTGCTATATAGCCAAATCTGAATATAGTTTCATTATGTCCTTTTGCATCTGTTTCCCCTCATCATTTCGGAAAGTATGGTATGAAGTTCACATAATCACGCCGCTCCTGTCTGACGCTAAAGCTTCGTCCTTCAATTTTGAACACTAGTGTATATATTTGTATTAAAAAAATAAAAGTATTTTCAATAAAAATCAACGGTAGCTTAAGAAGGCGAAGGAAAAAGAAAAAAAAAAAAACCAACAACTCTCAGCAACACTGAATGCATTTCTCCATTCCTGAGGCAAGACCACATTCTGTTTAATATTTTTTTTTCCCTTGCAAATATTCCAACTATCGATTCGTTCACAAGTCGACGACTAAATTCTTTCGTTCGAAATTGAAACTTGTAAGGAAAATAGGTTCTAATTACGTGTTTCCATTTTTTATTTCTTAAAATCATTTCAACTAATTATTCAAATGTACAACGATAGAAATAAAGAGAGTATTCACATATTTCCAGTAATATTACGTTAAATCACGCTAAAACCTACTGAACGCCTTTTAAAAAACTAAATTCCTTCATAAGCCAAACTTAAAAGGCCACAGATCAAAATTTTAGTATTTCTTTTCTTAGTAATTATTTTATTTTATTTTTCCCGTCATTTATGTTTATTTGAAACCTAAATGTGAACAGACACAGTAGAATCAGAATGGGATTGTCTAAATTCATCAATAAATTGTATAGCTTTTCTATACTGGCAATACATATTTATCATGACGTTTTTAAAGAAATTGTGAAGTAGATGATTTAAGATGCACTACCAATAAAATTTAATCTTTCTAGGTTTAAAAAGTTCTTTATTTACCGCAATTATGCGGTCGATTTTTATTCCGTGTTCGTCCGAAATACTGTATATTAATCAGTAGATATTTAAATTCTAAATAACTTAACTAGGAGAGTGTAAATGAAGAATCTACTTCTGTTCTATTTCCTTCCTCTCTTTAATACTTAGGGTGTAGTAATATTGAGAATGGGTAAATCTACTATTTAATCCCTTCCTCCTAATTTACATTTATCATTTTAAAACAAGTCTTCGCATTCTGAAAATTTTAGTTCAAGTTTACTTGAAATCTCTCTCTCTCTCTCTCTTTTCCAAAGTTATTTGTTTTACGTGATCAAGTGTTTGTTCGATATCTTTTACGAGAATAATCTTCAATCCTTCCCATCTAATTACAAATCGTAATAGAACAAAAACTAATCATCTTAAAAATTAATTAAAAATCTCAATAATCATCCATGAGAGCAATCCAAGAGTAATATTTGACTTATTTACATTCTATACAAATGGACTGAATTTCATTCAAATAGATAAAGAGTTACTTACTTTACTGGGGGACGTCAAAACCTTGGAAAACGTGTTACTGTGGTAAAATTCCAACCCTGTCGTATTCCTAGAAGCGTAGTTATTCGCCTTGTACAGTTCGTTTTAAACGGAATCGTCAGTCAAGCGGAATAAAGTGGAAAACCAAAACAGGAAGGAAAGGAATGAAATCATAATAGAGCATCTTTGAACAAAAGGCAACATTTCGATTTGAGCCTGACCAAGAAAAGACTTACTTTGCATTAGCAAATCCTTTCGAAACGGAAGTGTAAACAAAGCCGGAGGAGGAGGGATGGGTGGAATTGCAGGAATGGGTTCCTGGAAAAAGATTTTATAACCCCCTTCCCTTTTCTAATCGAACGCGCATGCCCTGAGCTTGCAAAGCCCCCCACCCATCTCCCTCTAGTATTTTAATATTGATTGACTTAACCCTTCGTTATTTCATCTACATTCTCTGCACTGCGTTCTGTATCCATTCCATCTTGCCTCGCATCCTTTGGTCGTCCACCCCCTTTTCCGGCAAAGTCGAATCGCCCGCAAAAATCCATTTCAAGTTCAAGGGCGCCATAGCCTTCGCTGTAGCGTGTGCCCTTCACACAGCACGCGTCAGCAACCCCACTAGGGCGAAGTCTTCCCTGCGTATCCATCCTCTACTGCCACCGGGATAGCCCCTTCCCTGCCGTGGTAGGGAGGAACGCTTGCCGGCGAAAGCAACAGCATTGGTCGGAAGGGCAGAACTGTGTCTTTATTCAAAGTGGGAAAATCCGTGGTATAGCGAGGGATTTACGCCGCCATGTACCGCATTATGCTGCCAGCAATCGGCTGGATTCCACCAAATCAAACTGCGTCATCTCAGCAGTGTCGCCCTCCTTTGTCGTAGGAACGAAACATCCAACACTTTCTGATCTGTTCAATTTTTTATATAAAAATTTCTATTAAAACTGACCTTTAAAAGAACATTACTGCTATCTACTACATAGAAAGGAATATTTGAAATTATCAAATTGTACTATTTCAATAATTAACGTATTAACTATTAAGAAAAATATTTATAACAATTATTGTTATTCTAGCACATCTATTTCAATACGATTGGTAACTTGAAAATTGTTAATACAAAATGATTATTATTAATGGCTGAAATGTGAAAAATAACTTATAACATTAACCTTCTCTTGTTGGTTTCCTACAAAAAAAGTTGGCAATTTTAAATTAACTTATAAGATGTTATTAAATTCTTCACCAAATTTTCATTTTAATTACTAATTTGTATTGACTCGTATTAATTTTTGAATTAACTTAAAATTCGACTTTAATAAGTTTTTTATTATGAAATTAGCTTCTTTAAATAGCAGAAATGTATACTATATATTTCTTAAACAAAATAATAATAATAATATCTCTGTTGCGCATCTACCGCGGTAAGCGTATTTCCCAAAGGTCAACCACGTTGAGATTCCAGAACGGCATATGTTAATAATATTATAATAATAAAGTTTGATATTCAGTCATCCGAAGTCAAGCTTAGTTTTAGCTGAAAAGCCCAAAATTTACGGAAGTTGCCCAAACACAACTTCTAAGCCCCGCCCCTAAAAAGTCGTGAACAGATATTGAGTTTGTTATTACTTATTTGTAGTTACACCAATGTCCTAAATGCTATACAATGTTTGTGGCAAAAACTGTAAAAACAACGTCAGGATATAGGTTTGAAGATAGGAAAAACGTCAAAAAGTTAAAATTGCTATCGGCCGCCATTTTGGAACTGTTGATCCGATTTGGCTGAAATACAAAACCAGCTGAATCCTTAAGAGTATCTAGCACCCATAAAAGTTTTAGCTGAAAGCTCAAAATTTACGGAAGTTATCCACGACACAACTTCGAGATCATGACCCACTTCTAAGGCCCTCCCCTAAAAACTCGTGAACAGATTATGCTTATTTGTAGTTCAACCAATGCCCTAAAAGCTCTGAAAATTTTGTGCAAAAACTCTAAAAACAACGTGACTACAAGATTTTGAAAATAAAAAAAAAAAAAATGTCAAAAAGTGGAAATAATATAAATATACGAGGGTCGTTCAATACGTAATGCAACACATTTTATTTTCTCGGCTAATATTTGAAGAAAAAATGTGAAATTTCTGTACAGCATCTTCAAACATTCCCGCACTTTCTGAAATTGTTTTATCATTCTCCGCTGTACGGCAGCATTTGTAGGTACCGTTCAAGATGGCGTCGGTGAATGAGATGCGTTCCAAACAAAGAGTTTACTGAATTTCTTTTGGCGGAACAGGAGACCGTTACAAATATTCACAAGCGCTTACAGAATGTCTTCGGAGACCAGGGAGTTGATAAAAGCACTAAGAGTCGTTGGGCGAATCGTCTGTGTCGTCGTTGGGCGAATCGTCTGTCGTCGTCGTCGGAAGAAGGAAAAGGGAAGCTGTCTGATCACCGCACTCTGGCCGGCCGCACACAGCTGTGACTCCTGCAATGTTGCAACGTGCAACGATCAACTCAGAAGCCTATGCGAAGACTCTTTAAGAAATAGAGGAAACTATTCCAACGTGTTCGTGACCACAAAAACATAAACAAACTTCTTCTACCTATTCGGACCTCTAAAGGATGCAATCCGCGGGAAGCAACGATCAGGAAGTTCTTGACGCAGTAAGAAATTGGCTGAGACATAGACCAGTAGAATGGTACCGTCAAGGTATACAAGCTCTGACATGTCGGAGGCGTAAGGCCATAGACTTGAACGAAGATTATGTCGAAAAATAGTTTTTTGTGGCTAAAGAATTGAGGAACAAGGTGATAAAACAAATCTACTTTGAGAACAAAAATGTGTTGCATTACTTATTGAAAGACCTTCGTGTGTATATATTCGTGATCTGTGACCCTTGATCGGCGTTTATCACAATTTCCCAGGGTCATCTGTTCAGGTAGGGAAGAGCACAATAATAATAATAATAATAATAAACGATCGACCACATAATATTAAGACTGCCCCCTTCTCTCCCAAACAGACTATCTCCACCGACACTAGGGCATCGAACCGATGTTTTTGGTCTGAGTGGAACTAAAACCGAACCGAAATTTTGTGTTTTGAGTGAACCGGAACAAAAACCGGACAGAAAAATGTTATGGTTCGATGCCCTGACCAGATAGCGTCGATCGTCCATCAACAACTAACACACAAACACGATCCCGTACTACAAGTACACCCACACACAAGCTGTACTGGGACCGCCCCATTCAAATAGATAAAACTGTACACCAAAACAGACCTATCTCATTGATATAGCAGTGCCTATCAGCAAGAACATGCAGAAAACTCACGCAGATAAGATCAGTAAATAAATCTAGCAGACGAGCTCAGAAGCAGTGGAGACAGGACCGAGTACGTGTTGTACCCATCGTTCTGTCCGCCACCGGTCTGGTGCCTCACACACTACACCACAGCCTTAGCTTCACAAAACACTTATGCACAACTCCAGAAGACTGTGATAGTCAACACAACACGCGTAGTTAGGAAATTCATGGACACAACTACACATCTCTTACCCCCCCCCCCCCTGCACATTTGTTATTTACAATTGGCATCATGTGCTTTGGTTCTTCACCCGCCATGTTGTCTTAGTTGGGGAAACCCAAGTTCAGGAGTATTTATATTATAATAATAAGCTTCCCCACACTTTACAAACTCCTCACCTCCTGCCTTGCAGACAAAATTTACATACACATCGAGACACATAATATTCTTTCCGAACAGCAGAAGGGCTGTCGTAGGAATTCCCAGGGTTGTAAGGAACAACTCATTGACTCGGTAATCCTGCAGCAGGCGCGCGCGAAGAATAGGAATTTACACATAGCGTACATCGACTACAAGAAGGCATTTCACTCAGTCCCCCATTCCTGGCTTTTACACACTCTTCAACTCTACAAAGTACACCCCAAGATCACGGCATTCTTGGATGGAACACAACATTACACCTACGCACCTCCAACACCTCCATCACTACAGACCCCATTCCCATAAGGAGAGGTATTTTCCAGGGAGACTCCTTGAGTCCTCTTTGGTTCTGCCTCGCCTTGAATCCATTAAGCCACATGCTAGACAACACAAAACACGGTTATAGGCTTACCTTAGGCACTCTGACACCATACAAAATCACACACTTACTCTACATGAATGATATTAAACTCTACGCCACAAACAACGCACAACTTAGCAATTTACTACAAGTCACAACACAGTTCACCAAAGACATTGGGATGGAATTTGGAATTGACAAATGCCGCAAGCTACATATAACACGCGGGAAGATTATGAATTTGGAGGTTTTTGAACTGGACCATGGGTTGGCCATCCAATCCATGGAAGAGGGAGAGACCTACAAGTACCTGGGCTTCCAGCAAGCGCGCGTCATTGATAACGCAAACATCAAAAACGCACTCAAGAAAACATACTGTGCTCGCGTTCACAACATCCTCAAAACACAACTTAATGCCAAAAATAAAATTAAAGCCATCAACACTTTTGCCGTCCCCACACTAACATATTCGTTCGGCATAATTCCATGGACAAACACTGAACTCGAAGCACTACAACGCACAACACGCACTACATTCACGAAACACAACATGCACCACCCCAAGTCCGCTACGGAAAGGATGACTCTTCCCCGCAAGGAGGGAGGCCGAGGACTCATCAATCTCTTCACCCTACACGAAAAACAAGTACACACACTTAGGGAACACTTCCACCAAAGAGCACAACACTCCTCAATCCACTCAGCCATTGTCAAGGCTGACACACACCTCACACCCCTGAACCTCGCAAACACTTCTTTAACACTCACCATCCCCGACACCCACACAGAGCAGCTGCATGAATCATGGGCTCGTAAGGAACTCCATAGCAGATATCGCCACGAATTCAACCAGCCTCATGTCGACATGGAAGCGTCGAACAGATGGCTGACGAGTGGTGAGCTGTTTGGGGAGACCGAAGGGTTCATGATCGCGATACAGGACCAAGTCATCCCCACACGCAACTACAAGAAACACATTCTACACGACGCAAACACACACGATGACAGATGCAGGAAATGCCACACTACACATGAGACGATCGACCACATAATAGCAGGCTGTCCCCTTCTGTCCCAAACAGACTACCTCCACCGTCACAATCAAGTAGCGTCGATCGTTCATCAACAGCTAGCACACACTCACTCACTTAAGAACACGGTCCCATACTACAAGTACACACCACAAAGCGTACTAGAGTCAACCTCACATAAGCTGTACTGGGTTCGCCCCATTCACACAGACAAAACTATACATCACAACAGACCTGACATCACACTTGTTGATAAGGTCAACAAACAGACCTATCTCATTGATATTGCAGTGCCTATCAGCAAGAACATGCAGAAAACTCACGCAGATAAGATAAGTAAATATACCGACCTAGCACACGAGCTCCAGAAGCAGTGGAGGCAGGACCGAGTACGTGTTGTACCCATCGTCCTGTCCGCCACTGGTCTGGTGCCTCACACATTGCACCACAGCCTCAGCACACTAGGACTTCATAAAAACACTTATGCACAACTCCAGAAGGCTGTGGTACTCAACACAACACGCATAGTTAGGAAATTTATGGACACAAGCACCCATCCCTAACTATTGTTCCAAATATTTTTTTTTTTTTTTTTAAACACTTGGCAATATGTGCTTTGGTCCTTGACCCGCCAATTTGTCTTAGCTGAGGAAACCCATGGTTTGAAACTTTTTCGAGATAATAATAATAATAATAATAATAATAATAATAATAATAATAATAAGACTTTGTTGTCTTTGCTGGGGAGACCCAAGGTTTGAATCCTTTACATAATGAAAGTTTAAAATTGAAAGTAAAAAAAAAAAATGTTGCGATTAAATATAGATAAATACTATTCAAAATAAGCATCACGTTCGGTTTTTGTCGAGTTCTGTAATATAAACGGAAGATAACACATTACTTAGCGATAAAATATTCTTATCTGAGAGATGCAAAGTACTTTTAATAGTCTCATATAATAAAGAATGTTAGCTGAAAATTAAAATAAAAAAAGAAGCCCCTTATAGACACACTTATGGAAGTGGGGTTGTGTCTTTCAATTTTGAGTCAATTGTTTGTATATGGCAGTAAAACTTTCCGCGTTTAAAACAAAAAAATTCACTATCCTCTAAAAAATCAAAAACGACACCTCCATTCCTTTTGAATGAATTCTCCAGTACTTAATATTTTTTTAGTACTTTTATTTCTCTCATATCGACAGAAAGAGTAATAGAATATTAGAGAAAGCTACGATTTTGATCTAAAAGCTAACAATTATATAGCGGATGCTCTAATGCTATCGTTCGAAGGGAAAAAAAAAAGTCACGGCAACGAGGATTTGAGCATCAATTATCTGAAACTACGAGTTAATGCCTAAAGTTCTTATCGGAGTGAGAGCAAATGTTTTCCTAGGAAAGCAACACAGTTTTGAATGACTATGATTCAAGGTAATCGTTATGGTCTATTAATACATTCAAAAGCTCGAATTTAAAGTAATAAAAGCTAAATAAAATAAAGCAAAAAAACCACATAAAAAAAAAAAAAAAAAAAAAATACAAATCTAAACCAGACATTCTTTTTATAACGCTACTATTCGCTATCCATCATTTCTCGTTCCTTAAACTCCAGATCCAAACTATCTTTGAACGATCGCTATTTTCATTTGAACCCAAGAACTCTTTTTCCATAAATTTTTTACAATGTTTACTTTATCGTAATATTTGATTCCATGTTTGTCCAAAATACTTCAGACATTTTACACAAATCACAAAGATATCGAAAAACAAACGAATAATACTCTATTCGTCACAGCACAAATTTCCTTATAAGTTGTTGTTTGCTTTTTAGAATCGTGAGGGATTCCTCTCATAAATGGTTTAATATGAATTCTTAAATAAATGCATTTAAATTATTTCGAACTTTAAATATATTGTAATTTAAACAATAAATTTCAGGCATTTAGGAAGAGGAGATATTGTCATTTTCTTTTAGAAACTAACAATGGAAAAAGCAATGAATAGTAAGCTCAAATTTTTTCAAAGGATTTAGAAATCTCTAGTAAAAATTCCAATCAAAATTCCTTGGAAAAAAATTAATAAAATAAAACGAAAATTCACATTGAGCTTACTCTTACTGTATATTTTTGATTCTGCTCTAAATCGTCTCTTAACACCATATAAATCAAACTGATGGTTCCCGAAGGTAATATTCGGATTTTTTTATTTATTTATTCTTCAGGAATTTAAGTTTAACAATTTAAATGGTTTTCGGTTCGCTTTTCCAAATCCGCATTGGATGTCGTCAACTTTTATGTGACACAATTTGAAATTTCATTTTAATCGATTTATTTATTAAGGATAAAAAAAAATAACAAAAGATCATATTTTTTTATTGCAAGACTGAGCCCATCTGCGAGCAAATTTCAAAATCATCGCGTATCTCCCCCCCCCCCCACACCTTACTTTTAATTCTTGTGTTTTCTGATGAACACCCACCCACTACAGGAGATGCTTGTGATGTTGGCGAGCAATGTGCATGATCCAATTACTTCTTACGTAACTATGTTTACGTCATTTCCTGGCAACGCCTCTCCATGTTCTAGTTGAAATTTCTGGGTTGCTAACGACTGCAGTAGAATTCCATTTGTCGTTATTTTTCTTTAGACATTGTGAGAACGTGGCCTCGAAAAATTGTCCCTTTAAATTATTCTTAGCCAACTGGGTTGCATTTCGAATTATGACTACTAGAGGAAAAGTAACAAAATCCTCCGGAATCCGAGATAGTCAGTAAATCTATTATTTTTCAAACCACAATAGTCATTTTGCATATTCTTAGAATAAAAACATGCTTCTATTCAAGAAAAACCAAAATGAAAAATTATTTACATAATGTAACTAATACATGGATGTTTAAAATACCTTAGAAATTTTTGTTAATATGTCAAAGACATGTTCTTTTCCTTAGCTACGACATCTAGAAAATCGTAGGTAATAGAAGTGTGCGTCCAGAAATGCATTACTGTTCTTTTGTTGATCTAAAATTTCCCCATCTCCTTTCAATACACATTAAACGGATCCGTATTTAAAGCTGCCTTCTCAAGTCTAAATATTGCATATTTTATTTATCAAGTTGATTACACCTCGCATTGAATATGCGCTTACTTTGGGAACTTTTTGTTTTTCTTACTTTTATGTTATTACTGTAAAATGAAAAATATGATAGAACAATGTGCAAAGATTTTACAAGAATGTAGCGTTCAACATAGAAATAATTCATAGAAACTATCACGATATCATTCTTTCAAAAATCGAAACATCGTAAGTTTAATCTCATATGACGTAAAAGAAATAAAAGAATGCAAAACATCTACAAATTCAAAGAAAATCAATATTTTACGAATTTACTATTAGGTATTTACAAATTACCTGTTAATGAACTACCTACTCAATATAATATAAATCAAATTTTAAAGCAAATACATGTTTAAAAAAATATTTTTTACGAATATTTCCTCAGAAGTGTCTTCAATTTTTTTCCTATTTCTATCTCATCAATATTTCGTCCTAATAAAAACCCAAAGTGAAAATAGATAAATAATAAAATAATCACTTTTTTTTTTACTGTAAGTTTTCCAGCAGTAATCTGCGACAACTGTTTTGTTTTTACTAGGACTCATCAGCCAAATTTAACCAGATAATGAACAGCTCAGGAGGTGTCTGCAATTGTGGATAGATCCAAAAGCCAAGGTTCCTCTAATACAACCATTCATCAACTGACATTACATAAAGAAAACAACCAAACAGCGGTTGTTTGGCCAGAAAGAAATTTAAGCAACTGCCTCTCATATTCTAAAAATTCTAATCCTCAAACTTTTTCACAACAAATTAAATTCAAAATTTCATTAAAAATAAATCTAATAAATATTATTATTAAAATTCTACGAAATCTATAGAGGGAGTTGTAGGAAGGAAATCACTATTAACTGTACAAACCATATTAACGTTTACAATTTACTTTATAAAAAGGCTTAAAAAAAGTTTTGGAAAATTGTGATCGTCCTTATTTGTTTATTTCTTTCGAACCTAACCCCAAACACTATTTGTTATGTTATGATGTTAATATAGACCTAACTTTGGATTATCTTTATAGTTAATGGATGATCGACATGAATTGAAAGGATCGTAAGTCCAGGAAAGTTGCTTTTAAAGCGCTGTAGCCTAGCGAGGAATTACAATGAATCAGTGCCGAAGGTTTTGGTTTTGTTTTTTCTCCCCTTTCATCTCCTCTAAAAGAATAACCAATAAATTGATATATGTTTCCTTGGAAGAGACACATTTGATGTGGTTGGTCAGCATCATTGGAAAAGTGTCAACTGCAGTAACAAACCATTTAGTTAAGGAATCAAATGTTTAAGTCTAAGCATTTATTGTTTCGAAGTAAAAAAACAAAACAACAATAATAATAATCCTTCGACGATTGAACATCGCTAATTCCATAACATTGACATCTTTCTAATAACACCGATCACTAGAAATATTACAAATAAAAGCGAATGCTAAGTCAGAATAAAGGCAAGGTGGTTGTTTTTTTTCTATTCAATTAAGTCATTGGAAATTTGTTATCTTTCTATATTCGGCGAAGGAAACAGAATATTTGGTATAAGATCGAGAAATTAAAAACTTTCAAGAGCTATCTTTCAAAAGCATTTTTTAGCAATACTTCTGCTCCTTGGCATCGCTTTCAATTACCTAGGGAAAAAATATAAATATATTTGCATGTCCTTTGAAATCAGAAATAAAAACAAACCTATTGCAACACGTGATACTGTAAAGATAATGTCAAAAATATTTACAACAAAGTGATAAATCGACTCTACAAGTACGAAGAGCAAATCGGATTATTTGATCTTCAGAGTTTAAACCTTACAATGTCCCCGCGGCTGAGAAACTAAAAAACAGAACTTGATTAGTTCTACAAATATTCATGAGTCGAGAAAAAAAAATGTTTTTCTTTTCTCTTCCATATTAAGACATCGATATCTCTTCCATCCAATTCTTAATAATCACTTCACTGCTACTCAATAACTTGTATTCCGTCTGTTTCTTTCATAATACAGAAAGTATATTATTTTCTCTTTATATGATGATGATACACTTTAAGTATCTGTTTTGGCCTACGTGACCTGTAAAAGTTTGGGAACCTCTGAATTACA
Organism: Thereuonema tuberculata; assembly: GCA_023159025.1. NCBI lineage: Eukaryota > Metazoa > Arthropoda > Chilopoda > Scutigeromorpha > Scutigeridae > Thereuonema > Thereuonema tuberculata. The sequence goes on along the minus strand of JAFIDM010001028.1, from coordinate 18,351,803 downwards.
AATATTCGAACATAACTTAAACGTTCCAAAGTCAAAAAAGTATTACACAAAACGTAACATCACTGATCTTATTTCTTAGTCATATTGAGCGCTTGAAAGACAATGCGAAAGATTCCATAGCTAAGGGACGAAAAGGAATCTTGACAACTAGCTTAAATTTACCATTAAAATTTAAAATTTCTACAATACAATTTTTTTTAATTGACGATCACAGACGGACGACGAACGCGTAATTAGAATGGATTTTCTATCTAATACATGTTATGGAATGTTAAACGTTAATACCCTTTGCAAGTAAGATCAGAACTTCAAGAAACAAGAATAGAATGACATTATTTATACAAATCACAAACACTTCTTCAAGATTTCTTAAAGCACTAATCGTTTGGAATTCTCTTCTCCAAAATTTAACAATATTTTCTTTAGCTTCTTAATCGCATACCATGAGCATTCAAATTAGCTTTGAAAGAGGCTTTTCAAAATCATACTGAGATTTGTTTTTTTTTTTTCAAAGGAATTCTATCATATGCTGTAAAAGCAATGAAAAAGTTTGAGAGGCAATGCTTCGTGGGTTCTCATTTAGAAAAAATATTGAAGTTACTTTTTGTACTTGAGCTCCTAAAAGTACAGAGATCTACTCACTCTTCCTTTTTCTGATTATCACTTTCATTTATTTGAAAATTAGAAAGATTTGACAATAATCAGCAGAGTGTATCCGCAGGAACTCTTTATCAACAATGAAGAATCCATCAAAAATATACAGAAAAAAAATTATTCTAATAAATATATAAGCAAATAAACAGTCTTTGGGATTCGCTTCAAGAAAATAAATGATACCAATATTCTTAAAAGACCCATAATCTATTCTTTTTAATACGCCAATTTATAAGTATTAATAAACAAGACCAAAGTGATTTTCCAAATCTTATAATTCTTATTAATTTTAAGATTTTCAAAATCACATTCCTCCTTCTAATGCATTACTATTTCCAATATATTTCTTGAAAGTTGTTTTAATTTCAAATGTTAGGCTTTGTTTTCCCAGAAACAAAACAAAATAAAAATAAAGAAATGAATAAAAGTTCCATGTAGAGATATACACACGTGGAGACAGAATTTTAACTCTTTGTTTCGTTTTAATGATTTTAAATTGGGCAAAAAACTTGATGAACTTGAAATGCGGAGCAGATGATGTCAACAAATCAATTCGTTTAATTTATTTGAATGTTTACAATAATGCCATTTTAATATTAACGTTGCAGCCCCAGTTGTATCCAACATGCCTTTACGACCTCAGTCGCGAATCCAACAAATTAAGAGTCAAGGATTCAACATGTCACTGATGGCATCATACATTGTTTGCTGACAGTTCTCAATTCAACTGCACTGAAAACCATCAAAAAGCTATTAATGCATTAAAAAGAATCGATACAAAACAATCTTTATACTAAAATATTTTATTTTTTATATTATCAAAGTAAGTTAGAAAGCATTTTGAAGAAAAAGCGATGATACTGATTGATATTCAACTCTGAATCAATCAGCGATAATTTTTTCCAAATTTTGAATTTGAATATTATTGAAGCCAGACAAAATTCCCATTCCTAAATTAAGAGACATTAGCATTCTGGGCCATTTTGTTTTTCCATTTCTTCTATTTAGGATTAATTCTTCCATTTTTTACTAGCGAGCAAATGACGATCCCAGAATTCCACGCGAACACAGCCAATGCTTTGAAATTAAAAAAAAAAAAAAAACTTGTTTTTAAATACTCTCTCCTATATTCTTACCCATAAAATTAATGTTTTTACGAGTAAGTTTATTTCTAAGATTATCTCAATACTGTGATGATAATTTTGTAACTGCTCTGCATTTAGATGAAATGAAGGTAAACAGTGATATGAATGTGCATGACGTCACCACTGACGTGTTCCAATGCTTTCCTGTAATTGGTTAAGAGTTGGACAGAGAGAAGTAGAATATTTCAAAAGTCCAAACGTACGGTAGCTCAAGATCGCTTTTCGAATGACAATAGTCTTGGTCTGACCGTGTTTAAGAAGATTCACAAGTTTATAAAAATATCCACTGTTCGGCAACAGAAAGGGGAAGAGGTAGGGGATTTAAGATTCTCAAATTAAGACCAAAAGATTATTATCACGATGTCCTTTATTTGTTTCCTAAAATAAAAGCTTTTATTTTGAAAGTCACTGGAAGATAACTGTGCAGAAAAGTTGCTTCCACGCGACAAACACCATTCTTTTGTTAAATAGGAATGAATGAAAACCTCACCTTCTACATTTACAGTCGTGCTTTGGATAAGCGCAGTTCAATTCATTTTTTTTACTCGTATCTATTTTATTTTCTTTCTTCTGTGAAGCATCACGCTAAACCAACTGGACTGATTTCTTAGTACAAGGCTTACTTAGTGCCCAACTTAAAATAGGGAGCACCATTATTTGGGTTCTCTGTAGTCTTCAAAATCACCCTTCTCAGTAAGCGACGAATGTACAGTATTCTTATAAGCAAAAAGTAATGTTATTTATCTGGCAAATCCAAATTTATGGAGATATGTTGAAAAATTAAGGGCCCTGTTGAATGCATTTGCATAGGGTTTGATATTCATAGACACTTACACAAATCACTTATTAATTAAAAATAAACTCTACTCCATCTTCTAATAATTATTCAACTGTCGAAGAATTAAGTTACTATTGAGAAATTTATTTTCCATTCTAATAAATGGAAATTAAGGCTGCTTTAACGTTAGTAACGAAGTGTCAAGAATCTGGAAATGGAAACGTCCTTCTGTATCGCAGCAGAAAAAAAAAAACATTTTCCCCCTCCTCCATAGTTAGTTACTATCTAATCTTTTTTTATTAAATTAATATTAGTTTCAATTTATTGACAGAACATTTCAAATCTAACATTTCCATTTTTCTTCTTCATTTGTCTGTACGATTTCCATAAAACATGCTGCGTTGCATTTGAATTGATCGGGATATTTTTAGATGGTCCAATATTTAATCTATTACCAAAAAAAAAAGTCTGCTTTTCATTAACAACAGGAATAGATTCATAATAATCGTGCTTGTATTTTAAGTTAGAACGCAAATAAGCAAAAGTTTATGGAACATTCGCCTACCCGTTTTAAAATGATCCACAGAAAAGGTAAGACTTCGTATGGTCATTAGTCAAAATAATAACAGTTCCTCAAAGAACTAAGAACCTACTTTCTTCTTTAAAAACAGAGAAAGCAATGAGGAAAAATAGACACACCAAATACATCCTATCTTCAGATTTCCCATTGGTTGAAAATCGCAAATACTTTGAATCCAAGGTGATTGTAAAGAAAACAGAAGAAGCGCCTGTTCTACTTCACGAGCGATCCAAAGAAACCAATACTAGGATAAATATCTATTTAATACAATTGGGTCTTAATGTTATTAAAATGGAAGGCAATTTTATAAGCCTAATTTTTCTTAGTGAAATAGCATCGAAAGGCTTATAATAGAATATTTAGGTCATTTCTATTTCGATACAACCCGTTGCTGTGATAAAAATTGGTTAATGCAATCCATTATTCTACATTGTTTATCAAAAGAAGGTTTTTAAAAATGTAAAAATTATTCAGATATTTCAAAAAAAGAATTCTTTTAAGATATGGACTAATTGTCTTTAAGCAAATGCGTGACTAACTTTAGCTCTGGTATATTTTCCTTTTATTATGTAACGATATGTTGATAACGCGTGCTCAATTACTGGACAGGTGGATAATCCTGTAAAATGTCAAGGTCTTCAAATTTACGGAAGCTTAAGTACGTAATGTTTCCATCCATTAGTATTCTCTCTCCTAAAGAATAAATCCTAACGAAATGGTCTTATTTTGGGGTCATATTTGAAAGGAAAAAGCCATCAACTAAAGAAAGAGAAAGGAGGCAACTAATAAGCAATGCCAAGAAGTGCAATCGAAGGTTTTCTTTCCCCACCCCTCCCTTTAACGAAAAAAAAAAACAAAAAAACTAATGTTCTCCTCCTGTAGGGCTGCGTCACATTCGCGGTTGATGCAATCCTTCCACGTCAGAAGGACTTGATCGATTTTTCTCTATCTGCTGTATAGGATATTGCGTAGTAGTCGGTGAACTAACTGCGTAGGCACAAGGTTTTAATTCTTAATGCCACTGGGTCGTTTTTCTGTAGGAATATCAGCAAAAAGTCTTTCTCCGGACGAAAATTTAAACTCTGGACATTCAAGCAAAATATCTATCTAAATAAACAAGGAAATAAATAAATAAGATGTATTTATCGTTTATAAGTATTTAAGATTTTGCAAATTAGAAAGGAATAATCTCTGTTAACATTTTCAGAGATTCGGTTACAGAGAAAATGTTGGCTTCAATGAATGAGGAAGGGAAAAAAAAAATCAGTCAGTCTTTGTTATTCAAAATATTTAACAAATAATACAATATAAATGAAAGGGAATTTCTTGTTATAACCTCATTTATCAGATTCAAATAGTGAAAAAATTTCAGGTGATAATTCAATAAACAATGTTACTGAATTTACTGTCCAAATTAAGTTTCAAAACACTTTAAAAATGATCTGATGCCCCATTAACTAAACAAAACTTCAACTGAAAAGGAACATTATTGTATGAATGACTGAGCAAATTAATCAATATTTCAACACCGGAAAAATAAATAAATAAGTAGTTCTATATTTTGTTGTAAATAGAATTTATATTGCCCCACGATAAAAAATTTCAATAAATGTTTAAAGAGGAAAATCTGGCTTCAATGTTCTCAATCGTAAGTTATTTTTTTACTGTGTTAAAAGTTAGTTAAAAAGATTTCATTTAATATCAGTTTCATAGACTGGATTTTAAAGGAACTTCACATTTTTTTTTCTGCATTTTGCTCAAAACATCTGTTGCAAAAAGCTACAAATTAAAATGCTAAAAAGAAGGAAAAATAAAACAAGGTTTTACTGCTGAATTAACCATCGCAAATATATTTGGCTGTTTACAGCAGCGGATAGGTTGCGTCATCGCGTATGCGCACTTCATGCGTCATTCGACGAAAGGCGTCAAATTTTTCTGCATTACTATTATTGGTAAATCCGAAAATCAATTTTCTTACACCAGGTGTCTGCTCCTTTCTTCTAATAATTCGTACAGTGCTTTCTTATCTTTTCCCCATAAATGAGCGAAAATGAAGATCCTCCAAGAGAGGCATCTTACGTAAATGTCAGTTTGCCACGCTTCCATCTGTACCAGTTGCGCAAAGCAGGCAAGCGGAACTTGTGTGATGCTTACGTGGACACTTCACCGTAAACAGAAACTTCATCCAATTTGTTGCCAAAAAACAACAATGTTACAGGAAAAAAAATAAATAAATAAATCAAACTATTTAAAGGAAACAAATCTTTCAAAATTGTAGTATTCTGTATCAAATACAAAACAAAAAGCACCTAAAAATGCAATAGAAATTAATTTCGGACACATTTTTGCTAATTTATAAACAAAATTTATAAGAACACTTCAGGAGAAAAAAACAAACGTGCAACAAAAATTAAATAAGACGTTATATTTCGGTACCTACAAAGCAACTTCGATGTCTTCAAAATATACTACTATAAATATACAGCATATAAAATCATAATTAGCTCTTTTTAAACTTGACACTTGTTTTTCAACAATCTCTGCTACCTTCAAAGATAAAACCACTTTAGAACAAAATGTTTCTTCGAAACTGCGAAGAATTGCGTCATTGTTTTTGGAACAAATGCGCAATTCCTATAAATGAAGAAACCTACCCTAGATAATAAAATACGGTGATATCAACACGTTGGGAAGACCTACCTGGGAGAACCGGCATCGTCACGCATTTTCAAGGGCACGGAGAGTCGTGTCCCGGCCGGCATCCTTTTCCGTGTCCTCTCTTCGTCCATCTTTACCTGCTCGTCAATTCAAACTGCGCTGTTTCTCTGTTGGACGCATTGCCAGCACGCGCCTGCTGCGTCATCGCCTGGGTTGACGGCGGCCGCCCACCCCGCGATCACCGGCTCTCTAGCCGTGGAACTCCAAGCTATCATCTGGCGGCAAAAGAATCTTCAATTTTTGGGGGGAGGTCGCTGTTTATAAATGCAATTTACATTCTCTGCAACTATCGTCAGCGTAAAAAAAATTTACAAAATAAAGACAGCTTCGTCAATATTAAATGAGAGAGAGAAAAAAAATTGATAAGCCGGAAAATTTTCCTCTAACTGCGTAGCTACCAAAACAGACTCTCTGCAGTGTCTCGAATCTGATGTAAACAGAAGGCGTCACAGCTTATTTTTATCAACTGCGCAGGCGCGAAACATCCTACGAACTTCTCGGTTTCGTTTCGAACAATCAACATTTATACTCGGCATTCCAATCATATTTAATTTAGAAATAAAAGAGGAAAATTCTTCAAAAATCTAACTCAACCCCCTCAAAATAAATAAGATTTTTTTAAAAGAAAATTCCCATCTATCCACAGAAGAAAAGTAAACACTTAAATTAATGAATAGATATTACAATTCCCCTAAAGGATGCAAGGGAACTGATAAAGAAGAACATATTAGAATTAAATTTCCGCTAAAATTTAGTAAATTAGTTAATATCAAATCCAGATACAAACAAGCGATCGGTTACTTTCAATCTAAATTTTACTTAAATTCTCTCAATAAATACACTACACTAAATATTGTTCCATTTCGATATTTCTTAGCGTGTCAGTCTTTTAAGTCTCGGTTTCGCTTAACTTAGGCAACGTTAAAACCTGACACAAAAACAACGAAACCGATCCTAACACTTGTCCTGCTCCCAGGACTAAGTTTTCAATTACACCAAAATCATCAAATAATATTCAAGAGAAGTCGCATAGTCAACCGTCGCCATAAATTATGGAAATCTGCCAAAATATCGATTTAAAATCCACGTTTCTCTCACGTGGAACATTACTTCAGGAAAACACCGCTTAACATGGTGACATTGACTGAAAAGTGGCTAATAAGCACAGAAATTATAATTCTTGTAAATCAATATTACCTATAACTACGCAAATTTAAAATACAAAGTCAATTATTCTTACCTCTATCAAATTTTTTGCCTTCTGGATCGATGTCTTTCACATCAAAGATATCTTCAAACAAAACGCCCGCCATTATGAATGTTAAGTAACGTCACCTAGCGTTAGAAATTAACAATTTAAATTTACAAACTATAGTACTAATCCAAATTTAATAAAGAATTTTGTACAAATTTAATTAATTTTGTTGAAACATGACAATAGTTTAAAGAGAAATTTTTATTATTTATTACTTTATAATTTCTCGTTAATGAATGAAGTAAACGAGACTTATAAAATGGCCGCCTTGCCACCTCGGAAAAATGCTACTCCAACTAAAAGTTGTAAGCAACACTCGTCTCCGTTAAAAATTCTACTGCAAATGGGCTTTACGAAACACAGAGCGTAAGTTGAAGGATACGATACTTCATTACAAATAAATACAGTCTTCTGATTAGAGTATTAGACTCTGAGAAAAGAGCAGACTGTCATTAGTGGGATGGTTTAAATGCCAATTGAAGAGCTATTTAAAAATATAAACAAGACTATTACTTCTACGTGTTTTGTCAGATTTCTCATAAAGAAGTTAAATATAAAGCTAGAATATCAATATCTTCTTCAAATATCTCAGAATAATGATTTCCAGGGTTTAGTTTTATTTGCAGTTATAATCTAACCTGTGAAATGTTTCCTGGGGCTTTTTTAATGAAACAGTTTCAAATTGACCACCGTATTGGCATGTTCTTCAAAACTTGCTGAAATTTCTGAAATGAAAGATTCGGTAATTAGGAGTTTATGACTTCAGCCTTTTTATAAATTATTTAGAAGGCATTTCCAAAAGTTAAGTAGTATACATTTGCGAAAAGGAAACTTGAATAACAGTGTTTGATGGATAGTTAAACATATCCAAATATATGATTTCGAAAAATTCTCAGAAAATAGAAGTTTTTTAAGTTACTATCTACAAGTTTTGGTAAATAACTATAAAAACACTCTTTTGTAATTTTTTTTTGTATGAATAACTCGTTGTATAATACCCTTAAAGATTTTAATTCTGAATATTTTCGAAGCAGGATGTGAAACTAAAATATAACATTCACGATGAAAGGAACTAATACTGGTCAATATTTTTAAACTTTGTTTTCCTAACATGGGTGAAATAAGTTTTTGTTTTGTTTTGTTTTTAACTAATGTTGGTGTGCTGAATTCACATAGGACTGTAAAAACGTTCCATCACGTATAGTTTTGTATGTATGAACTGTTGCTGTATTTCCAAATACATATGTACAATGCATATGAGATAGTAAAAGAAAAAAGACAGAGTAAACAATTATATTAATACAAATGTCAATGTATTCACACATACTTAAATCACCGTGCAATTAGTTCATTTTTTACTCATGTTATCCTCCTACTATCCCACATACAAAGAAAACAACAAAATTTTGATAAAGCTACTGTGAAGTGCGAGCAAGAATGCTATCACTTTCAGATCACTGCATATTGACACCTAAACTGATCGTATTGTATTGCAGTTAGTCCCTGCTTTCCTATGTCTCCTTCATTCCGTGTAACTGGAATGGGAGGCTTCTGTTGGGCAAAAGAACAGCTTTTCAACTAATCTTCAATGAGTTGATAAATAGATGCCATTCTGTAGGATTGTGAGATATTCTTAATTTTGTCATTAGCCCTGGAATATCTGAACAAAAACACACACCATCCTGCATTTCATAGAAAGAACATAGACCCAAATTTCTATTTCACAGACACTCATGTACTCGTCGATAGCAGGTTCCACTCTTGCAGTCGGGAATCTAAAAGTTCAACTTGTTTTTTTTGGAAAGATGTAGGTCTCGAACAAGGTCATTCAGTTCATTTTGCTCAATCAAGTGAGGCTTGTCTAAGTGTTCAGGAGTGTTTGTAAGATCTTCATGTGCATCCATATCTTCATTGGATGAATTTGAATCTATCTATTCACAGTTCAATGGAGGTTTTGGTATAGGAAGATCTTCCCTACATGATCTCCAGACCTTAAGGCTGATGGCAAATTTGGATACTGTATTTTACATATAATCTTCTTCAAAAAGCCACTCACTTTGGTTAAACAAAAATAACAATTTTCCACGTCATCAGTTGGCTTGCGCCAATCATCGGGACTGCGAAAGGCATGGATTTTATCGTAACTTTCAACCATCCACTCAAACCAACAAAGCAGGAAATGCAGCAGACATATAACACATGATTTATTTTGATCTACAACATCCGATTTACAAATTTTAGGCTTTCCGCACAGTCTTTGACAATGGACGAATCTGTGATTTTATAATACACTGTCCGAATACACAGCAAAACTTATCCGGAACATTAATACATCTCCAATGATCCCTTTTCTCCATTGCGACAACTTTTGCTCAGACTCATGCAGCACACATTTCTCCTTCAATGTAAAACTCAGCAATGGCGGTTCGGTAGCTATGTTACCATTCGAAGAAAACGTAACGACGTCATCTGAAGTAAATAAGTTTATTTAAAATTATGGGAGAAAGGAAGATATGAGAGCTGTTGTGTCACAGACCTGGATTAAATATGACAATAAAAATATTCCTTTTACATGCCTACAAGCACTAATGTGGAACAGTAGTACATATTTAATGCCTCATAACAAAAGAATGTGACGCAGTGGCCCTTTTTTAAGGTTAGATCTGAAATCAGCACCTAAAAATTAGTTAAAACAGCAACATTATAAAAACCTTGTCCAGTGTTTATCCAAATGATTTTAGATTTTGCAGTTTCTCTTTCACGATTTTCAATGTGGTTTAAAAACCAAGTTTCATCTACATTAACTACAGCAAATGGGGGAAGTATTAAATTGAGGATTGCAAAGCAAATAATTTAATACATACAAATCTCAGTTAAAGGAGAACCAATAATAATTCAGTCAAACAAATTAATAAACTAGCATCAAATTCTCATTAAAAACTGAATATCCACTGAAATTCACCAACACTTACATGAGCAAATGAACTTTAGATAGTTTTACCTGAGAGATATTCATAAAAAAAATTCAAGTTAATGGTTAAATAATATGTTTGCAATTGTTTCATATATTTAAAATTTCATTTATCAGAATGGTGAGAGGTTTAAATGCAATTTCAATGCCCCCTCTGGCTACGTAGGACAGACATCCCGACCTCTATCCACATGCATTTAAGAGCATAAACAAGCCTTTAAAAATGCAGACCCAACATGTTCGTACACTGTTACGCACTATGATGACATTGGACACCCCCCCCCCAAGTTCTCCACTGCTAAACCACTTTCCTATTGCCTCCTAGCTGAATCCTTCCACATAATCCAGCTTAAGGCATATAACTATCACTGACGGGCACCCGTCACTATTGCTAAACTTCCCTAATTCTTTCACTTCCCTCACTCTCACTATGCATTCCCACCTCGTGTCTTAAATGTTTTTGTGATGTCCTATATGTTTGTGTTGTCCCTGATGGTGGAATATGCTGAGTATTCCAAAATTGTAGGTTCACTTTCACTTTCTCTTTATCTTAGTATTGGTTTTAAACTTGTTTCTGAGACAGTGAATTTAAAACTCACTGGAAGTGAAGGGACTACTATGTACTTTATTTATCAGCAGGAAGAAATTCAATAAAAATATTCTGTTTTTAAATCTGGTAATGACATTGCATTTCTTTAAAGTTGTTAATTTACTTTTTTTTTTTATGAAAACAGCAGTAACATCTTAACCAACAGATAATATCATCAAAGCCATAATCACATATTTCAATAAACACATCCATCCAATGACATTATATTATATGGGAATTGGTGGTTTTGTTTCTTGAATTATTCATATTCAAGAACAAATTGAGAAATGTGTTACTATGTATTTGAGTGAAAACTGAAGACTACTTTATAAATTCACTACAATTCTGTTACTTGGCAATAAAGGAAATTGAAAGAGGAGAAAATGCGTCTGCTCTTTTAATTAAAAAATGTTAATAGTATGCTAAAGTTTAATTACAAGTTAGTGATGAAAATAAGTAGTAATGATAACTTAAATGATTAGTAATACAATAATTTAAAGGTAAAACTGAATTGATAAATGGATCAGAAACTTACTACTTTGCCTATGAACATAATAAAATAATAATTTAAAGCGTTTTATCGTGCTGGTTGAATCAGAATGAAATAAATAAAAGAAACCTACTATACATAAAGTAAATTAAATACAGTTTATTTTTCAATCTGTACTGTTGCTGTATTGTTTATTAAATAATTATTTATTTATTTACAATTATAAATTACTTATTGTTTATTTAAAGGAATCAATTTTTACCTCAAGCAAAAATCAGATTAACTCAATGGATCCATGACAGTTTCGGAAGAAAGGCATTGACTGATAAATTAAGAACTATAAAAATTACAAAAAAAGAAAACTTGAGCTCCAGACAATTTCAGTTGCCAGACTAGCATGTCATTATTATGATGATGATAAACAGTTTTGCAACAGAAATTACCTGAGTCAAAGAGGTTTTTTTTTGTTTTTAGTTTTTTTATAATTTGAATGTATTTTGTATATTGTCAATACGTTGGTTTCTAACCACATATGTTAAATATAATTATAATCATTTATAATATTATTACTCTGATTTTATTTTACCTTGATTTTTTTTAATGTAATTATTATTTTAATCATATTGTTTCCTGATTTTGTTTTTGGCTGAATGATTATTTTTAATTTTCAGAGAAAAGGCATTGGCTGCAACTGGCGAAAGAGGAGTACAATTGGCATCTGATTGGTAAGTGACAGATGTAGTCTTTTGAATGACAATTATCCCATTTCAAATTGTTACAAGATTTCCCTAAGGCTTTTTAACATCAACTCAATTATTTTTCTCTTATAAATGCTACACTAATTTCTAGGAAATGGAATAGAAATTTTTCCATAACAAATGAGAATACTTTTCCAACTCAGAAGTAGGTATAATAATTTGCTTTGCAATTGTTTATGCATGTCAGTCTTTGACTTAATACCATTGTAGAGTAGTGATTTTCAAACTGTGGTACATGTATCCCTGGGGGTATGCATGCTCTCAGTATGGGGTACCCAAGGTAAATACAGTAATGGAGATTTTAAAATTCCCAATGCTATAAAGCCTAATGTTTACTGTTTGTTATTTAATATATATTATTTAAGATTGAATTCATATGTGACCAAAACAAATTAGGGAACTCAGTCAGAGGGACTATTATTTAAAAATGATTGATTGTCCTATGTAAACTGAACAGAAACTAGTTCTTAGTTAATGCACAGTCACCAAAATAAACTATTTCTTTTCTTAACAGGCTTCTTGCTCATGTGAATGATCCCACATTGGATGATAGCACACCAAGAGAATACATTTTGTATGCATGCCCAACTGGACCCTTATTAGACCAACTACAAAATTTTTGGAATAAATCTTTAGTTCAGTGTGGTCGTAATGGAGCTCATAATTACCTCCCCCATGTTACATTATGTTCTTTTTTTAAGGTAAGTACATAATGGAAAAATTTTTTATGTATGTAAAATTTATAATTAGCTTTCATAGATTTTCTTTTTTTACTTGACACACTCTCATAATTGATTGAATCCTACATTACACACCTCATGGTAAATGCATGTTCTCCTAATCAAACTGTCTTGCCTCATTCTTATTCTTTTCCTTAGTTTTTAATATCAGATCTCTGAATTTTGGTTCTACTTACTCATTCTTACAACACAAACTTCCAAGTGATACTGAAAAGTCAAAAAAACTTAGTAGTAGTCTTGGTTTCTCCAAATATCACAACTACTGAACTCTTCAATTAAGCTGTTAATTCTAATAAAATAAAAGCGTTCCATTTTACAGGCCATTTTGGGCCCCTTCGAGGCATTGATGGTAAAGCACCAATGATTCATGAGCACTGTGATGAAGTAGCAGTCAGGTGGATCATTTGACACTTTAATCCCAAGAAAGAAATGTCGACCCTATAATTACAGAGGACTGGATGAACTCTAGGAGACATCTGGAAAAGAAACACTTAGGGAAAAACTCTGTGACCTCCTCTTAGAATTGAACCTGGGTCTTTCCATCTCCTTCTAATAATATATTTCCCAGTAATTCCTACACTGAAATGTAGGAGGACTGTAACAACTTGAAGATGTGCCTTCAGCTATTCAGAACTTGCTGTTTTCTCCTGCAGTGCAAAATTTGTATCTTTCATTACAATGAGCTCTTGCCAGATACTTTGTTTTGCGATATCTTAAAACACGTAATCATTCTGATATCCTCACTATTTAGTTTTATTATTATTTCACACTGTTTTTTCTTTTAACATCAAAGTGCCTGTCAGATGAATTTTTGCAGTTGAGAAAGTAGATGGCAAATTAAGACTTTACTGTCTGTTAAATAGAAAAAGATAATTGCTGTAAGTACTCCTATCTTTTGAGATATGTAAGAGTTGAATTTTGAGGATGCATTGATTAATCAATCATTAATTTTTGCTTCTTTGAATGACATTTGACAGTCAAAACGCCCCAAATCATTGCAGATTTTAACTTCAAACACCAATTAGTTTCCAACTTCATTAACCATCTTTATTTTTGTATAGTGGTAAAAAAAAATTAGGGGTATTGCAAAATTAATAATCAACATCACTATTTGTATTGACGAGCAGTGTAGGATAAGCATATGCAAGAAGAAGTAAGTCATCAGAATTTGCAAATTAGCAGAGCATGCCAATTATCATGAGGAACACTATGCGACAATAGGTTGAGGTGAAATTGTATTGGTCTACACAGAAAACAGTTATATACATCACCTCTTTAGTAGGGTGTAATGATTATCTAAGACCTCTAATACACTTTGCCAGTGATGAGGCATCAATAAGAAAAAAATGTCTAACAGTTCTTATCGTATTCTGTGCCAGGACCTTCTGCAGGTGATGAAGCATCATAGGAGGAGGTTAGTGTTGTGCAATATATCTTCCAAGGGTGTTCTAAGCATGTTCAATGAGATTCAGGTCTAGCGAGTGCACGCCAGACCTGGACATGTTGTTCACTATCTGTGCATGGTGGGAGTGTGCATTATCATCCATGAAAACAAAGTTTTCTCCAAAATCTTCCGCTTAGAGCATTAACCGAAGGTCGCAGAATCTCATCCCAGTATCCAGAGCTGTGAGGGATTCATTTCGGATGATATATAGCTCATTGAGGCCTTCAACACTAATGCCTGCCAATAGCCGAGACTCCTCCATCACCTAAGGAGACGCTTTCACACACAAAAGTTTGATTCTTCTGTTTTAATTCACACCAGATCAGGAGATGATGATTTTTGGCTAAAATCTGAACTATCACTCATCTAAGAAGAGAACGAAGGACCACTGGTCCTGTTCCAGTGGTAATGCTTTTCAGCCCATGCTCTGAGGGCTTGCTGGTGTTCTGCATATACACATACCATTGGTCATTGGTCATACAAGTGAAGCCAATTTTGTAATGTTTGGATGCATAAATTGATCCTGTAGTTGTGCCGCATTGGATCAGCAGTTCCTTTGTGCCAAGGTACTCGATATTCAGCATCTCATGCTGTTGTGGATGAGGGCCAATCCTGCTCTGGTCTTCTACTCACTGTTCCGTCTCTAGGAAGATGTTCCAAATACTGCTGCCACTGTTGTCAATGTCTGTCCAGCTCCAGTAATCTTATTGCTCTCCAAGCTGTTTGTTTGTACAAATCACATTGTAGAGACATTATGTAATGGCACTTGCCACTACAACTTTTTGCTGAATAAAAATTGTCCAATGAAGGAAAAATGTAGACGTGTATTGCACTGCATTGTCATCCCCGTGATAATGGGACATGCTCTTTTAATCACCATATTTCCATGACTTTAATTCTTCTTGCATAGGCTTATCCTACATTTTTTGTTAATAAAATGGTGTTATTGATCCTCCCTTGCTATTTTTCAGTATCCCCTAATTATTTTGACCAGTGAATTTTAAAAGCTTCTTTGCTTAGGAAAATACTCTTCTTCCGTGAAGGCATTGTTTTTTAATAATATTCTTTTCATTCAATATCATCTAATTAATAGGATTTCAGCTTTAAATCACTTACGAAGTGGTGCATTAGCTGTCAACTTCATTCTTCTGCTTTTAGTTTGAGAATTATTAAGCTTTAACTGCAATTGATATTAAAATCCCATCACAGATCTGTGCTTTTATCAGTAATTAGTAAAGATAGAGAAATGTCTATTTGTATGTCTGACATAATTGGTTTTCTATTTAGGTCTTCATGGCAGCTTTCTTTTGTATGTATGTGTGTAAAAATGTCCTGATTTATGTAGTTGTTAGGGCTAGATTTTAGCTTCCTGTTTGCCCGATGTTATTATCATGACTACCATAGGTGACTTTCTAACTTAATCATATGAATATTGTCTATCTTCATGTGTTACATTTGCTTTCAATTTCTTTTGTTAGCATTAAAGTTAATATTTTGTTATCTCGTTCCCAGATACAAAATTTTAGCAAACATAAACAATGTTATCAATAAAATATTAATGAACATTCATTGGTGAACAATCAAAAAAACAATAATGTGCCTTCTCTTTATTTTTTTCATAATTCTGTCTTGATTTATTTTTTCATTGGCGTAGTCATATTTAGTATTTTAATAACTTTTAACTTGAAAGTTTATTAAGATATGACCACAGTGAATTGAGTGGAATTAATTCAACTGCCTTTTCCAAAAGAAGATAGGTGGCTCAGTATTTTTTCAGATCAATCGGGGGAATTCCTCCTCTCTCTTATTAATTTAACCAAATTTGCAACTATTCTCAGTAAAACGCTGGTGTTTCCACAACCGTTGTTCAGTTTTCATAATTCTTCATGGCTATCAAGGTGGCGCCTCTTCTTGGATGAAAACTTCCTTGCTGATGTTTCATCCCTAGGTGTCGGAAACATCTTCAAAACTTGAGATGTTCTTCTCCACTGCATGAGGAAGAAGATAATGGCAGTTATTAAATACCTGCCCAAGGCTTCTGGGTAAGTTTCTTAGGATTTGTGGGAGCTTGCTGCATCATGAAAGGTTCCTGAAGGTTTTTGGGTAATAACCCAAAATCCGCTTCTACTCTTGTCGACTCTTGCATCATGGGTGGTCTATTGAAACTTCTGGATAATTTCCTCAGTGTTATAACCAGGCTCTTGCTATTGGAAATCTGTATTCTCTAATTGAAATTCTTGACTATTTCTATTGTTTCTCTTACTGTCCTGGTGTGATATTGTATTCTCAGACTAGGATAGTCATTTCATGAAACTTAATAACATGATTGTGGTTTCATGAAAATGTTCTGTCATTGCTGAATCAATGAAGTTGCCATCCTTGGTTGTGGTTGTAATTTGCCTCTTGACTGATCTATGTTACTTCTTGCCACATAAGCAGGGAATTACATAGATACAAGGAGCTTCCAGTGGTACCTTGTCTTTCATTTTTGTGAGACATTCTTATATCTTCTTCTCAGTCTTGAATAAAAGAAGGCTTAACGTGCATGTATTAAAATAAAGAGAAAGTGAAAATAAATAAAACACACTTACTTGCAAACATGATGAAAAGAGCCTTTCTTGATGCAGCATCAGAAGACATTTATATACTCACTGTGTGAGAAAGAAGATGGCAGTTGAAAAGGACATCTCAAATTCTGAAGATGTCTGTGACACCTAACGATGAAACATCATCAAAGAAGTCTTCCTCCAAGACTGTCCCATCTGAATAGCCAAGAAGATTCACATATTCTCTCTAATGTATCTGTGCTCTTCCTTCATTTGTATTACATAGGAAGGTGGATAGCTTACAATGTTATTATTCCTATCTCCCCAATGTCAGAATTTGCTTACAACATATATTGTTTCTTTTTCTATTTTAAGGCACCTGATGATAGTGTAAATCACCTTGTAAGGGCTTTAAAGCAGATTGTTGAAAAGTTTCAGGA
The DNA here is from genome assembly GCA_023159025.1 of Thereuonema tuberculata. Lineage (NCBI taxonomy): Eukaryota > Metazoa > Arthropoda > Chilopoda > Scutigeromorpha > Scutigeridae > Thereuonema > Thereuonema tuberculata. The sequence continues at coordinate 18,334,695 of JAFIDM010001028.1, read as the reverse complement.
GGAATTACCTGATCAGCTAAAACTTAAGCATTACACATCATCTAATTTTATTGGCCTATTTGTAGATGAAGAGCATGCAGAAATCTTGAAGAAACTTGCTGTTCAGTATGTGAAAGAAGTTGCCACTCATAGTAAGTTCAGTTGAAATGTCTATTATTAATAACTTAATATTATAATTCTTATCTTAATATCATAATTTGTTTTTATTTCATAAGTAATCTGTTTTTTTATTCAACCTAAACTATTTCAAATTGGTTAGTAATGTTCTTGGTGCCTTTTACCATAAGTGCTTCTAAAAGTAAAATATTAGGATATATATAGACTAGATCCTGAAGTTTTCAAGTTTTTACTCAATAGCACATTTTCATCGAGTGTCAATAATAAGAGTAGTTATTTTGGATTTATATTTACAAACATTTGAAAGACATGGAAATTGAAAAATATTGTTACAGATTATTAGCATTTGTCATGTTGTGAAAATATACATTTGTAATTAAAATAATAGTTACATATGAACATTTCTGTTAGTAATTTGTGTATTCTGTGTAATTTAATTTTTTTTATATATTCTGCTCACAGCCGTCGAATGGTCCAACCTGCCTATCTTTGGCAACCAACCACTTTTTCTTTTCTTAAAAAGGTTTAAATGTTTTACCCTCTGTCAAGAGCAACAAAAGAATAGATCAAGTAGTGAGATTGTTGGTATTTGTAAGTGGAAATTACATAAGATTTGCAAAAAAAGCAAAAAGAAAACAAAATCATCAATAGTGTTCAGGAAAGTGTCAGGCGAAATGAGTGACATCCCTAACTTTGGGCTGTTTTGTTGTTGTTGTTTTTTGTTGTTGAGAAAAGTAATAAAAGATACAAAAATATCTTCAACTCAAATCCAGATTGTTGTTGAAATACAAGACTGCAGATTATGGATGAGAACTAATCATTAAAGAGAAGAGAAGCTAAATCTAGAGATGTTTCTCAATAACAGATGATATCAGTGATCAATGCATGGGGTAAGAACTGGACTATCAAGGACTGATCTAAGGTAAAAACCTTTCTTAAATACAAAAAGAATGCACGTTAACAAAGAAATTTAGAGAAAAAGAGACTGACACAGAAGAGCATCATCCTGCCAACATAAATTGCAAAGGGTATCTTAACTGTCCCCTTTATTAAGCCTTTATGTTATATTAACAAGGGAACGTCGCAAAGTGTTACTCTGAATTTGATATTGGTTTATGGGTCACTTTATACACTTTTTAATGCTGAGTCCGAATTTGAGATTCATTTTCATCTCCGGTTAATAGTTTTTGAGATATCCGCATGGGGGCGTAAAAACTTTAATTTATTATAACTTTTTAATAAATGGAGATAGAATAAAAATTCCAACGCATTTATGTTACTTGCATACATAACTACCATGTGTGTCAATATGTAATGAATTCGTCAACTAATTTCAAAATGGTGGACCCAAAAACCTAAATTTATGGCACTTTCAATGCAAAATAGGCTCATCCAACCCTAACTCAAAAATCGATTGATAGGTGGCAGCACAAGACAAGGCAACACAGGGCATTTACAGCAATTTGATAATCAATTATCGGCAAATTGTTTTCGTGAAATGATCAGATACGCATTTTGTAAGCCCGGTTATATTGACGATGACCCAAATGTTGGTCATTTTCAATTTCTAAAGGATATCTGCTTTTCATTTCCTCAGCAACACTTGTGCTCACAGTCTATGGAAGCCAAACATTGTAGCCAAACATCTTTGTCATGTAGTCACTGTGAGCTTCCGTTGTGCTTTTTGCATTTCTTCATTAATAAATATTTTCATTGTTAACATTTTATAAAGTTTTTGTTAATTTTGTTAATCAGTGTAACATATAAAATTTGCAAAATAAAATATTTAAGTAAATTTAACTGAAAAATTATTACAATTATCTTTTCCATTGAAAGTGCCATAAATTTAGGATTTTGGGTCCACCATTTTGAAATTAGTTGACGGATTCATTACATATTGATACACATGGTAGTCATGTATGCAAGTAACATAAATGCATTGGAATTTTTATTCTATCTCCATTTATTAAAAAGTAATAACAAATTAAAGTTTTTATGCCCCCATGTGGATATCTCGAAAACTATTAACCGGAGATGAAAATGAATCTCAAATTCTGACTCAGCGTTAAAAAGTCTATAAAGTGACCCATAAACCAATATCAGATTCAGAGTAACACTTTGCGACGTTCCCTTGTAAGATCTTCCAATTCATAATTTACATCCATGATAACAATACAAAAGACAACACATGAGACATGAAAAAAATGTACATTTTTTTTACAAGTTTTGTTTGTGCTCAACAATACAATAGTTTCATATTCTTAATAATATCATTATTATTATTAAATTATCTTAAATTTATTAACGCCTAAGATCAAATATCATGTTTATCCATATAATTCTCCCCAATGTCACCTCGATTTAGAGAACTCAAATTTGTTTTAATTTTTCTCTTGTATTTTAGACTAATCAGGAAAAGAACATTGATTTCTTATAAACAAGGACTGTTGTTGAAATCAATGTTCTTTTACTAATTAGTCTTTGTTGACAAAGACTAAAATGAAGTTGATGAAAAAGTACAAAATGGAGTGAAGATGGTGGAAGGGATTTCAATTTAATAAGTTGGCAGCTTTGCAGGAGGAAAGAACAGTTGTTGAAATTTAAGGTACTTCATGGTCCAGAAAATGGAAAATATTTGCTTATAGGTAGGGAAGTTGTGGACTAATCTGTTGAAATATTAAACAATGGGATGGCAGTCACATACAAACACTGGTTAAAAATAATATGAACCTTTAAGATAATACAGGTATTAAGAAAAGTTTGGTTTTTTGTTTTGGCCAGTGTCTATAGTAAAAACTCCAAATGATCAAGGATAAAGAAAATTATAATCAAGAGTGGTTGAGACCATATTATTTACAAGATGTCATCTTAGAACGGTCGTTTCATGCCTTTTTGTTGATGATCAGCTGAGAGTAGTTATCTGAGGTCTCAATACAGAGACCGTTAGAATTAATCGTGAACAAGAATATGGCATCTCCAAAAATTAAAATAAAACAATAAATACACATTACAGCCCCTGCCAGCCTCAAATGAATTTCCTTAACCACTCCTGATTATAGAATTTTAGGCTCTGTTTTTAATGCCTAAGGAGGCTGACACATGAATTTTCCAGTTTTATTTTAATTTTTGGAGGTGCCATGTTCTTGTTCAAGAAAATTAAAATGTTTTCAGAAATATGAATTGTATATAATTGTATAGAAAGAATGCAAAATAGAAAAAAAAAAAAAAAGCTTATTGGCATCCTTGCTTTTCTGTATCTGATTTTTCTTCTAGTTGGCATTCAATTTCCCCTCCCATCTTTTCACAAGAAATTTGATGAAAAGAGGGAGGGAGTCAATACATTCTGTGTGAGCACATGGACATTAAAGTTCTGTTTTACCATTTACTCATTGCAATGTAAAATGAAAAGAAATAACTTCTAAGGAATTTAAAAACCTACTTTCCTTAAAATATTGCCTTTTTAATGAATTCAATACAAAGAAAAAGCCTCCATAAATTACATCGTACAAGTTTTCCATTTTCTGAAAATTAAATAAATCCTCAGATACTTTATGAATTGCCTAAAGTCAAGTAATTGAAACCTTATCAAACCCATGTAAATATAAATTGGATTAATAAGTATTACGTCACATTCAAATTTTATAAATATCTATATGAAAACATTTTCAAATACAAAAGTTAAGATCATCCTTTGACTGCTGTCATTGTAAGGGTAGGCAATTCCTAGGTGCCACTAGATTATTTTACATTTTTATTATATATGGTAAAATAAATTTATATCAAATTTCAACCTCTCCACCCACCAACAGCTCAAATCAACTCTCATGACTCTTTGGTTAAATTCCTGTGCTGTGTCTCTCCTACATACTAGATTTTTAGTAGGGTTTTTTTTTTTTTTAAGATTTCTTCAATAGATGGTGTCAGGAAATCAAAGTAAAATGTAAATAAGATAGAATAATGGATGTAATTTTTATTTATTAATAAAAATAAATATAAATTCTCAGAAAAATTTATACAAAATCAAATTAGGTGTATGATCAAGGAACATTAATTTTTTTCAAATTCTGAATTCTAAAAATCAATATAAAATCAATAATCAATAAACGTAGAGAATCTAGTGTTTCTCAAGACCCTAGTACGTCACTCATTATCATGGGAAGGGAAATAGAACAACAACAACAAAAGTTTAGTGCCAACAACTGTTTACAACAGTTCAAGGTGTCTATTGAGATGCTGCACACAATACAGGTTTCCCTTAAGCTCCAGCAGCATGCTGAATAATTAAGTTTGCTTAGCCACGCAACACAGCCACATTTAATCAGCTTGTCTACTACCATCTACATGGAGCTAAATATTCACAGTCAACATGTTAAATATACAAGTTAAGTTTCAAGATGATCCACTCACTGACTGAAAATGGTTAGAGAAGATCTAAATGCATCATGAATTTATGAGCCTTAGGAAGTAGGCTAATGAATGACTCAATATTTCTTCTCTAAAGAAGCTCTTGTATATGAAAGTTTCGAAGTGGAGGAGAACCTACATAGTTTATCAATTGTTTTTACATCATAATCATGATAAAATCCTTTATTACCTATAGATATTCAGGAAATATTGTTAATGTCAATTGTTGACCTAATGTGTTAATGCATATTACATACATAACAACCTTAATTTGGATTAAGAGAGAAAGTGTTCATTATAAATGAAATTTCTAAATATTGTTCTTCTTGCTTCACTTGAATTACAATTTGTTTTGTTTGTTTGTTTTTTTTGGAGGGGGAGGGGGATAATTGCTAAAATTCACTGGAAAAAAAAAATTGAGTAAAATATTGAAGAAACTTTCAGGCTCCTTAGAATTCCAATGTGTGAATTACTCTTCAAGCAGGCAATGATGAACTGCATATCTATTCTTATAATAAACATTAAAATATTAATGTAGTTGGAACTAGCAAGAAAAGGATCTCCAAAATTCAAAGATTCTCAGCAAATACATCAATAGTTTAGATAACTACTGTGGTAGATATTTATCTACACAGTTAACTGCTGTGGTATTTGAGAAAACTTTGATAAGCCTAAAAAGACTTTGTTAAATTTAATACCATATACACATTGTTGTTTTAGTCAAAATAAGCAAACGCATCAGTACTTGAATTGTTAATTGAGCCATACATATTTATTGTGATAACATACAGAACCAGAAATGGTATGTAATATTTTCCTTACACAAATAAATTAATAAATATGGGTGTTCATTTATATATATATATTTTTTTTTTAGAAGTTATTGTTGTAGTATATTTTTAGTAATTTCTAAATTAGCCTCTGTGACGTGACATCTTAAGAAATTTGAACTAGTAGTCATTTATAGAGAAAAGAGTTTAGGTAAAAAAAAAAAAATCAGGAACTTTTGTAATTTGTTTTCAAAGAAGTGACATAAGTCCCTTTTCTTTGTATGAACAAAAATTTATTATAAAGTCTCATTTTTGTCAGACTTATGGCAGCCGAAAGACACTGGGAAGTTCAGATTCATTCTCAGATCTGAATTTGGAGAGTCTTGGCCACTAAGATGTGTGTTCCATCAGTTGGCAAAACTGAATCTTCTGAATCTTTCCAGAAGACCTTCTGCTATTTTTAAATGCAAGTAACATTCCTTTCCGGTTTCTTTTTTTCCCCTTTTTGACTAGTTTCCATATATGAGAATATGATAAATTACATATACTTCAAACGTGTTTATGAACTATTAATTCTCAACATAATGAAGATTGTATGTGGTTCTTGATAGAATGTCATTTGTTAAATTAAAGAGATTTTTATGGCAAGATAAGTTATTTTAATTTGAATATATTGAATATTAAGCTTAAAATGGCATTTAAATTGACCAACCAATTAATAAATATCAGTCTAAATATATGCACAAAGACAGCGGTTCTCAAACTCATGTTCCACTAGAGGTACAATACATTGTTTCAGGTGATACACAGAGATGTAACAAAATGACAGAATGACTGTGATTTTGTTTTAAATTTTTTATTAAGAAAAAAAAATCATGATTTTCTGATGAGATTGTTTATTTTATTCTATTTGTCCTGTTGCCATAAATGCATACTCTTGACTGCACAAAGTCTTAATTACGAAATATGCCTTCGGTGGTACAAGAATTTTTAACAGTTTAGTTAAGTGATACAACATTCCAAAAGTTTGAGCTGAACTAAGACAAAAAAGCACTGTTCAAATGATTTCTATGTCAGTCAGAAATGTTTGCACATTGGACAAGTGGAAAGAAGCTCAGCCACCACCTAGATATGGAAACATTATAAGACTTAAGATATGTTGATGAAAGAAAATGAATACACTTACTTGATGGAAGCAGAATAAGTATAATAGTTTCGAAATACTATGCATATCAACATATGAAAACATAAAATTGAAAAATATAGAGAAAGCCATTTTAATAGTCTAATTTTTGAAAAATTTAAATAAAATTCAGATAAAAACAAAAAGATATATATCTTATGGAACATAAAATAATATTAACAAACCACAAGAAAATGTATTTTTTAATATAGGAAATCTATTCACATTCTGACAAATGATAATCGTTATTGAACCCAAAAATCATGCAACTGATAAGAATAAATATCAGAACACCTTCTTATAAATCCAACTGAGGATGAAAAATAGTTTACTTATAAAATCTCATTAATTTAGTGAAGTTACTAAATGTTTTTGTAAACCTGTAAATTAAATACCAACATAGTAGCACTCTGCAGATGAATAATCCCTTCCCATCTAGCACCATTTTACTGTAGAAAAAGAAACTAATACAGTGCAACTTGGATAATTCGAACGTCTTTAATTCGAAATCATGGTTAATTCGAAGATTTCTCTTAGTCCCTTGAATTTCTTATTAAATCAATGTTAAAAAATCGTGGATAATTCGAAGTTTGTTATAAAAAATTTCGAACCATAACGACTTTTCGGCGTTTCATCGTTAAGAAATTTGTGACAACTGAAAATCCCCTTCCTGCCACCGTTCGACACGTGATGCTTCAGACACCATTCGAGCTTTCTACTGTCAGTGTCACCATATCTTTCAGTAAACCATGCGTGTACAAGAATTTAACGTTCGCTGAAAAGGTCGCCGTCATTCGCGAGGTGGAAAAGGGTGTGAAGAAGAAATGCCAATCCCTTCATCGTCGGAGGCGCTTTTTCATTTGGGCGAATTTCGTCGGTACATTGAAGGACAAACCAACGTAAGCTGTTTTCCATTCACTAAACATGCTTGATGATTTTGCTAACCTTAAGCGACTGAATTCTACAAAACAATCAGACATTGCACGATTTTTTGAAAAAATAATTTTCTGTATGGAATGAAATATGTACTGTAGCTTACGTAATATAAATCTTATTTTGTTTACATACATATAGTGTTTAAGTCTTTCATACCATGATCTTTCTGAATAAATATTTACTTATTGACAGAATAATCTTTTCAAGCATTCAGTGGACCTGAAATTAAAGTTAAAGATGTAACTGGTTTAATTCGAAGTCTTGGATAATTCGAAGTTTTGTAGTGGTCCCTTCAGCTTCGAATTATCCAAGTTGCACTGTAGTAACAAAACTTTAAAAATTCTATTCCAGATACCAGCTCATCCTTGCTGCTATTTCAATCTCAGTTATTTGGATTTGATGATGCTTGCTCATCTCAGATGTTCCTTGTATTCACTACTTTCTCTTCCCATATTTTTCATGTTCTGTTATCCTATATGTATTTCCATTCCGTAAGGGTGAACTGTACATAATATTTCAAAACTATAATACTTGTTTTCATTCTGTTTACACTTTTTTTTATCGTAATAGTTTGAATCAATACCTTTAAAAAAAAAAAAAAAAATTTAAATATTCAATATTTATAAAGTTTATTTCTATTTGGTATAGGTTTTCCTTAAAGTTGAATTATTAACTGTTTCTTTTATTTTACAATTTCTACAGTGATTGCAATTGGTTTTCTTGACTTTGAAGCAGAGCTGGTCAACGCAATGATTTGTTGAGTTTTTCATTTCAGGCAACAAAGTGACTTCATTTTTCATTCAGCTAAAAATCTAAATTTCGTTTTCTATTACATTTAACAGTATAAGGAAATAATCTGGTCTGAAGCAAGAATATTATTTATTTCTTCCTTATAATAATTTATTAATCTAATATGCAAATATATACACAAAATAAAAATTAATTATTATTTAAAATAAATAAATAATAATAATAATTATTATTATTATTATAAAGAAATAAAAATTTTCGTTCATATTTAGAGATTACATATCTACTTTAAATATACTTATTTACAGGTATATCGGAATACTATTTGGGGGAGGGGGTAAATAATTATTTTAAAAACTTCATTATAAATAATTATGTTAATATCAATGTTATTTTTGCAATAATATTACTTTAATCAATTAATGTTGTCCATTCATAAATAATTTATTTAAATTGTCTTTTTTTTTGCATGTTTTTCTATCGAACCTTCCCCTCCCCCCAATCCTGACATGATTTTCAAAAATTGGAGAAAGATTAATAATTCAAGTTTCAGGAAAGGTGATAAAAATGCTTAGGAAGGAGGGAGGGAGGGTTAAGTTACATTTCCTTGAAATGCAAGCACAAAAATAAAAATGTTTCATGTTTTAACGAAAAAACAAAATTTATTTTTATCATTATTTTTACGTTTCTGTTAATACTATTTGAAAAATTCCATTAACGTTGTCCAGCACTGCTTCCAAATATCCATGATACACTTGCTGCTGTTTCATAATTATTGTCACTCATCAGTTGTATCCGACTTGAAGGAAGGTTGACTTCCCAACTTATTTTCTATCATCACTATAATTATTTAATGGGGAATTTGTTCAGAGAGAGTCTCTTAATAATAATTAGTTTTCTAGAAGTATTTCAACAACAATGAGAAGAGTCTAGAAGCAGTAGCTGTCTGAGATGCCCAAAGATTGAAATTCAAGAAAGAAAAAAAAAGTGACAATTCAATAATAAATTAAAAAAATAAAAATTGATTCTGTTATTAATTAAATAACATAATCGCTTATGTTTTAAAAGAGAAGCACTTTTATAACAATGTTTACTTTTACTTGTTTAGAAGTCAGATATCTTTATCTCTCTTGTAACAAAGAAAGTTCAGTTTTAAGCTTCTTCCACAACAATTGGTGCTTTTATTTTCTAGTCACAAGTGAATATGAGCGAGTGGATGCTTTTGCCACTTGTTTTCCATGGTGTTCAGCAGCATCCTATGTTGGCAGCTATCGTTCATTGAGCCGAAGACGTAAGGATGTATCAGCTTTAGATTTTGTGCATGGTTTGCATGCAAACGAATATTCTAGTGCTGGTTTGTGTCCCTTTTTGCATGTGTGATTTTTTTTAGCAGATCAGAATTCAAATTGAGATGTTAACTGGTTTCATTATGGAAATAATCTGTTGTAAGAATAGAAGTGATGTCATTTGTTGTGATTTTAAAAGTTCATTTGCATGTGAAAAATGCATGTGACCAAAACCTGCTTGAAATAAAATTCATTAAAAAAATATAAGCAATTATTTCTTCCCTTTCAATTATTAGAATTTTAACTTTTTTGTATTTTAAAAAAAAAAAAAAAAAAAACTTTTAATCATTGACACTTTTTGTTGAACAGCTTATACAACACATTTATTGCAGATTTCTTATGTTTAATAAGAAGCATTAAAATATTACTGAAACACGAATCAGTCAATATTTGTAGAGTCATCTATTTTTCATTATAAATATTTAATTGTCCCTCTATTTATTGTATTTTATTTCATGAGCATAAATGAGCTTTATTATTATTCCGATATATTATTATTAACATACTGACTTTTAAGTAAAGATACAAAATTTAACTTGTAAAGTAACTGTAAAGGATATCATATAAGTTTTCAGGAAATTCTCCATGATACTAAAATTCAGAAATAAGTTTGTGGGACAAGCTGAAATTTTTTAACATAAGACAGATTTCACATTATTTTTTAAGATATACATTTTATTTAAAATCGTTCAGTAAAAGTGCAATTTCATAACACACTATATGAAAGGTAAATATGAAAGCAACAATACTCGTAATCAAAAACATCACGAAGATTACAATTAAACTTCTATATTACAATATAAATCTCCATACTTGCTATATTTCAGAGTCCTAATCGGTCCTTCTTTCTCAAGCATTATATAAAGGGAAAAGAAATCTTCTTTCTTTCCCAACTAAAAGCAATCGTGAATTTGAAATTCAAAAAATAATCATGAATTTGAAATTCTAAAATAAATAAACAAACAAACAAAAACATGACATGCTCTGTGCCACATATGGCGCACGAAGCATTATTACAAGATAAAATGTCCAAATTGTTTGAAATTTATAAAAATTTTAACTTTGAATAAATAAAATGTTATAAATTGTCCAAATCTTCTAAAACTCTGAAGAAAATATTTTTATCTTTGAAAATTTGGACAATTTTTCTTCAAAGATAAAAATATTTTCTTCAGTAGATGGGAAAGAAGATTTCTTTTCCCTTTATGTAATGCTTGAGAAAGGAGGGCCAATTAGGACTCCGAATTATAGCAAGTATGGAGATTAATGTGGTAATAAAGAAGTCTACTTTAAGTTTAACAATACTCCTACTCCTTTTTTACTTTCACTACTTATTTAATCATTTAGTTCTATATCTTTATGTATCTGTTCACTTAATATTTGTTTTACATCCCTTCCCTCCCCACGTCCACCATTCATTGGTTACTGCTTCACTTATTCTTTTTGAGTAGAACTTCAGTTAAACAATATGTTTATGGAAATATGTAGACAATCCTGGATGATTTGACTGGATTCTACATAAAGAACTTTTGCAATACTGTAACAAGTACTACTGTTATTACAATTTAATAAACCTCCCTACTTTCATGAAATGTTTGTTCTTTTAGTTTCTAAATCAATGATTCTCAACCAAGGTTCTGTAAATCTGTGTCCGAAGTGCCATGAAAATTTGCAAAAGCTTGCAAATAAATAATTGTATACCTATCAAAGAGGCAATCACGTATTAAGTTGTTGTGTTCAAAAAAGCAAGCCCAAGTTTCACATTAGGTTAGGAGACAATTACAATTGCTGTTAGTCTTTTGAGACTTGTATTAATTTAATAAATCATAGAATAAGTAATTGATTATAAGCACACTAATGATCATAACTGCATATGCAATATTTCACAGAAATGGCTTCCTCTGCTTCTTCAGGCGACATTATGAATTTGAACATGAAAACGGTTATTTCAAAGATTTAAAGTGATGTATAAAACATTGTTTTTAACAAAGTAGATATCTAATTAGTTACAAAGGTAATATATTAACAGTACATGATTGTTGAATTATTGAAATCTTGTAATTTTTCCACAAAATTTTTGGAAGTTTTCCACTATAAATTTACTGATTTCTAAGCCTTTTTGTTTATTAATTCATTCGAAATTGTTTATTGAATATGAATCTGGAAGTTGTATTCATTTCTAGATATAAAGAATGCAGTTCTGGGTCAGGATTGTTTGTTGATTAGACAGTGTTCCTCCCAATTTGAAACTTTAGGATGGTTATTCCGGAAAGCTCCTGTGTTCATTGACACTCTTTTAGTGTTCTGCTTGTCTTTCCAAAATATACTTTACTACACGTTCTACAGTTTAACATATAAACAATTCCCTTCATATTCATCAACTTCTTTTGGTTAGGTTCTCTGATGACGAAAACTTTGAGGTTTTATTACAAGATTTCAGTAATTCAACAATAATGTATTGTTAATATATTTATCACTAATTAGATATCTACTTTGTTAAAAACAATGTTATAATGTTTTATAACATTACTTTAAATCTTTATAAAAATAATAAAAATAAATAGTACAACTGTTAAAAGCACATAGGTTTATAT
>JAFIDM010001028.1:18290276-18311632 GCA_023159025.1 Thereuonema tuberculata | reverse complement strand
AAAAAAAATATATACAGGGTGTTGCAAAATCCGTGTGTAATATTCAAACTACTTGTAGGGGCATGGCTAAGGATTAATATATTTCTAATGATTCCATGTCCGGAAACGCCCCATTAAGGCGCTAGGTGGTCCTAAAGTGAGCCTTTCCAAGAGAATATATCCTTTGCTACACCATAAGAAATGTTTTGCAGGTGATCCCACACATTGATCTGGGGGTGCTATTTTTGTTTGTTTCAATTAAAACACACAAAAATAACACACCCAGATCAATGTGTGGGCTCGCCTGCAAAACATTTCTTATGGTGTAGCAAAGGATATGTTCTCTTTAAAAGGCTCACTTTAGGACCGCCTAGCTCCTTAATGGGGCATTTCCGGACATGGGTTCATATTGATCCTTAGCCAGGCCCCAACACGTAGTTTGAATATTACACACGAATTTTGCAACACCCTGTATATATATATATATATATATATATATATATATACATACATACATACATACATACATACATACACACCCTTATGGCCAAAAGTATCCGGACACCAACTGTTGTACAATCAGAAAGTCGTGGCAAATTTTAATAGGATGCCGTGCTATCTTTAGCATCAATCACAGCCTGCATTCATCTGGAAAGACTTTTTCCACCAGATTTTGAAATACGTGAGCAGGAATTTTCTTCCATTCGTCCATGAGAGCTGCAGTAAGTCTGGCCACTGAAGAAGAGAAGTTGGGACTGATGCATAATCTGCATTCCAGTTCTTCCCATAGGTGTTCTATGGGATTCAGATCGGGACTCTGTGAAGGCCAGTCCAGCAGTACAACACCCAACTATTCAAACTATGGCAGCATAGCCTTCGCTCTATGGACAGAACAGTTATCCTGTTGATACAGAAACGGTCCTTCCCTGAACTGTTGCCAGAGGATGGGAAGTGCAGAGTTGTCAAGAATGTCAACATGCATCTTAGCATTCATGTTTCCGGTCAAAGTAACTAAAGGGCCCAGGTCGAACTACGAGAAACAGCTCCAAACCATGATGCCGTCGCCAAGAAACTTGACAGTTGGCACAAAACACTCGGATAGGAAGTGTTCTCCTGGCATCCGCCAGACCCAGACGTGTCCATCGGACTGTCAGATCATGTAGTGGGATTCATCACTCCATAGTACTTGTTTCCATTGCTCCACAGCCCACTGGCGGTGTGCTTTGCACCACTGCAACCTCCATTTAGCATTCACCTTGCTTATGTTGGGCTAGCGAGAAGTCACAACTGTGGAAAGCTGTGTATTTCAGCTCCTGATATACAGTCCTGGTGCTAGTGAGGAACTTGAAGCTGTTTGGAACTCAGTAGTGATCATTGCTGAAGGGAATTTGAGATTCTTCTGGACTACCCTCTTCAGGGTTTGACAGCTGCGATTTGTGAGTTTCTTTGGCCTACCACTGCAATTTCCTGCTGTTCTCATTCCAAGACATTTCCATTTTATAATGACATCACTTACACTTGATCGCAGCACCTGTAGCAAAGCCAGTATTGTACAAACAGATTTGTGGCACCGATGTCATCCAAAGATCATGCCATGCTCAAAATCACTCAGCTCTGCTGACTAACTCATTGTCTGTCTAATGCCCACTTATGACCACTCGATGCTATGGTGACCACTTTTATCTCATTCTAAGGCATCATAGCATGCGATAACAGCCACATCCACTTCTCCAGAGGGGTGTCCAGATACTTTTGACGATGTAGGATATATATATACAGTCGAACTCAATTGTAATGAGCCCTGATTTAACGAGGAAATCGGAAATACTTCATTGGTACAATGTTAAGTCTATGGGAGCATAACTCACTTTTAATGAGCAAACCCTGATTATAGCGAGCAATATTTTTGTGATTCATAAAATTTCTATTGACTTTCACCTCTCCAGCTCAGCTAATCCTTTCTTGGAAAAATTCCTTTAACATTCCGAAGTCAACCAAAAGTTAGTGATGAAGTACTCGAAGCGATAAGTTTAATGAACAATGCATGGGAAAACGTTACATCAACATGCATTACCAATTGCTTTCGTAAGGACATTTCTCAAGAGGGCAAATCACTGAGGAAGAAGAAGTAGATGACTTGGTAAATTTGGAAATGAGCAGAGAATTTGAAAATTTTGTATTTGTTGATGCCAATGTTATCACTTCCGAGATACCTACTCCCGAGGATATTGTAGCTGAAATTCAAGCTAAAGCAGATGAAAAAAATAATGAAAGCGACGATGATAACAATGAATGTGGAGAATTTCAAGCCACCCCCAATGTACCCAATGGCTTTTGAGGGTGCAGAAAAACTTCAAACTTTTGTGGAAGCCAGGAGTGCAAATGACGATGTTTTTCTGGCCATGAGTCTTCTCCGAAGAACAATAACACAAGAAAGAGTCAAAAAGACAGTTCAAAGCAAATTAACCAACTTCTTTTGTACTGTACAGAAATAAAAAAATAATTAAAGTAAATACTGTATATATAATATAGTAAGTATGATTTTTTCACGAACCCGTTTTTTACGAGCACTCTGTTATAACGAGCAAATATCGCGGTCCCTTCGCGCTCGATATAAGCAAGTTCGACTGTATTTATAAAACCAAAATCATTACAAAATATATACATAATGTTGTTTGTAATTAATATGCCAAATTGTTTAACCTTTTTTTTATTGACAGTCATTAGTAAATAGAAATAGGCAATAACTACTCTTGTAATATTTTATTCAAAAGTATGAGTTTATTCTTATTTATCGATGATGTTGCTTTACATGTCTATTTGGAAATCTAATATACCAGCCAGGTAGAGATTCCTGAGATTTTACAAAATATTTCAAGGGTTCCTCCAAACAAAAAAGATTGAGAATCACTGCTCTAGATTATAAAACTGCAAAGAAATTTCTGAGTTATAATAAAGTTATCTAGAAAACCTAAACATTGTTAGCCAAAAGAAAGACAATGATAGAATTCAAAGATCTTTACTCATTGATAGAACAATTACCTCCATGAAGTATAGATGCTTTCCCAAAAGAGGTGAGAAATATTATAGTAGAATGTTCAAAATAAGTTAAAATAACTGTTATTTATAAAGTTATCCCTACTTACAGTATTACTTGAAAGTTCATTCAAAACTGTGTTATGCATGGTAGAGTAATAACACTTACCTCACAATTGCCAACCAGATGTTCATATTTAGTTCTACTCACTCATTTATTTGTATTACCATTTTATTACCTAAAACTTAGCAAACTTTCTTTCTTTTCTTGCCTTTTTCTTTTCTACATATATCTTATATACAAGGGGAGATCGAAAATAACGCACGACAATTTTTTTACGGAATATTATTTTGGTCTCGACGTTCAAATTGTGGAAGATAGTTAGTATGAATCTTGCCATACAGAGAGCAATTGCTTGATCAGGTGTCGCCCTACCGGAATGAGCGTGAACTATTGAGTAAAGATCGCGTATTTGCTTGCATCGATAACTTGTGAAGAGCAGCGAAGTACAGTTTGTTTTTTGTGGGCAAAACGAAAACCCCCGAGTGAAATCCACAGAGAAATGTTGGAGGTGTATGGTGCTGATTGTCTGGACCATAGTAACATCTCCAGATGGTGCAGGTTCTTTGAAGAGGGCTGAGTAAACCTTACTGAAACGCTTTCAGCTGACCAGTGACCACCGCAACACCACCCAATGTCACAGTCATTGAGGCTGCAGTTCAAAACTATCGACGCATCAATCTGCAGACCTTGACACAACAATTCAACATTTCTTACGGCACAGTGTACAACATTGTGCATGACAAATTGAGATTTCGCAAAGTCAGTGCACGATGGGTACGCAAAGATCTGTCAGATGTGCAGAAGGGCCAGAGAATGATTCCGTGCTTGAACCACTTACAGCATTACATTGAAGAACGTCTTGACTTTCTGGAAGGAATAGTGACTGATGACGAATCTTGGGCATACCACTACACGCCCGAAACAAAGCAGGCGAGTATGGTATGGAAACAATCTGGGTCTCTGCCACCGAAGAAGTTCAGAGTCACCCAATCTGCAAAAAAAGTTCTGGTGACGGTATTCTGGGACATGCATAGCGTACTCTTGGCAGAGTTTCTTTCAACTGGGACCACTGTGAATGCTGCAACCTATGCTAGAACATTGACAAAGTTGCGTCGTGCCCTTTGAGACAAATGCCCTAACAGAGATGCTGCAAATGTCAGACTTCTTCACGACAATGCTCGTCCCCATGTCTTGACTTCTGTTCGTGAAAAAATTGAGAAATTTGACTGGGAGGTGCTCCAACATCCACCCTGTAGTCCAGACCTCTCACGGTCGGATTTTTACCTCTTCGGACCACTGAAGAAATTCCTAGGAAGCCAACACTTCGGTGAAATCCAGTGAAATCGGTCGTGAGCAGGTGCTACAATCTCAGGAAATAGAGTACAATACTAAAGTTGGTGTCATAATGGGAGAAATGTGTCGAGAGACTTGGTTCACATGTTGAAAAATAGGTAACACCTGTAGTTTTACTTCTTTTATTTACCTGTAGTTTGTTTGTGCATTACTTTTTTCTTACCTATTAAATATTTTGCAAAAAAAAATTGTTATGCATTACTTCTTGATCTCCCCTCGTACTTAACCTTATGCTGATTCCCTTACCAACATCACCCATCACTTAATAATGTTAAGCTTTGTCCTATAAAATGGTTGGTTATAATTTTTTTAATTTGTGGTTAACTTTTTCCTTGCTATTTATACATTTCTTATCTATTTTAATTTTAATCTTTTATTAGATGTTTAACACTCCAACTTAATATTTTCTTATTATTGTTGTATTATTTCTACTATTTACATTTTACTGTTTATCATGCCATTAGAACGTAATCAGTTAAGTTTGAAAGTATCTTACCACAGCTTGAATTAGATTCTTTTCCACACATTTATAAAATGTCGCATTGTCTTGTAGTCTAAAACATTTTAGGTTTCTTCATTAGATATAAAAATAATTTTGAATCTAACTACGAAATTGGCAAATCTCATTAGAACTATGAACAGAATTGAAGGTTTTATTTTGTTTTGCGCAGAAATATTGAAGTGATCCCAATTTCAGTGAGAATGTTCTTCTTCTTTTTCTAGAAGCACCAATTGAACCTTATATGAAATCTCTTCATATTACTTTGGCGTATCAGTTTGCTAGTCAGCATTATTCAGTATTAGATGAATTGTCACGATCTGTTGATGCCAATGCCTTAGCATATTGGGATGTTCGGTTATATTCCAGAGACAGCAGAATTGCAGGAAATGAGGTAATAATTATCTAATTCAAATCATTAAATAAATCAAATACTAATATCTTTTAATACCACTAAGAGTATTTATTTCTCAAAGTAAACCTTGTAAAGTAGAAGAAATGACCAGATCTTTAGTACATTTGCTTCCCCCCAAAGTCTTCTGACATGAAATATTGGAATGCAGACTTTATATTTTTAATGAAATCCCAAAAATTAAAGTTTCCAAAGTATGTTCTATAATTGTAATTATCTGCTCTATTTCTGCTGATTTTTCTTTTTTCTTTTTTTTTTCTTTAAATATCTGGTGGCAAAAAGGTTTAAAATTTGAAGCAGTTTGAAGTTTTAAAAAGGTTTTAAATTCCCTTTTACCTTGAGGCATTTCTTAGTTAATTAAGAGATTTATTCAGAAAGAAAAAGAAAAAACAATCCAGGCCACTCAATTTCTGTAATAATAATAATAAGTTCTGCTTATTGTTGTTTAGTGAAGAAATGAAAAGAATTTTGAATGTCATATTACTCCAATCCTTTCACTTCAAAGAACAAAAAAAAACAGAGTTTGTGCCAGTATTATATCTCACAGCAACTAAGCTGAAGACTTCTATGTAGTATTTTTTGTTCTAGTAATAATATATCGTCAGTTTTGGCCCTGATTTCTGCACGAGCTGCATTGCTATTTATTTTAGGTCCAACATTTATATAAATGTTATACAAATAACTGCTTTTAGATTTAAAAAAAAAGATATAGGGAAAAACATCATCATGAAATTGAATCAAGTTCTCTTTCTACATTTATGACAGTTCTTGAAATATTTATTAATATTTATTGGATCTTTCTTTGAACCGATGAAAAGGATTTTTATCGTAGAAACTGTGAAAGAGAGTCAAGATCCATAAATTTGTATCTTCAGAAGAAAAATTTTAATGTAGCATGTTATGGAATAAAATTATTTTTAAATTTTTCAAATAAAAAAAAAATAATAATAGTATAGATAAGTTATTTAAAACTTATCAGTTGCTTTTAAGATTTTGTACTTTCTTCAGCGAACTTTTAATGATAAATATCATTATGATGGTAATACATAGGACGGTAGATGTCTTGTGTAGATCCTATGTATGTTTGAAATTTTTGAATGAAAATAATTTTATACAATTTTTCCCCTTAATAATTCCATTGCGGAAATAAAAAATTAAAACTTACTTTTTTTTTTTGCAAAGATGTATTCCCTCAAAATACTTGATTTTCATTGATTTCTATATATTTCTTCTTTTGATTTCGAAAAAAAAAAATTAAACCTAGATTAGCCTATTGATGCAATTATCAGAAGGAAATGATTTGTTGAAAGTTATGTAATTATATGATATAAGTGTAACTTATCAGGAGAGGCTTTCTCTTTCAGATGATTCGGCAAACATGTAGGTCCTCATTTATGTTTAAATAGTATTGTTTTTCTTTGTTTTCTTTAAATATATAACCATTCCTGCTAAATTTTAATTCACCTCTGACAGTCTATTCAAATATTCTAGTCTGATGTAATCACAAAGTTTAATATTATTGTTATTTTTATAAATTAGCGGAATTATCTGGCATTGCTCCAACCTCGGCTAATTTTCAAGAATGAGAGACTGTAATTAATGCGAAAGGTAATAAAACGCACAGGAGAGTGAAGGGCAAAGCTACTTTCCTCCACTGTAATAGAAACAGTGTGTCATGTTTTAACGAAAAAACATAATTAACTTTTTTAATTTCGCTACGTTTTCTGTTACTGCTATTTGAAAAATTTCGCTAACGTTTTTCGTTTCAAAAGTCATTCCGTTGTTTCGTTATGTTTTAACATTTTCTAGAACAAAATCATTTCAATAAAAGGCGAGATGAAATTATAGATGCATAATAAACGAATAATTTTATTTATTAGTATCTTAATAAATTTCCCAACGCTTATATAGGATTAGATAAATAAAGAAAAAAAACCAGCTTGATTTTTTTTACAATTTTATACGATTTTATAAATTAAAAGAAACAGAAGGCGATGCTTGATTACGAAAATAAGAATAAAATACGGAAAATAACTGATTAGTTATTCCATAATTCAGATTAATTTGTTTCACCATGAAAATACCGGTAATAACTTTTCTTTCTGGAGAGAAAATCGCCAACTCCATTTTTGAATGATTACGGACGTTAAACTTGCTTTCAACTTTTCTTTCTCTTCGCTCTTTTTTTTTTCTCCTCCTCATCGATGTATTTTTAATTAAGAAAAAAATAATATTGTGATATCTATATGCTTACACAAATTTGAGATGTGAATATCAAAGTATGTGTGTTAAAATTTATTATATCCGAAGAATTAATATTTTTTAATTTGCATATTAAAATCTGTAAATCAGTGTAAAATCATTTGTTTCGGTAATGAAATTAAAATAAAAAAATTAAGTCAAATAGAATTTAAAAGAAGTAGGAAAAATTACATTATAAAATACGATTATTATTTTTTTTTTCCAGCGAGACCGCAATAGTTTTTTTTTATTATTATTATTATTATTTAATCTGCATTCTAAAGCATTCTCATAACTATGACAACGGAAAGAGATGTTAATAGATATTGGGCATTCCTCTATGGTTAGTTATCTAGCAATGACTCTTGAGAGAGAAATCAGAGATAGACAGATCATTATTACGCATATTTCGAAATCGCTTCCTCGAGTGCCATTCTCGCCACCCAACATCCCACTTTTTTCTCAGTTTCTAAGTTTTTAAAACATTAAAAGAATAATACAAATATTCGTATCAGGTTTAAAGGGCTAAAATGAAGATAATTATAAGACTTGACATAAGTAAAAAGAACGTCTTTCTTTTATTTATTATTATTTTTTTAATTCTCTAAGGGACCATCCTAATGAGAAAATAACTTAACAAAATTCAAGTTTGCCGAGTTATTTCCTTTTTAAAAAAAAAAAAAAAAAATAGTACGAAATTCATGTCTTTGATATTATCATTTGATATTCTGTATAGTTTCAGAATCCTTAGTGATATTATTATGAATAATTACTATTTTATATAAATTATCAAAGCAAGTCTCTCTTTTCACTAAATCATTATTTGATTGTAATATGAAAATACGAAATGAATTATTAAAAAGAAAATTATTGTTCTCACCAAAGCAATAAATCATAAGAGTTAAAAAATGCCTCGTTCTAACTTTAAACTTTGTTACAAAATTCAATAGCCATTTTAAAAGTACATTTAAAGCTTAATTAAAAAAAAAAATTCCAGATTTGCTCCCTCTTAGAATTACCGAAAAAGTAAGTCGTATTCAGAAATTGAAATTAATTGAGTTTACACAATTGATGATACAAATTTTAAAAATTTTCCTTTCTTTTAATAAAATTTTAATTTTTAATAATTGATAAATTAGTAATTCTCACTTTTAATTTTGAGTTTGTGGGATAACTTACTATGTAATAAAGGACGTCATTTAAATATTGAAAGGGGAAAAAAATAACTATCTATTAATTAACTTAACTATTTAATTAACATGATAACAAATTTTTGAGCTCACTTAAAAAAAAAATGGATAAAAAAAGAGAGAAACTGTGAAAAAAATTATTTCATATATGGTAATCTAATTGTTATTCATAGCTGTTTTTTTAATTAGATCAGTGGTCGGCAACCTTTTGTTGTAAAAGGGCCAAATATGTTATGTGGGGATTACTGCGGGCCGCACTTGGGCCAAAAATTTTAACAACCAAAAATAAACGAAAAATCTTACTTTAACAACCAAAAAAAAAAAAAAAACGGAAAATCTTACTTTAATAACCAAAAAAAAAACGGAAAATCTAAATTTAACAACCCAAAAAACAAAAACAAAAAAAAATTCCAACACGCCCTGCGGGCCGCACCAAAACGCTTCATGGGCCGCGGGTTGCCAACCGCTGAATTAGATAATTATTGTAATGCACTACATTTAATCGTTGAACGTCAATCGATTTTTTAAAAAAAATGATATATTTGCATTTAGGTGGAAAAAATTAATATTTTATTTCCTGCTAATACATAAAGTTGTGATTGTTTGAAAATGATGAATATATATAGACACACACACACACTGAGTGACCCCTTCATTAGAGCCACCGTACTAATAAGGAGTTGGTCCTCCTCTAGCTTTGATCACAGCCGTTATTCTTCTAGGCATAGATTCTATAAGGTATTGGAACAGGAATATTGGTCCACAGAAGAGCAGCCCTTAGTTGGTTCACATTAGATGATGGCGTTTCTAGGCTTCGAATGGATCTTTCCACCTCGTCCCACAAATGCTCGATGGGGTTGAGATCAGGTGACTGAGCCTGTCAATGAAGCAAGTGGAAATCAGTCGTATTCACTGAACCAATCGGAGACCAATCGAGCATGATTGGTGATAAGGTGCACTTCCTGTTTAAAGTGGTCATCTGCATCTGGGAACACTGTAGCCATAAACTGGTGCATCTGGTCGGCAACAATGTTAAGGTAGCCCGTGGCATTAAGAGATGGTCCAGGCATTAGGGACCATGTGTGTCCCAGGAGGACATTTTCAAGACTATTATTCCATCACCACCTGCTTGTAGGGTTGTCAGTTGGCAAGACAGGTCCATGGATTCTCATTCTGTCATCAGCATGGTGGAGAAGGAACCAAGACTCATCGGACTAAGCGACATTTTTCCACTTGTCAAGCGTTCAATTGCGATGCTCCTGGACCCACAGCAGGCCTGCTTTCTTGTTTTTCTATAGTAGTAAAGGCACCCTTGCTGGTCTCCTGCTGTTAAAGCAATCATGGACAAGGTCCATCGTGTTGTGCATTCGGATATATGTTTTGGTGCACCTGCGATGTACTCAGCTGCAATCTGTCGTGTTATTGTCCTTCTGTTGCAGTAGATGATTTGTGCCAGTTGCCTGTTACCTCTTTCATCCATAAGCCTTTTCTGTCCATAGTTGCAGTTATTGCTTGAAGTTTTTTTCATCCATCTGCCATTCTCTGAACAACCTTTATACTATTGCACAATCAAGCCGAGGATCTTCACAGTTTCTGAAATACTGGAACTGGCTCGTCTTGCCCCATGATCATGCCTCGTTCGAAGTCGTTTAAATCTTTTATCTTACCCATGTTCTGGCGAACTGTACTAATACACAGTTCTCTTTATACGGAGCATGCTTTTTATATGCTGCTTGTTGCTGTTGCGTCACCATGCTTCACTATGGAATCGTCCCAGTTAGAGTGAGGGATGTTTCGAATAAAGTGGCCACTCACTGTGTGTGTACAGGGTGATTATCATTAAAGTTCAACTTTCAACCTGCTGTAAAAGAAGAACCACTGCTCAGAATGACCTGAAATTTGTACTGAATATACTCAAAATAAAATAGTTCCAAATGTTAGCAATAGATGGCGCTTTAAGAATCATAATGTAAATGGGTTCGGCTACAAGTGACATTTGAATCGCAATACGACAGCTATGGCGTGTGTTGCACTTTAAACCAACTTCGATGTGCATGACTGTATCAGGTTTTACTGAAGAAATGACTTCCAAGTCATTCAACAGTTGTGGCACTTAGTTTAAAGCCCATCCACCATGGCAAGGTCAAACCACATCGGATGGGAAAAATCAGTTTTTCATTATCCTGAGCTTAAAAAGCAACAATGAAATTGGTTGTTAATTATCGCAACATGTTCAATATGCTGTCCACAGTTTTCTGCCACAAGTTGAAACCAAGTTGAAATTGAGAAACAGCATGTTCCACAACAGATCGGAGTGTATCAGGGGTCATGGTGTTGTGCAGTGAGTGCCTTCAATTCAGCTAAGTTTACAATCGGACAATAAACATAACATTTTTCAGATAACGCCATGGCCAGAAGTCACAAGGATTAAGATCAGGTGATCTAGATGGCCAAGCTGTTGGAAAATGATGGCTGATAATTCTATTATTTCCAAAATGCCTCTTGAACAGCTGCTTCACTGGCTTTGCAATGTTCGGAGGAGCATCATCTTGCATAAAAATGATGCTACCCATACGTGCATGCTGTTGAAGTGTTGGAATGACTTGGTTGCGCAAAAGACTTTCATAGCGTTTACCATTGACGATACAGGTAACAGGACCAGCACAATCCATCTCCTTGAAAAAAAATGGCCCTAAGATAAACGCTGGCGTAAACCCGCTATATGTAATTCACTTATACGAATAATTTTTGATTCCCCCTCATATTCGTATAAGTGAGACTTCACTGTTTTTATATATACAATATCGACAAACAAAATATATACAATATCATAATTCATACTGAAAAGTATGTTAGTTGCTTATATTTCTATATTTCCTTATTTGGAAGATTGTAATCTATGAACTGGAATCAAACCAGCCTCTGATATGCTTTAGTTGTGATGTTCTTTGCTGATATTTTGTTACTGTTCAGCTACATGATCATTATCATCATCAGTTGTTTCTTGTTTTCTGGGAAATAAGCTTATTATGGTCAGAAATAAATCAATAAGAATTATTTAGATTTGACCAAAAATACTTATTTGAAGTGTCTTTGAATCTGAATTCACCCTAGAGGCTTTCTGTTGCTTTAAAGCATATGAAAGTAGATGAGGATGAAATAAAAATATACTATAATATTTTACAAAGAGATGCAAAGGAACTTAAAAATTTAGCACTGATGTGGCTCTTTTCCCTTGATTAAATGCAAAAATTTAGATAATGAAAAAGTTTTAACTTTTTTGTTCTATTAAACAAGCATAATTTTGGTATTGACATATTTTTGTTTAAAATGTAATTCGTAGAAGAAAAATAAAATACACTAAATATGTAAACAATTCCAAAGATGCAATGAAATCCTGTAGCTGCTGTAGTTCCACAAGAAATTATAACAGTATCTGTTGAAAATATAAAAGTGGTAACAATCTAGGAATCGCTACATCTACCTTCATTATCTACTTATTTTTTATTTTGCTTTGTAAGAAATTCTTCAGAAATACATTTTAAGATCTCATTCTCTTCCCAACACATTGGTTGAGCATTCCTTTGTTTCCTTCAACAGATGCTTAGCAGATGCTTTGGGATGCTACCTTGAACAACCCTCTCATATGGTATCTATTTAACCATTTTCTCCTTTCCATTTTCCCTTCTCGGTTGCTTTGGTATCTTTCTCAGTTCATCTTTTATGTTCTCTTTTATAGCAATTCTCTTTTGTTTCTTGTATGGGGCTAATGTCTACAGATGTCTACATAGACAAATTGGCATCAACTGCCCACCCACTTGTTCTGTCCTTGGTGAGTCATCTCAGGGGGATGTTGTTTTCAATGAGACAAAAAAGGAGAAGAGATCAGGACAGTGAGAGTGGACAAGGAGAGCAGATGGCTTGATACTATAGCTGCCCTTCGAAAGTCCAAAGATAGTTGGGAAAAGACAGCTACTGCATCATATTCCTGGTTGTTTTCTTTTCTGCCTGAGGACTTGTGGATCCCTGCTCAGATAGTAGGACTCGGCGATTCTTCTTTTCACATTGGATCCTGTTGCATCAAAGAATGTTCTTCAGATCTCCATCCTACAAAGTGAAAAGGCAACACTTCATTTTGCAGTGAATCTGTTGCATGGAAGTGCATTCTACAAATCCAACTTTTTGCAAAGCCAAGTGTGTCATCGTGCTGAGATCCCAACACCCGAGGATCACACATACTGTTCCTACTGTGAATGCCTCACATCATGCCACCCAGAGTGTATAGACTGGCTATTGGTCTGACTATGTACACCTGTGAATCTGTGAACCCTGCTCATTGTGGATCGACAGTTCAATCGCCTTCTGACGCCCTTGTAGGGTATTTTGTGTTTATATTATGTGGATCTAATTTTATTAAGAATGGGGTAAAGTATAACCTTTCTTTGTGTGTGTATATATATATATATATATATATATATATATTGTTATTAAATTTCTTTTATGTTCAAACCTGTTGCTTTAAAGCCTTTATTTAATGTGATTTAACTGTTGATGGTGCTTATTTTGTTTATGGGATGTGATTAAGAGAAAACAGCACCTTGATGTGAGCAGAGCACCAGGGGCTACCCTGCCCTTCCCCTCTGTCATCTCCCCCTCAACCGTGACCTTGCTCTTCTCAGCTGATGCCAGATGGCCTGGCAACACAAACTTCACTCTCCTTTACTTTATTTACAAACAATCCCTTCCCTTCTGGCTTCACTGTCCGACCTATCATATATTCCCTGAATCCTTAATACTTTGACTTCTATTTATTAACTTCTTAAACGAGGTAAAAATTTGGGATTAGCACCTCATTGATCCTTTTCGCATTCCATTGCATAAGTTCGCCTTCATCCCTCCCCCTTCTGCTTGTATGTGCTCCTAATGAACCACGGAAGGCATTACAAAGTAAACTCCAGGAAGAAGAAAGCTTTCTTTTCCTCAAATATTAACATGAAGAAGATTCTCGTTTAGAATCTTGGTTTTTAATTACTTAAACTTGAACAATGTGCTTGCGACAACATTTATAGAAAAACATGCTAACTTTGAAGCATTGCTATTCTGGATCCAGGAGGCCTAGAAACCTGTAATTTGGAATTTGAACTAAGATCCTTACCAAGAACAAATGTAGCAAATTTCATCAAAATCTGAGACAGTCGGTTACATGGAATGACCCTAAAGCTTTTTAAAAAGAAAATTATTAAAATAATTTAGATAAATGAATGAATATAAATAAAACTGTATTGATAGTCCAAAGTATTCCTCAAATAACTGTTTGTACTTAATTTCCTTTCTCTGTAAAATGTATATACACACATATATACAGATAAATAAAAGAAATATATATAGACACATTGTATGTGATTAAATCCTTTAGCTTTCTATGTATTAAAACTGTTGTTGGTGTTTCATTTACATTGCCTTTCCACCATTAAACAGACAAACGATTACTAAACCTTTTGGAAACAATATTGGCAGTGAGAGGCCTTTTTCCAAAAATAAAAAAATAATTTAAGTGTTTTCTTCATTTAGAAATTTGCTGATTGCCCCTCCCTCCCGCCCTCCCTCCCTTTCCAAAAAAAATAAAAAAGAGAGAATATTTTGATTGCAGATTAATGATTCAAGAAAATGTTATTAATCTTTGCTATTCCAAGGGGAGTTATTATGAATTATTTAAAAAATAATAAAAAAAAAAGCAAATTAAAGGTCTGTATCTACAGAAAATTTATTTGCAATTTCAAAATTAATTAAAAATTTTATTTTAAGGAATATTGTATATTTGAATACTAAGTTTTCAAAATCAAATGTGTTCTGTAACATTATGTAGAAGTGTCATCTTCTATTTGATCTTGACTGTGTTCCAAGAATGTTGGCCATTTGCCAAACTTTATTTAGTTGTGTCCATCTTGAGAAAGGATTTTGGTTATTATTGTTATGGGTTGTTTTTAAAGAAAGTATTTTACATATTCGAAGCTAGCTGTTCTTATTATTTAAATATTTGTGGAATGGCATATTTTCAATGTAATTTCTATTAATAGTTTGTATTTATGAATGCTTACATTAGTTGCTTTGAATCTATTTCTTTATTTATTTCTTAGGTTCACAAAGTCCTATACTCTCACATTCCTCAAGAAGCTGATGAATTAGAACTGTTAATTGGTGACTATGTTTATGTGAATGGTGACCAATTAAATAGTTCAGCTGATGGTTGGGTAGAAGGAACCTCTTGGCTCACTGGTTGTGTTGGCTATTTACCAAAGACTTATATAGAAAAAACAGCAGAATCGGATGCCTGGACATTGCATAAGTAAGCTTAAGATTCTAACTTTTCCCTTAAGTTCTAATATTCTGTTATTTTATAATGACATAGTTTAATTATACTCAAATATAAAAATGTAGATTTAGTGAATGAAAGTACATAGTTATAATCATTTGATTAGTTTTTTTGTCAAAAGAAATGATTTCAGTGAAACACACACATTGATATTATATTTATGTTTGAAGCCTAGTTCTTCTAAATAATTTCCAAGCTAATTGAGAAAAGACTTAGACAGGTGCATCAAGCATTTGTAAACTGTCATCATCAAATTTATCATGCTTCTAATGGTTCAGAAGTTCTGTCTGTAAAAGCAATGCTAAATCCCAAAATAAGACCCAACTAAAAAATATTGAGTAGTCTTATAGCCACTGAAGGTAAAAAGCTTCAGAGGAAGTATGTATGAAAAAACATATTAATTTCAAAATATCAAAAAAAAAGAAAAAGAATAAGCCTTTAAAAATATTTTAAAATTAAATCTGTTATCTTCAGTATCACCCTTTTCACTGTTTAAATCTTTTTCAAACTTTTTGATAACTCAAATTTTCTTTAATCCAAACAAAAACAAAAAAATAAATTTAATAAGAATTTTTGTTACACACACACTCCCCCCCCCCCCAAAGCAATAAAATTGCAGTAAATACAAAATCAGTTTCAAAATACTCATTGCTAAAAAAATTAGCACACTCAGCAGCAGCAGTCGAAATGGAAGGACACTTGGCCTAAGCAATGAGAATGATGATGCAAATGATTATAAAATTATAGTATCAGAGCAAATGAACCTTTTATTTGGGCAAAACACTACAGGCCAATAGTCCTTATAGTACTACATCATACCTCCCTTACTGTGGATACATACAGCTTGGTATGGAGTCGTCTAATGCTGTCCTCCAGAAGATCTGATCAACAGGAAAAATTAAGACAAAGTTACTTACAGTCTTTAAATCAGTAGTTGCCTGCAGACTGAACTGTAGTTTTATTTATCTGGCCAGATTTGCTGATTCTTGATGCACAAAACAGCACACTGAATTATCACAAACTCCAAAATTTGCTGAACACACACTCACATGACGATGAAAGCACAGATAAAACGATCCCGTCATCTCATTGTCCGTCAAACTGTCTACTAGTTACTGCATTAAAAATATGAGTTTTCCACCCAGATGATACCCATATCGTCCTGTTAGGTAATAGATACATCCTTCGTGGTTACATGAGTGAAGCCGAGACGATCTCTGCGAGATATCCAAAAATAATCTAAAGACGAAAGGGAGGGGGGGGTTCCACAGAAAAATGAAAGCCTAAGATAATTGGTTGCGGATGATAGGGGAAAGTGAGAAATAACCATACACAAGACAGTTCAAAATAGTGATGAGTGCAAAAAGAAAGGTAGAGGTCAAGTTCCCACGGGAAAATAGTTGCGCATAAAGAAAGAGAAAGGTTGCCATGGCAACTGGGCAAGAACAAGTAGAAATGAGAGAAAAATCGGATGAAGAATAAGTAAACAAGATAAAAAACTTTTCCAAGTTTAAATAATAAATAAGGAAGAGAATAAAATAAATAAGTTAAAAAATAGAGGTAAATAAAAACAAAATGGCAAGACACAGTGACATGGGATACCCTTGAAATAGTTCGCACCTGTTGGATAATGACACAATCCTCTCTTACGATAGTATAGATACGTCTTCCAATGCCTTCTTTCTGCATGTGTATTCCTTCATGTCTCTGCTCCCAACACTGTCACACACTATGGTTGAAATTGGACATAAATTGGATTTGGACATCCAAACCAATTGGACATAAATGAAGTTCATTTCTCTTTTTATAGAAAATTTGGTAAAATGTTAATTTTGATTTTAATAGAACTAATAGAGTTGACACATCTTTCGACTTTCAGGAAAGCTCCATGGCTGTCTGATAAAATTGTGAATTGAAAATTGTTTTCTTCTGATATTTCTGGAAAATGTCTTTTGAATTCTTGGTCAGAACAGGTAAATCAGAAGTGCAAAGCTGTTTTTCCCATAATAGAAGTGGAGATTCAAAATTATTCTAGAATACTTGTGTCATTCAGTCTTTGGGTGTTTGTTTTTTTTTTCTGATACTACAAAAGATTCAAGATTTGTTCAGTACAATTAGAAATGAGTTAGTAAGTATTGATACCATCAGACAGTACTTGATCTAATCATAATGAAGATGTTTTCTTTTGTGTGGAATCAATTCTGTTCATAGTGATGTTATTTTCCTTTGCTTAGAAAATCAGGTTTTAAATGGAATGGACCAGTGGATTATTTTTAAAAATTCATGACAAATAACCTTCAATTTTAGAAGGCAGACTTATGGGAAGAAAATTATAATTGCTCTCGTTAGTTATCTTAGATGTAGTGCAAATTTGTGCTTTGATTATTCTTTTGAAAATAACTGTATTGATAAAAGTGGCAATGCATGCCTTAGTTAAACATGTAGACACACAAACACAAAAAAGAAACCAAAGGGATTGACTTAAAAACTAACTTATTACAAAACTAGGAAAAAATGACAGAAAAGAATTCTGCTTTCTAGAAAGTATAAAAACTGCTTAAGAAATGTTTTGAAATATTCATTTCTTTTAGTACATTATACTAGATCTTTGTTTGTTTCTTTTTTTTTTTTTCTTATTGCTTTGAGGGTTAAATGGCAAAGAAAGTTAGAAGAAAACACATGAATCAAAAGATAAAAATCAAAGTATTGAAATTTTGTAAAAATGTTTGCTCTCTTTTCAGTAATAATCATTGTACCTGAATGGCTACCACAGGATATTATAGTTTTGGTCTGAGGGTTATAATTATCCCTTAATGAGAATCATGAGAGGTTAGAACTAGAAGTTTTTAAAATTCACTTTTACATCGAAATAGGCATGCCCATCTGTCTGTCTTGATCATATACCTCAAAATTTTTACATCCCAGAAAGCTAAAAATTTAGAGTCAACTGTGGGTTGTTATGAGGAGGATCTCTATTGATTTTGATATACATTGAATCAGGATCAGTGACCACTATTGGAACAACTGAATGAATGCTTACAATGAACAATTGCCAGAATGAATCCATTCTGCATTTAGAGAAGATTTTAAGTGGGTAAATATTTCATAGAAAAAACCTCAAACTTGAACTAAAGCAAAAATTCACTACGCAAGTTAAATAAATACAGTTTTGCTTAAGAACTGATTATTTGTTAAATTATTTTCAGAAATATTTTTATTATTCTCTTTAGTTTTTCAATGCTTCTATGGTTGATGTGTGACTACGAAGAATGTATTTCTGTTGTTGTTGTATTTATTATTTCAGCTTTCATGGCTTGAATAAAAACAAAGCTTTTGATCTATCAGTACTGAAAAAATTGACTTCAAAATGTTTATGAAATGAACCTTTTGATTGTTGTAGACAACCATCAGATAGAGAAACTCATCTTTTTTATTTTGTTACAATGTCCTTAGGTCTGTACCACTTTCTAAAAATCGTATTTTAGAAGAATTAGAGGACGTCTTACAAGCAAGGCATTCAGCAACTAATCTTCTTCAACAGAAACCAAGTAGCAAAGAAGAGATCAGTAAAACTCCTGTTCAACCATCTCCTAAAATGGAAGGTTCTACTAGTAATGCAGAAAAAAGAAGCTCAGTTTATGAAAATGTAGAAGCTTTATATGCCAAAGTAAGGTTTTAGCTACTAAAATATTCATTATTATTATTATTATTGTTATTATTATAAGTGATGTTTGGAATTAGAGAGACTTTAAAAAATAAGAAAGTTAAAATATTTCTTAAATTTCTTGATAATGAATTAATACAAACTGATGGGAAAGTAAAGTGAATATATCTCCTCAAACCTTGTTGCATATTATAGAAATAATTAAGACTAAAAATTTACTATTTTATGTGAATTTTTGGAAGAAAAACGTTGTGCCTTTATCAAGCATTATTGAAATTACATGTGTTTTTCTTCCAAACCTATACGTAAAACGGTAAAGTTTTAGTCTTATTTATTTCTAGAAAGTCATTTCACTCTTTATAATTGTGATCTTTATGTGAACAGTAAAATGTATTTTCAGGCAATCCCTTTTAAATTAGAAAAGGGGAAAAAATATTAGAAAATAAAGTGAGAAAACTGTGTACAAGGCCTTTTGACTTGATACTTAAATGATTAAAATTTCATAGGCAATGAACTCGCCAGGTATTTTTAGAATGCATGAGAAGGGCACATTCTGGAGCCAATATAAGAAGTGGTGTTCAATCAAACAGAAAAATTTTTGTTGGTTTTGCTGTTTCGTTATGATAAGTAGTTTGAAGATGCCTCTACGATGCTCGTATCATAGAGAGGTCGCATCATTGACTGAAAAGAAGCTGGTTGGTCCTACAGACCTATCAGTCGCCATCTTGGTTGGAACAATGTGGCAGTGATAACAATGTGTTAGTAGTGGTGAGCTCACACATAACCACTACAAAGGGCCTGGATGTCCCAGGAAAACAAGAACTCAAGGGATTTGAGCTTCAGAGCAGCCAATAGTGTTACTTTCTTCCATCCAAAGACACATAACTTTCTCTATATGTCATATAGTATCAAGGGATACCATTGGTGACATTGGTGAATAAAGGAGCAGGACTTCATTCTTCATGCCTCCGATACCCTCCCATAGCCAGCCAGGTCCCCAGACCTCACACCAGTTGAGCATGTTTGGGATATACTGGGAATCAGTTGCAACCATCACAAAATGTGACTTAAGTAGCCCTACAGTTGCAGAATGTATAATAGAATCTGCCACATACTCTGCTGCACCATATATTGGTTTGTTTTGCCTCCAAAGAAGGATTTACTATGAATGAACATGTGGCCATTATGTTGCCACTGCTGTGTCATAAAAAAGGCCTTTTGAAATGAAAGTGTAATCAGCTCTTTATCGTTACATTCTCAAAAGTATTGCATGTACAATGTTTCTTCACTTCTTCAAAACACTTTCTTCGGGATGTGCTTTTTTTCTTTTTTGCAACAAGAGTGCATAAATCTTCGTTTATAAATTACAGTTGAATTTTTTTGGAAAAAAATGATATTATTAACACATATAATGTTTGCTGTGATATAAAGAATTTAAAAACAATTGGGCCGAGTTACATAAGTATTTTAAAAACAAGTGAAAACAATATTATTTAAAAAAAAAAAAAAATCGTTTTAAAATAACAAGCATATAGATGTGGGTGGAGAAAGTTAGCAGTGGTATCGTACTGTTAACCTCCCCATCTCAAATGTACATGCTGATTTTGTTTGTCCTGTATGTTTGTGCCATCTCTTTGAAGATAAAATACAACAAAGATACCACTTTAGTAGCTACCTTTTCATATATAAGTGGTCTGTTCCAACACACATGTTGGGTAAGTTAGGCTTTTGATATAAATAAGACAGAACAGCTTTTGTCGCATTGGTGAGGCATAGAAAAATCACCCTTATGGGGAAAGGTGCTTTGAGGGACCTTTGAGCATCTCTCATGTGGCTTTTGTCCTGGTTTTGCTCAAGCAAAAAAACTTTCAGTAATCCTATGAAAGAAAACTGCTTGTGGATCAGAGGACACAGAAGAAGATGGTAATATGATGAACAGATGGACAACAGCCAGACAAATTACATCAGAATTCAATCTTGGTTTGGAGAACTCCATCTCAGAATGCAATATGCATTGTATTTTGTCTCGAATAGGCTATAACAGCTATCAATAATGCCAGATACCAATGTTATCAGCAGAGAACATGAAAGCATATCTCTTTTGGAAACAGGGACATTAACATTCGACCATCGATGACTGAAAAAAATTGCCTAGTCTGCAAAAAGGTTAAATTTTCCATTATGTTCATGGAAGGATTAGAATTTAGCTAAAATCATGTCTCAATGCCACTTCATATCGGAACATTGCTGACTACATTCATCCCTTCATGGCTAAAGTTTATTCCCATTTGGATAATGTAGTTTCTAACAAGGTTCAAGTTGTCATGGAATGTTTCCAGAAAAATGACAAGTTTTAGTTGCTTCAGTGGCCTGCAGCTCTCAGATCTCAAAACTTATTAACCATCTTTAGAACTGTTCGTATAAATGCTATTAGATAGGTGTACCTAATAAAGTGGTATCTCCATGTATCAGTTTCTTAAACTCACTCCTCTTTTTATCAATCAATTTTTATACATTTTTTCCCTTTAGTTCATAAACATACAGG
>JAFIDM010001028.1:18260104-18285276 GCA_023159025.1 Thereuonema tuberculata | reverse complement strand
TTAATTTTAATATTATTAAAGTGTGATACCTTATTTTATACTGTAGCTATTGATCACATGTTAAATGAAGACCTTAAGATGATAAGCAGCTGGATATTGCTGCTCTGCAAACTGGTAAAAAGAGTCATCCAGCACTGTATCAGCCCGACCCCATTGGGAATTGTTGGAGGTCTTCTTATTGGGCTTCTCTCTCTGTGGTGACCTATCTCACTTGGGAAGTGAAAGTACCATCATATATGCATCCCTTTCACTTCGACACCCACAAGATCCAAGCTTGTCACCATAGCCGATTCAGTGGCTAGTGCCCAGAGAGAAAGCTTCAGAGAGGTTAATCTACTGCCGTGAGTCCCGAAGACCCTATGCATAAGGAATACTTCAAATAGGTTCCATTTTTAATTTCTCATGCTTCGCTCAACAAGTGATGGTGAACAGCACTGCTGACGGGCTCCCTACTAGTGACTTGAATTGAGCTTGTCATCAAAGGGCTTAAATCCACGTCTCCAAAGGCTTTATAGACCCAAAACAGAATGAACTGCTCCTATTGTGAGAATTAGGATCTTAAATCTTCTGATTTCCTAGCTTTAATGTCATTATCATAATGTTCCATTCATATCTATTAATAGTTTAACCAAGTTAATTAGTTTCATGATATGGGGAAACTCCAGGGTTTGTGCAGCCTTATGTAATTATGTGTGTTTAGCTTGTTTAGTTATTTGTTAAATCGACTCCTGATTTTGTATCTCCCTGTGAATGACTGCTTAATTGTTTTGCAGACTGAAGAGTTTAATGTCCTGGGAAACAGTTTCGCTGCGGGTTAAACGGACCTTCCCTATTTCCCTCATCACCTCCCTGTCCCATCCATCTGCTCAGTCACCTGAACTTCCTTTGCCTCCATCCCTGGTGTCTCTTGGTCATTGGCAACACTTCTCCTTATGCCTCGTTTACAAACAGTTAACACGGCCATTCCTTTACCATCCCTTCACTCTCATTCGCCGACCCACTTTCCTTTTTTTTTCATTTCCCTGATTTCCTAATTCTGGCTTTTCTACATATTTGCTTTGTATTCGAAATGGAGTATGGGCCCAGCATTTCAAGTTAGTCTTCTACTGTCTTATTCATGCACATGCTCTTATTCTGTCCTTAAGCTAGCCTCGCCCTGCAAGAAGACAAGTTTCACCTTGATTCCTCTCCACCTCCAATGCCTAAGAGTCATGGGAAGGTGTTACAAGTTTTTTCTCTAAACTTTGGATGTAAATTTCAGTCATAAGGAAAGAAAAAGGGAAATCTGTATAAAGACAAACTTTATAGCTTGAAGTGTGCTGAAAGTAAAAGTTTTGTTTCTATCTTCTATTTTTTTCTCTGAGCTGAGATATTGCATTTCCCAGAAATGACTCCAAAAGTAAAAAATGGGCCAAGATTTAAAAATGACTGCCATGTTTGTAGGAAGGTAAATAAAAATTAAGTAATGTTTGTTTCTGACTACTACTTTTCCTAAAGTCATCACAGGAAAAAATGAAATTTTTTTAAATGATCATGCAACCAATTTAAGTCTGGACCGTTTAATATAAAACTCATAAAACTATTTTAAGTCTTATGACATTAAGAAGTCTCTCTCATTTGAAAGAAACTTCTTTCATAGTTATAGCAAGTGACTTTTGAATCTTAGGGTAAGTGTTTGGATAAAAAAATCTTGCTGTTGTCAGGGTACGATCTTTAGTAATAATAGATTATAAAATTTACCATTGACCTCCACAATTATTGCATTTCAGTTTTATAATCAAATAACCAAAACTCAATTACATACTAAGTGCATGAACAAAAATTGAATACTATCTTTATTATTATGTAAAATAAAATATCAAAGTTTCGATTGTGTTAAAAAAAACTAGCATGTTTCCTGCCTATTCATAAGTTCTAAATCTGCCTCTTCAGATATTATTAATCTTAGGCTTTAGTGTCTCCATACAACGGTAAGGTATAGTAGCCTGAATATTCAAAAACAAAATATTTTTTCATTACTTTTAATTATTTTAATTTCTGAGAACTGATATTTAAGATAATAAAATTAAATAAATATATGTATCCCATTTTAATGTAAATTCATGTTTTCCAGTCTCCAGATCATATTTAAACTGAAAATGTGTGTGTAGATGTGTATTACAGTAAAGTCGTCACTCAAGGGACCAAACATTTTGATGACTTAGGCGGAGTGGGAAATTTGAAAAAAAAACCCACTGAAATACAGTATTTTCATGAATTGCTGTAGGATTCGGTGAGGAAGTCAAAATTTCAGAAATCAATTCATGCAAATGAATGAGTGGAAAATAAAAAAAAAAAAAACACTTTTTATAGTTATCACATTTTAATCGTTTTAAAAGAAAGGCAATGTCTGTCTTTGAAACGTTCCAGCCAACCATTGCTGCCGCCAAAATCTTCAATGTTCAACTCCTTAGCAATTTCCATGGCTTTTTCTTTGAGAATCACGGCAGAAATCGGCACATTTTGCGATCTGACATGTTTTAGCCATCGAACTAAAACCTCCTCGATCTCGTCAAACTTCGATTTCCTCATTCTCTTTCTTTTGTCTTTGCAGTCAGCTTCTTCAATTACTTGTTTTGAAGAAAGAATATCGTTTAATTCCCATAGTCCTGGGAATATGATGTTCTTTGGATAAAAGCTGTTTTCGAAACATTGGATTTTTCAAAAAGTACAATTAAGTCTTTTTTTTTCTTTAAAAGATAACGAGGTAAGTTTTCGTTTCCCTGGCATATTAAAAATATAATAAGGAGGGTTATTTTACATTATTGTGCATGAGACGTTGTCGGGACCAAAGGAAAACGACAACTTAAACGGAGTGATGACTTATCCAGGTGACGACTTAATGAGGTTGTACTGTATTTAGAAACTTATGGTCACAGTAACTCAATCAATCTACATCAGACTTAGAAAAAAAAAAGAAAAGAGGGAATATAGAGAATGTAGACCTTCCTCCCTTTTCCTACTTGTTGAAAATCTGGCTGATGAGTTCTATGTTGATGACCAACTCATGAAAGGCTATGGACCTGTTGTTGCTGCCAGGAGTGAACCCCTTCCACACAAAAAAAAAACAACAATAAGAAAATAACTGTAACCAAATACAGCTTCAAAACCATGGCCAGCTAACTGCTAGGCACAATAAACATCAAATATAAGGATAAAACAATATAAAAACCAATTGTTCTAAAATAGGAATGTATAACATGCCATTTAGTGACCCTAGCCTTTTCGGGCTTTCTGAGTTGATCAT
This sequence comes from Thereuonema tuberculata, assembly GCA_023159025.1. Classification (NCBI taxonomy): domain Eukaryota; kingdom Metazoa; phylum Arthropoda; class Chilopoda; order Scutigeromorpha; family Scutigeridae; genus Thereuonema; species Thereuonema tuberculata. Next base: position 18,281,990 of record JAFIDM010001028.1, on the reverse strand, counting down.
CAGTGGGTAAATTTGGCTGATGAGTTATAATGTGGACAAAGCAGCTTCCTGTGAATGATATCCCAAGATGTTAAATGAGAGTGGAAGGGAAAGATATGCACTTAATCCTCTTTTTTTTTTCATGTTTCATTATATGTATATTAAATGTTTCTATTTATATACGAATCCACATTTAAGAATCCAGTCTTATTGTAAGATTTGATTTGATTTTACTATTTGAAGATCTGCTTATGAACCACTCTACAGAAGGATTAAAAAACTGGAAACATAAAGTTACTTAAATATTATTTATTTATTAGTTAAGGTTATTACAGCCAATTATATTTTGATGTTTGGAAGTCATCAAAGTGACTGTAGGCCACATTTGAGTGTTGTACAAGAATATTATGGTCTAAGTAATGCACATCAAACTCGTATATAAAAGTTCAGGCCTAAATCTTATTAATTGGAAATTGGTTTACAGCGACTTTGGACTGTTAAATAACTGATCAACATGAAACTTCCTATTTAAGACTTTAGTTTTGATATCTAGATCATATCTTACATTTTGCCTGTTTCTACATTTCTTCAACTGGCATAAAATATGCCTTTTTTTTTTTGTAATGTAATTCACTATTGTACGGTTAATTCATATTTTTATAGTGTAGTTAAGTTATAAGGATGTGATTAGATTTTGGTACATGTAAATGTTAAGGGCAAAATCTTTAGAGGCCAAAATTTTCTGATTGAATATCTAAAATATTTTATGTTTCAAAATTGTTTTGAAGTTACCTAAGCACTGAGGAAGGTTTGGAGTAGTTGCTTTGCTATTCTAGTACTTTAGAATTACTGAAATTAAAAAAACTTATAAATGAAATAATAATTAAATTTCTTTTTGCAGGTGAAGCTATGGCTGATGCCAATGTTACCTTTAGTCATGTCTATTGTTCACCTTCATTAAGGTGTGTTCAAACATGCACTAATGTATTAAAAGGTGAGTTAGGTTTATGATTATTTATCAAATAGACTTTCAACCAGGATTATTATTTTTTTTAAACATTAATTTGTCTTCTCAAAATTTCTGTATAAAGAATAAATCAGAATAACATGCAAATAAAAAAAAACAGTCATTTTATAACTTCTTAAAATGGAAACTGTCCAGTTATGGTGTGGTGATGAAATAACTCCAATTGATCCAAATGTTTTGCTTTGAAATGATAAATAGGCTGTTTTAGATGCTCCTCCAGACCAAGGTTGAATTGTTCATCCTACATATACTTTATTGCAATTTTCCATAATATTGTTTTGATTATATTGTATTTTATTTTTACATTTATTTACAATCTGTACATTGAAATGCTATGATAAATCTCTAATGGGTTCATTAATACCTTTTATATATGGAATTGATGCAAAAAAAAATTTCCATTTTATTATTACCTTCTTTCATTTTTTCTCCATTATTTTCATTTCAAAGGGTAATCATTCTCAATAAATAGTTCAACCAAAAACTTTTACTCTTTATTTTTGTTATTATCATTTGAACACAAATTGTAGGCTCTTATAAAATATTACATTTCTCTTCATAAACATTAGGATTATTAGAAAAATAATTTAATATAGAATGTGCCTGAGTTATCTATCTATAAATTTCAGTTTCAATTTTGTTATTTTTAATTTTTACATAACAATCAAGGAAACCAATTTTCCTAACTTTCGTTTCAGTTTCTTTAGAGAAGTTAATGCTACTATTATAATTATTTAAAAATATATTCCATATTTTCAATTTTATCTTTACTTATAATAACTTATAATAATGAGATATATTGAATCTAAATTTATGCATAAAGTTTAACAAGCTACTGTGCTGTATACTTGTTATGTGAATGATATTTTTATTATTATAAGTAAAGATAAAATTGAAAATATGGAATATATTTTAAATAATTATAATAGCAGTAAAAATAATTTTCATTACCCTATTGAAATGAAAATAATGAAGAAAAAAATAAAAATGAAAGAAAGTAATAATAATATGGAAAGGAAAATGAAAAATATTTTTTTTTGCATCAATCCCATATATAAAAGGTATTAATGAACTCATTAGAGATTTATCACAGCAATTCAATATACAGATTGTAAATAAATGTAAAATAAAATACAATATAATCAAAACAATATTATGGAAAATTGTAATACAGTATATGTAGGATGAACAATTCAACGTTGGTCTGGAGGATCGTCTAAAACAGCCTATTTATCATTTGAAAGCAAAACATTTGGATCAATCGGAGTTATTTCATCACCACACCATAACTGGACAGTTTCCATTTTTTGAAGAGGTTAAAGCAAAAGGGAACAATGAAAAAAATTGTTTGTAAAAGAATCATATATTATTGCCACCATCCCTTCAATAAATGATGGACTATCTCACCAAGACATTAGGTGATATTAAGGAAGACAACTACAGCTCATTAAAGAATTGAAATAACAATTGCAACATGTTCAATTGTTAACATGCTCAGTATTGAATATATGTTTGTAAAACGCATCAAAATAGATATATTTTGAGAAGTTATAAAATGACTGTTTTTGCACTCATTTGAATGTTCTTAATTTCTCTTGAAATTTATTTTTTTCATAACAATAATAGAAATTGTAATGTTTCTCTTTGTAGGAATGGGGTTAGAGCATCTACCCCTTTGTATTGAGCCTGGCTTATTTGAATGGCTTGCTTGGTACCAGGATTCCATGCCTGAATGGATGTCACTTCAGGTAATATTTAAGATAATTTTTAAGAGGATATTTTATTTTTAATTAACTTTCAAAATTTTGTGTATTGAAATTGTTACTTCACAAGAATTGATATGTATTTAAGTGAATTATATCTTGCTTCTCATTGGCTCACATTACTTTGCAGAATAAGCAAGAAAATATTATTAACTAAATACCCTGTATCGTAACATAATCTAATAATTTAAGAGGATCAATCAGAAAAAAAGTTTACAACCTCTAGAAATTATGAGTTTGCCATAATGCTGGGGGTTCCTGAATTATCCGATAGAGGGTTGTACTAGTCTTTATCATGTGTATTATTATCACTGTTATTTCAAAATGGCGATCTGGTTCGATAACTGGTTTCTCATTGAAGTTCGTACAGTTATATGCTTTCTTGGGCACAGAGAGAGAGAGTCAACAGCTGAGAGCCATCAAAAAGTTATTGAGGTGTATGGAGATTGTATGATATCAAGGCAACAAATTACAAAATGGTATGTTAATGATTGATGTTCTAGAACATGGATGACCAGTCAACACCGATAGGTACTGTGAAACCTTAAAGAAATTGTGCAACAACATCAGGAAGAAACATCCTGGTCTTCTGAACAACAGTTAGATCCTCTTTCATGACACACTTTGCACGGGACACACACAACCTGCTACACAGTTTCCACTGGGAAAATTTGGGACATCTGTCACATTTGGCAGATTTGGCTCTCAGTGATTTTTCATCTATTCCCTGCCTTAAAAGAATGTATATCAGGTCAACGCTTCCAATGCAATGAAGAAGTCCAACCTAATGCAAAACAGTGGCTAGAATAGCAGGACACTGACTTTTATGGGATGGACAAACTGATCAAATGTTGTGGCAAATGCCTCAATCATCAAGATGACTTTGTAGAAAAATAATGAATCTGTGCCACTTTAAGGATTCTATTCTGTTTTCTTCCAATAAAGGCTTGCTTATTGAACACAAGCTTTGTAAACTTTCTTTTTTCTGACTGACTTTCCTATATATATTGTCTAAACATTTTTGACTTAATAAATCTTTCAAGCGTAGTATTGTGTTACCTGAAAATATTGAGTATTGGAATTTTAGGTTCCAAACACACTGTCATATGGACACAGGATAAATCAAAGGATTGGTCCAATGTTTGTTTATCATAACTACCAGGAAAAGCATCTGGGAATTATTTGACAGGAGATAGGTGAACCATAGGACTCACCTTGAGAAGTAACAAGCAAGGAAGAATCCCTAATCTCCATTGTATATCTCCAGCTGCTATGCAAAAACCCATTAAAAAAACTACTTGAAATGTATAGGTTCAACATCTGTAGAATAATACTTCAAGATGTTGGGGGTAAATGAAAATTTTAAGCTCTGCTTTCTGTTTACTTTCGCCATTCTGAATTAATTCTTCACCTTTGAGTTGCCACAGAAACAAATCTCTTCAAAAACTTCTTTAATTGACATTGCTACGCTTGTCCGTGGTTTGTTAGCGTTCATGTAATTAAAGGGTTGAGGGAGAGTTTTGCACAGTGGAATCCTTTAATTAATTTGTTAAACGTCCTAGTGCTGGGCCCAAATACTTAAAAGTTAAATTATAAATCAAGAAAAGGATTAGATGAGGGACAACGGCACTTGCCTGTGATGCGAGTAGGGAGCGGTTTGTTTGTAAACAGGGAGGCCCCCACTCAGGCTCTTCAGTTGTGGATGTAGCCTTGCCCGAGGCGTCTAATTCTCAATGTGAATTTCCCCCCAATGCTTGTCAACCTCAGGGTCAAATAAACAATAAGCAATGTTAGTAAGTGAATAATAAAGTAGATAAGTTAGGACAACTAGCTTGAGAAACAAATAATAGATTTAATAAAAAGGATTATATACAGTAAAACCTCGTTAAGTCATCACCCCGTTTAAGTCGTCGTTTTCCTTTGGTCAAGACAAAGTCTTATACACAATAATGTAAAATAACCCTCCTTTACCCGTCACCAAATTTAATTCTACTCCGGATAACTCGTCACCCTCAAAAATGGCCAAAAGCATCTTTCTTCTCCATTTTGCATGCCATCGTGTTGTCTTTTCAGCCCGCCCCTTCACTTTAAGAAAGTCAAGCCTTTACGTGGAATTTTCAACCATGCCTGTCACTTCGGAGGATTTGGGTTCTTGGAATCTCGCTGTTAATCATTCAAAGCTCACTTATCGCTGCGACTCTGTCGAGTGTAGACGTTTTTCTTGACCGCTCCTGAGTGTGACTTCATTTCATAGTGAGTAAAAGTTCTATAAGTGCTATTTTTTTGTATTTTTTCGTGGTTCGATTACGTTTTTAACATGTCAGGGAAACGAAATCTTACATCGTTATCTTTTAAAGAAAAAAAAGACTTAATTGCACTTTTTGAAAAATCAAATGTTTCGAAAACAGCTTTTGCCAAAGAACACCATATTCCAAGTTTTAGTTCGATGGCTAAAACATTCCAGATCGCAAAATGTGCCGATTTCTGCCGTGATTCTCAAAGAAAAGATCATAGAAATTGCTAAGGAGTTGAATATTGAAGATTTTTGGCGGCAGTAATGGTTGGCTGGAACGTTTTAAAGACAGACATTGCCTTTCTTTTAAAACGATTGAAATGTGAAAACTATAAAAAAAAAATTTTTTTTTATTTTCCACTCATTCATTTGCACGTATTGATTTCTGAAAAATCTTGTTTTTCTCACCGAATCCTACAGCAATTGTTGTTTTTTTTTTCAAAAATGCCCACTCCACTTAAGTCGTCAAAAATGTTTGGTCCCTTGCATGACGACTTAACGAGGTTTTACTGTATATATTTACAAGTGAGTGAGTATAATGATGGTAGATGATAAATAAGTAAACATGACTATATATCTTACCCCGGCGTTTTCAATGGAAGTAAATAAGATTAAATATAATGTCACACACATAAATATCCAAAATGAATGTCACTTGGTACTATGGCATTTCACATGCGCTTGTACAGTTCACATATAAAGTTCACATTGTTCGTGGGCAGTTCTCAAGGGACGAAGGTGAGAGCTGCAATTCAGTCTTTACTTTGCATTTTCAGTCGAACAGCAGTTCCGGATGGGTGCCGGTAGGTCAGGTTAGATCGTCGAGCTCACTTATGCTGCGGCCTTTTCGGTGATGCAGTTTGCAATCCTTGGCTTGAAAGAACGCTTGTTTTCAGGTGCAATCAAAGTCCGCGGAATGCAAGCCTCATCATTTTTGGCAACACACTTTGTCGCCGCACACCGTTTCGGGGGGAAAACACTCTCGCTGCGCATACCCGGAGACTGAAGAACGCTCTAAAAGGTGCAACAATTGCTCCGGAGTTGCAAAAGACAGTAGTGGTTTGGTAGAGGCAAACATTTGAGCAGGCGGCAAAAAACCAGTTGCCACCCGCTCTCTCTCAGGTGCTTGATGTGCACCCCTGGGCCCCGCTCCGCACACTGTTGTATCTCACAATTACCCCAAAGTCCTGTTCCAGTCGGAGTGACGGCACACAGGAGAGTAGCAGTATGGGAGCAGTAATGGTGCCAGTCAGTTGAGGAAAAACATCTGTCTATAGGCTGAGAAGTGGGGAGACAAAGAAGATGGAGACGGAGTAAGGTGATGAGTTTTACTGAGAAGCAATTAATGTTGGCTCTCAGACGGAAAAGTAAACAAAGATGGATTCAACTGGGAAAGGAGGTTCAAGAGGACACTGTAAGGCACGTGGGGAAAATCAGAATGACGTAACAAAGGGATTGTTGGAACCAAAGCCCAAGGAGGCAAAAAGAAATGAGAAATATTTCCGAGGATTTCTATATATATGTAAGAAAATGAAGAAAACGAAAGAGATAGGAGAGAGCGAAGGGATGTAACAACTTAGGGCATTACAACATGAAGTAAAAGCTGTTACATATCTCTTTCTGCAGTTACAAGATTAGTCCTTCAAAAAGAAACATTATTTTTATATTACTTATTTAATGATTCAGAATATTTTAAAGAGGACTTTTAACTTCTAAAAGGTTTTTAAAAGATGCTGTTATGAGTAATCCATAATATATCATCTCTTGAAATTACAATTAATTTTTAAAATTATCGTTACATAGAGAGTAAACTTTATATTAGTAAATTTAGTTACTATTTTCAAATTTTCACTAAAATTTTATTGAAAATTATTTATTCATAATATTTCCTTAGTATCTAACATTTAAAAAGAAAATCTTATGTTAATGTTTATTTCATTCATTTTAAATGGGCTTTTTTTTTCTTTCTTTTTTTAAACAGGAATTAAAAGCTTGGGGTTTTAATATAGAATTGAATTATCGTCCCTATATTACTAATGAAGAGCTGTTTGACAGACGTGAATCTAGCGAACAGTATTATATGAGAAGCTACTACGTTTCTCAGAGTATTATTAAAAGTACAGCAGACCAAGGTTAGTTATTTTCACTCTTGTCTAAATTTCCATTTCAAAGGAAACAAGTTAAATATATTTAACATAAAATAGTACATTTAAATCAAGATATAATAAATGAAGGTGACGGAGGGAAAATTCACTTCTTTAGTTAATTTAAGAAGTTTTCTTTTTTTAAGTAATTTATTTTCAAACTTTAAAATTGAAAATAAAAATAATTTATTTATTATTGAATTTGATTAAATTCTATTGAAGTTATGTATAAAAAAAAAAAGGGAGAAATGAGACAAATACCTTTTGAAGTTGTGCAGAAGACTGTTTTGATAAATGAAAATGAGTGATCTTGGTTCCATGTCATCCCAAAAAGTGAATTGTGCAAAATAGCTTTGCAGCATTTTTTATCAATCTGATAATCATTTACTGCAACTCTGAAAAGCCGTTGAGGTCAAACGCACTGGCGACAAAAATGTGTCCCCTTTTATAAGCTCTTCCCCTTTAAATTCCCCTTGAGGTTTGACCCCTTCCCTTAGACAATGGAAAGGTGATTATTACATTGCCGTAGGCTTTAAGAGGGGAACAGCCAAACAATAGGTTCAATAAAAGGGGACACATTTTTGTCTCCAGTGCGTTTCAGGCCTTAATGTTAAGATTCAAAACTGGCAGGTAATGTTTTGGTGCACAAAAGGAAAAAAAAATAAAATTGAGAAGATGCTTATCTCATTGGAAATCAATCAGTCATGAGAAATAAAAATCAGCTTGAACTATGAAAGTGATTCTAAAGAATGAAACAGTTTCATTAGAACAGAGAAGGAATAGGATGACTTCTAAGGGAATGCAAGGGAAGAGAATGAAACAGTTTCATTAGAACAGAGAAGGACTAGGATGACTTCTAAGAGAATGCAAGGGAAGAGGTTGTAGAACAAATTAGATGATATTTCTTATTAACAAGTTCTTGAAAAGATTAGAACAGAGAAATCAGATAAATTGATAATATTTGAAGACAGGTAGAAATTGGATTGACATTGAAGTAACACCTCAGATGATAAAATGACGATATACTAGATGATTAACACTAACTTTGACAAAGCCAAATATCCTTCATGTTTTCAGACTATTTTGAGACTTGGAGCATTCCTTGGTGAGGAATTATAGGTCATACATATTGGAAATTCAAAAGAAGCAGAAGATAGTTAAAGGATATATCATTGTATATTTGTAGATATTTGTGAGACATTAATACTACAGCTTGAATATGCTGCAGAATGACTTGATGTGCATGTCTACTAGGTTGCTTACATAAGCAGAGCAGATCAGCTGCAGCAGTCTCTCTCTCTCTACCTTTATGTTCAGTATTTAAATAGAATGTACTCATTTATAAGATACAGTTTGGATCAGAAAAAAAAAAAAAAACAATCTACTTGTCCTCTTATATCTGCTGATCTAACATAAATTGAATAAAAAAAAATCTGAGATTGATCAGAGGCCTATCTACATACAATATAAGAGGAGTGAATAGTTTTGGTAAGACTTGGAACATTCTTTGGTAAGAGAATTAGAGGTCACTGAAATGCAGGAGATAGATAAGAGATAGACCACTGTATATTTGTAGATGCTTGACATAAGAGGAATGACAGTTAATAGGTATTGGAATTAATTTAATACTCATGAAATGATGTGTATTAAGTCTAGCTTCTTCATGGAAACGAAAAGGTTCAGAGGAATGGGATTTAGAGAATAGAAACAATCTAAACACTAATTTTGTTTTTCAAGAGACAAGTGAGTCTCCTGTTTCTATTCCCCTAACAACTCCCCTTGAACTGTTGGATGGATGTTGTTGAAGGCATTTTCATGGACAATCTTACTTTTACATTTGAAATATTTCCCAAAAGGATCCTTGTTGAGATCAACACAAGAAGGAGACAAACATTCCCATAGAAAAGTATTGGAATCTAAGCAATGGATTTCTCTCCTTTTAATTCTCTTTATCTTAAAAACAATGAATAATATTTAGCTAATCCAATTTATAAATTCAAGTAAACAAAGTGGATTTAAATCTTTCTTTCTTTTTCTTTTATAAGAAAATAGAAAATTTATACTGTTTGTATTCAATAGATATTGTAGGCTTTTCTCTTTTTTTTTCTATTTATGACTTGAAAAAGAAAAAGAAAACATTTTTAATAGCATCTTAATGAAAGTAGGATTTAAGTTCTTTTGAACTTCTTATTTGTAATAAAGAGATTAAATTGAGGTTTTGAATCAACTTCCTCTTAGAATTAGTTAAAAAGCTTTGGAAGCATTAAATGTTTGGTAAATTTATGACAGTCCAACTTATGCCATGAACTGAACAGTTTAATGAACAAAAGAACTCATACAAAACAAAGGAAGCGTTCATTGGAACCTCCTCTGACAGAATCCACTAGGAGATCAGAGACAGGATTATCATTATCTGCAAATAATCTACTCACCTTTTCCAATTGTTGATGGTGGAGTAAATAAATGAGAAGGTAAAGCTTTCTGTGTTAAAGAGTAAAAAGTGTGTTAATAACTGGAAAGCTTCTTTACGTGTAATAATGGAATCATTTGAATGTAATTAAACCTGGATTTTTACTGTCCATTTACTGATTTCTCTATCTGAGAAAGGTCTGAAATTCAATGATCCTAATTTTTCATAAGCCCCCCCCCCCACCCCACCCCAATTAATAACAAAATAATTATTTCTTGCAATTCAGTTTATTAAAATTTTATTGCTTCTCATAAATCTTGTGTAAAGCCATAAAAAGAAAACAAAACTAATTCGCACTAATATGCTTTTGTCATCATTTTCTAGGAGGCAATATTTTACTTGTTGGCCATGCTGCTACACTGGACACATGCACTCGACAACTTTGTGGGAAACAGCCTCGAAATGCAAGTGAATTAGCTCGCTTAGTACATAAAGTACCTTACTGCAGTGTAGCAGTTGCTGAAGAGAACCCCCCTGGACAATGGGTTCTTGTCAATCCATCTTTCCCACCATTTACTCATGCAAACAATCTTCGATTTGACTGGAAAGTATTGCTCAGCTGAAATGGATTTAGTTCTATATTTCTAAGCTGTGTATTCTTGTATCCATTTCCATCAAAACACATTCATAAATGTCCATTTTCCTTTTTTTATTTTTTTTATTTGAAATGGCTAAAAAAAAACTATTATTCCAGAGAAAATCAATCAACACATTGATGATTTCTTTTTTCCTTTTTTTATTTGTTTTGTATATGATCATATTTTCTTAAATTCATGACCTTTTTGATAATGAAAGCAAAAATCTCTAAAAAAAAAAAACAATATCAGATAAATCCCTTTATATAACTAAATTAAAAAAATAAATAAATAAATAAATAAAATAATAAAAACTTAAAAATTTAACCATTTTAGAATTTAAAAATAAGGATCTCTTATTTTTAAATATTTATAAAAATATATTTATAAATTTTAATATTTTCTAAATTATATATATATATAAATACATGCATGAATATTTATATTAGTATATATTAACAGACAGAATAAAGTTTGCTTGTGCGCTCTCTCTCTCTCTCTCTCTAGTATACAAATAAAGTATAAAGAGAGAGAGAGATTATGTGCGTGTGTATTTAAACCCACACACAGAAAAATTATAGAATGTAAATCTATTTGAAAAAGTTTTTGTATTATTTTTCTTGGCTTTTGATTGTTGTTAAATTTAAATGTTAAATGTAGAAAAATTATAATAGTACATTTTATAAAAAAAGAAAGCAACATGGTGACAGCTTTTCTATATTTAGTCTGTGTATCTTTTGCTTTTACTTTAGACAAGAAAGACAAAATTACCACTGGGGGCCATTCAATCAGTTACTGCTTATGTGATCTAATGCAAAAAAAAAAAAAAAAAAACTTGCCTCTTTATTACTCTGCTATATTCTCTTAGAACTTCACTTTTAAAAAGTGAAATTGTAAACTTACCTAAATTGTAAAGTTGTTTTGTGAAGGCAACTAAGAAAACTATCGAAGATTTTAGCACAGCAAAATTTGTCATAAATTAGATGAAGATGTTGGGTTTTGATTGTTGGTGAAGGGAGGGGATAATTGAGACTAAATGTACAAGCCCTGATCACATAAAAGACCCCTCCCTCCCATAATTTTCAATTTTAATATATTCGTGTAATTTCTTTCTCAAAAGACAAAGATTAAAAGAAAGAAAGGTAAATAACGTAAATTAAAAATAATTACTATTTTATTTTACTTAAATTATTTTACAACGCACAATTTCACAGCTTTTTTAATATTGCCAAAACAGCATTATCTACATATTTTTATTTGTTTTTAATTTTGATTCTAATTAATAAAAGAAGCCTTGAGTTTGAAAAATCTAATTGATTGAATTAAGCATAGACTGTTAAACTACCAAGTAATTGCTGAATTAGTCACATTTTCTGTAACTTCAGTTAATAACAGATATGTTCAATCAGGTATCATGCTGAAAATAGCATTTTTGTTGTAGCTGTTTATAGGGACTGAAGTTTTTAAGGTTTCTTGCTGGTCTGTATTGTAGACGAATAAATTCTATTTAATTTGTTTGAAATCCTATCTAAAGCTCAATTTACTTAAGAATCCAATTTTTCCATGTGCAGTTGTAAGTTTCCACCTAAGAAAAGAACATAATTTGGAGATAGTCTCTTTGTAGGTCTATTTTATTTTCTATCCAGTGTTAATTCAAATATAGAAGAAGAAACTAAATTGTATAAAAATTATTATTTTTTTATTTTAAAGAAAATATTGAAAATTGAAAGCTGTGTTGATAATGGTTAAAAGAAAAAAAGTGTCCTTTTTTTGAGCTGTTGAGTGATATTTTAACTAACTTGAAAGATTATTAAATGAATTGGATCTATACTTTTAGCTCTATTTAATGGAAAATGTTTCTTTTTCTGGATTCTCCACTTATATTCCCTTTCTTTTTATTTATGGTGTCTGAAAAAATAAATTTACCTATTTACCTTGCTTTTTGAAACCTTTGACTATTTACAATTTGTTTTGACTCCTTTGTATATAAAAATTGCACAGGCTCCAATTTACTTTTTTTTGTAACAATAATTACGTTGCCAGACTTGGAAAAGATAGAAAAATAATCAATCTCATTGTCAATAGCAAGGGAATACTTTCTAGGGCAGAGTTTTAGAAAAAGAATAACATTTTTTTTTTAATTGAATCATTTCAGACCAGAATATTATTAAACTATATAAATACTCTAAAAATTAATTGAAACTATTATTAACACAATCCTGATTTAAGATTTAGCAGTTCAATGCTGATGTTATGGGTAGGAATAATGTTAAAATCATTGAACTACTATGTAACACTAAATCATTTGATAGCAAGTATCAATACTATGTTAAGAATAGAAACACTAAGCATGAAGATTACTTAACAATTTATAGATGAAGTGGGAAACTATTTCTTTCTTATATGCTTTTTATTATTTCACTGCATCATCACTGGCTTTATAATTTTTAGTGGACTCTAAATGTCACCAATCTATTATTTTCAAAAGATGCATCTTGCATTGTGCCCAAAAAGTGAAAGTTGCTGTTCAATTAAAGGCATTTAATCAGCATTGTCTTGAATATAAATTGAAACTTAAATTGGCCATTGTGCTCATGGTTGTTTCGTTGGTTTTGATTTGATAAGAATTCTATTGTCAAAGGTAACAGTTCTGCTAGTAAGTTTTAACAAAAATATTAGTTCAAAAACTTTGAGGATGACATCCGTAGTCTGTTTAGTATCTTACTTCAGATTGTACTGAATAAGCTTGGAATTAAGAAATTGTGTATTAATATTTGGCTTGAGCCAATAAAAACTTTTCCAAAACTAAAAGCTTGTAAATACAAAGAATTAACAATAGCTTAATATATTTTCTGTGCCTTTAATACTAAAATTTGCATATCTCATTTTATTTTTAACTTTGTTAATTGCATGTTCTAGTGATTGTCGTAACAGTGTTATTTGTAACCAATGTAAAGTGTAACTGTTTTAAAGTCTATTTATTATCTTGCAGTTAATTCGTACAGAACCCAAATACTGTCGAGTCCTCCAACTTCTCTATTCTTAAATGCAACCTTTAATATATCCTATTTTTTTCCTCACTCTTTAAATATATAATGAAAAGTAATAAGTCATGCTGTTTCTTTGAGAAAAACTGGAAACTAGATAGCATGGTTTATTAATGTTACAAATAATATTATTTTTATTTTTTAAATTAATGGACAGTTGAGCATCCACAATCCAGACCTTTCCTAGATGATTCCCTGCCTCTATATGCTGAATGCATTCCTTCTTACACTGAAGGCTACATTGGTAGATACTAATTCCTTTTGTCTTTTATCAAACCTTTAATGTCTTGTGTTCCTTCCAAAGATAAATAAATTTATAATCTTTGTTTAATTTGTAATGATGTTTTTTTTATGTTAAAATAACTTTCAATACCATCATGCCATATTCCAAAATCGAAAAAAATCAAATAAATCTGATCTATTCTCAGTCATTGTGGATTAGGGTTGCTCAACTGAATTATTGTTATATTACTTTTGAATGGTGATGATCTTCATAAAGATACCATATTTTATATTTCATGTTAAGTTTTACTTCAAATTGAAAACTATTTAAAGCTTTTGTTGTTGTTTTTTTTATGTCAGTTTCTGTTTTTAGTCCATTCGATATTAGGCTGGTGTCGATTGTTTTGTTGCAAGAAAATGGGGAATGAATTGCTTTCATCTAAGGGTTTTTAACAACTTCCTTTTTCTTTCTTCCATGGGGTCTTGGGTGTAATAAATATATTTTTATCATTTGCTCATTATTTTTATTAAACAATATTCAATGAAGGACAATTCTTAGTAGGGCATTGCAATGCATTCTGAGAAGCCTGTATTTTTGTAAAAAATACAAAATACAAAAATAAATGTTTATTACCTAAGTTTATCTATCAGTTAACTGAATTTAAAATAAATTTTCTATTCAGTTGTCATTATTTGTCTTCCATTTATATCTCGATCTTAATTTCTGCATTGAAATGTTTCCTATTGAAATTGATTTAACAGTTGTAAACGCAAAAACCTGGGAAGGAATTGCAATAGGATAATTTCAACTTGGGTTTAATTCTATTATGTTGTTTAGTTCTATAGTTTTAAATCATTTTAAATACTTTTGATAGCATATTTTATATATATTTAGTAAATTTGGTTATAATTAAGGACACGGTGACATTGTTTGTCATGAAAATAGATTCAGGTATTTAATGTTTTCCATTTCAGGTCCTAAATTATTCAATAAATAATGAAGAATTAATTCTCCCTCAGACAGGTTTATTTTTTTAGGTTCCTTGATCAGAACAGTCTCAGTGCAAATCTTCAGAAACAATAAAACAGAACAAAGCTACTATAAATTTATCCAAACAAAATGACCAGGATGTCATTTTGTATACAACTTCGTCTCACCCATTGTTACTAAAGTAAATAAATTAGCTTTTGTGGATGAAGGAATTATTTCACACATAGGTCATGTATTAAAATTTTAAATTGTAACCTTTGAGTTTAATCACCCAATACAATGTGCTACACACTTTAAAAGCTTTATTAAATTTATAAATAGCTATTGTGGAGGCAGCAAATCTTCTATTCTTTAGTAGTTGAATGTCAGATGTACTTTTTCTTTATATTGTTAAGTAATTATAATTTGGTGTTACAGTAGAACTTTGTTTCTCTGGACTAAAAGGGGCCAGAAGGGATCCGGGAACAATGTCTCCAACTTACCATTTACTTTTACAGCAACACATTTTTGAGTCACTTTAAAATCACAATACATTATTAATAAACTAAAACATAACCAATTTGTAAGTTTTGCTGTGCAAGTTTCCTTTGTTGTTTATGGACATAAATATAATGTTTAGCCTTACATTACAGTTTTAGAGATAAAGGAATATATTTGAATGATTTCTACTGCATAATGAATTGGTTATTTTTATTTCTTCATTGAATAACATTACAAAATACTTATTTTATTTTTGCAAAATTTAGTCCGAACAAACAATGTTGTATTGTATGTTATAATCTAAGTGAAAATAAACGCTATTCTGGTTTTGAGATTTCAAAACCATTACCAACACTTGTGATTTATTTAACAAAGTAGTTATATTTGAAAATATTTCTTTTAAAAGAAAGTAAAATGGAACTTTCAATATTTTTAAATTATAAAAGCAGCAAACTCTTTACATAGCAACACTAAGCAGGTGATTATTAAACCTTACATTGGAAAGGAGATTGTTTATGTGATTTGTTATTTAAAATTTTTAATATGTTTAAATAATGGAAGGAGAATTTGAAAAGCTCATATTTTTAACTTTAAATAAATCTACTAAATATACATGTAATAATTAAAAAAATGCCTTCTAGAAAAAAAAAAAATAATAATAATAATTTAGTCTTTCTATCCACTTGGATAATTCTAATTTCTTTCATATAAGCTTGTATTTTTTTTTCCAAAATATAATTTAAGGTTGTTTTCAAGCAATAAATCATATTTAATTTTATATGGTATAATTTGTTATTGGAGCAGTGATATCTGCTACCATATACCTGTATTTGCTATATATATCTGTTGAATATGTCAATGAATTAAATAGAGGAAAAAAGAAAGACGAGTATTTATAACTTTAGGTTACCACAAACATTTTCTATATGGATTTAGTATCATGAATCAATACAGTTTCAACATTTTGCATCCATCGTAATGCTTACTTAGAGGATTATTTTTGTTTATAAGTTTGTTTTTATGTCTTACTTAAAAACTGTAGAAAAAGCCATGTAACCACATCTTCTTATTTAAACGTATTTAAAAAAAAGAAAACAAAATATTAAAAAAACTCAAACTATATATGGACTGTTCAGAAGCCAATCAGATTAAGTCATTTTGTTTTAAATTGAATTTTTTTCTGTAAGTCATGCTCTGATGTTCATACTTTCGGTTGAAATGTGCCCAAATCACTCCTCCAAGTTTATAGTTATGTTATCTTTCAATAAAAAATTCATTCTTCAAATTTACAAGAGTTGTTATTTTTTGGTACGTAATTTTAAAAAACCTATTTCATTTTTTGGTTTATTGACTTAATCTGATTGGCTTCTGAGCACTCCATATAAGACTAAACTTCTTAATGATTGACTGGAGCATTCCAGATTATACCAAAGCTAATTAATTACAGTATTTCTTGTAATTATTTCTGGATATTTAATGCTTTGATATTTGTAAATTTAATATTATAAATTTTAATTTGTCTTTTTTAAAAAAGACGCAAATAAATTTATACTATATAGAAATTAAGAAAATCCAGAGAAATAAAGGCAGAACAAATTAGCACCAGTTTTGAACTTTTTATTTTTATTTGGTTAGGAAATTTATTGTATTTTTTGCCTGTAATGTCTCTACTTATCTTTTGGGCTTAAAGCCATGTCTTTTGTATATAACTAATTTGTGTAAGCTGTATATTTAATATTAACTTGGCAGTTTGTATGTCAAATAATCGTTTGTTTACTATTATTTTTTCTTTTAATCTATATTAGATTATCATTATAATTTATGAAAACTCTGTAAATAAAGAAATGTTTTTGTCCAAAGTTTTTTTAGTAATTTATAAAATCCTATCCAGTGTGTCAAGCTTTGATTTATAGTTAATTAGAATAAGCTTTGTTTCATTTCTGAGTTTAAAATGTGCTTAGGAAATTAATTGCTATTTATTTATTTACTTTATTGGCTTGGCTTGAGAATAGTTTCAAGCCAATTGTGTATGTATATATATATATATATATATATATATATATATGACACACATTTTATTTATTAATAATGTTTGAAAATTATATCTTAGTTTGAGAGCACAGCTAAAGCTACTTGACCTTTAGGACCACTATTCTTCCTTAATCCATCCTAAAGCCTTCTGATTTTCAAGGGAGTTCTCACAAGACCTTAAGCCTTTCTAGATTGTGATGTAACATGAATTAGAGGAGTTACTTTTGTCACTGCTTTAACTGAATCGGAAGAAATTATAATTATCTTTTAACTATGTTGATTCTCATTCATTCATAAATGATGGAATAAATCCTCCAAATCTACTTAAGATTCTTCCAGATGACTATCTTGAGAATTTCAATGAGCTGTCTTGAAATTTTTTCAATATATTGAATCCATGTAGTTTGTGGACAGCCTCTTTTTAATCTTGTATATAATGCTGAAATTGGGTATTCTATGGGAAACCATTTCCTATTGTCTGAACCACTGAAGTTGTTTTCTATGAATTCTGTCAATGAGTGAATTACTGTAATGTAATTCTTGTCTAACTATTTCATTTCAAATGCTGCCGGACTCATTGTTTCTTTTATGCTTAGGGTTGACATAGGGTTATGGTTTTGAATAATTTTGTTTATGGTTACTAGTTGTAAAGTTTTAATGACACAAAAGCATCTTTGGCTAAGCAGCGCCAAGAAAGGCAAAAATAAAACACTAGAAACCTAGAACAATTCTTAATAAATATGTTACTGTTCTTGAAGCACAGATGTGTCAGTAAGATAACCTTATGGCAACTGTCCATTGAAGCAGATGGAAACAGACCAGTTGAGGTTTGATTTCTCTTTGAGAAGGTTTTCAAACAGAACAACCAAATACAAGTCATGATATTAGAACACTTTCAGAATTGCAATAGAGTAGAAGTTTTCAAAATGGCATATAGTTCTGCTGCAAAGACCTAAACTTTGCAAGGAATTTGAATGACATTATTGAAGTGTTGAAAGCTACAGCTCTCCTTTAGACCCATCTATACAAAAGGTTGTAAAATCTTGGTACCATAACAAATGTGCAGAGATTAAGACTGTTACAGTCTGTGTGTTTCAGTGTACAGTTGATAAATTATATAAATTTGCAATTTGCAGGTCTATAACTTTTGTGTATCAAGTTCTGAATCCAATATCTGAAAAACTGTAGTCCTTGATGGAGTAAATACACAATGATTAGTAGGATTCTTTAGGAGTGAGGAAATGTGCAGAGATAAGTTTGTTGATAAACATTTAGTGATGGTTTGAAGGTTTCTGAATATAAGCGTTTAACAGATGCATCAAGACATGAATGGATGGCATCACAGAACTGATGGTTAACCATAATCTAATTGTGAATGAATCAGTGCTTTATAAATGCAAAGCAGAATAAGATAATCTTTACCCCAAGTGATATGATGAAGTGAAATTCAGTCTTTTCCCCTAAGTTTTTGCAGGTCATTGTGAAAATTGAGCTTTCTCTCCTAAATGAGTGTTCTGATGAAGATGGAGGCCACCTAGTGTTAGATTAGGCTCTAGAAAGATACCGTGATGGCAATAAAATGACAGTCCAAAGTTGTTTCGCAATATTTTTTTTTTTTTTTTATTGAAGATAGTAATATTGACTTCTAGGCAAGAAAAAGAGAGAGGTCACAGCATTTCAAAATGTGTGTGTGTGTAAGGACCACAGGTCGTGGTTTTCTTTGATAGCTTGAAATTCTGCCAATAAAGTAGCTAAGCTAGAATTACAATGAAAAGCTCATCTAAGTGTTTCACTTCATCACCAATATTGCCAATTTCTTAGAATTTTCAATGTTTTCTAACTGCAAGCAAGATGAAAACTAGTAGGAGTTGCTCCACTGCCAGGATCCTCCTTTCCTAGGACACGTACAGCAAATAAATTCAGGACACACAACCTATAGAAAAGAAAATCTCCTTGGGTTTCCTCATCATTCTATGGAACTGTGCCTGAATGTTAAAACCTAGGCAGATCGCAATCATTACTAAGCTGATGAATATGTAATACAAGAATTGTTTTGCTTCCAATAATTTTGGTCCTCTTCACACAGAAAACATTTCAAATTTAAATCTTCTCTTTTGGTAAATGATAGGAAAATTTTTAAAATCCACTCAGTGAGTGAATGAAACCTAAGGAAATAGATTATTCATGAACATCAATGCAAACAGTAGATATTTAAATAATCAGTGCAAAATTAAAGGGACAAATTTATTTATATTTTTTTAAACTATAAAATTATTGTATTTATCAACACGTTCATTTACTATATAAAGTTTGCAATAAATTTTGTTCTTAATGTCATCTATTTAGAAAAAGAAAACTGTCTTTACTAGGAACTTTGACTTCCCACCATTACACAGGCCTAAAAATACTGACACATGCTGTGAAGGTGGTTTTGATAAGATCATCACCATCTCCATAACAACTCCCTTTCCTAAAGTTAGAAGGGTGGTATTGTACTCCAGGTTTTCTGTAGGCTTAATCTTTGAGTCAACAAGATAGAGAACTTTACATCTTTGATCTTGAGTTCAGCTATGAGGTTGACAACTTCACACTTGAGAAGTTTCTTCTTTGAGTTGTCATCAGGAGACTGCAGATCATGAAAATCACGGGCAGCATTCCATGCAGTGATCTTAGGCTTATGGGCTACAACTTGACCATGGAATCCAAGTGCAACCAGCTCCAGGTGGATCACTTACATCACTTCATGATGCCAATCAAAAAGTATGTGGCCACCAAAGCCTTACGGTTGGACCTCAACACACATCAGAGGCTTCGACAATCCTGATCTGGCAGTGTTTTGAGCTTACCAGGTCTGGTAACTGACATGTTATAACTCCCTCACATTTCCATTTCACCACCACATCTGGAACTTGCCTGAAATCTCACAGATGGAAAGACTAAACTTGTAGACACCAGTAATCCTGCCCCGTTCAGCATCAATTAAGTTTACGTCGTGTGTTTATACTGACAGCTGTAGCTGCTATATACACCAACTTAACGTTCAAGGTCCTTTTATAGGGGTATGATGTGTACGGACAATCCCACTTACTTTCCAGGAGATGTCTGGTCATTAATGGCCATCCAGTGTATATCTCATTCACAGTCCATAAATATCCCCAAAAGCATTGTATCAAGATTATGGAAACAATTCCCATAATTTTGACAATGCTTTTGGGGATTTTCATGGCTGTAAATAACTTGGCTTGTATTCTGCCAATGGCCTAAATTTTGCTTGAGTCACAATAAAGCAGATCTGCAATCAAAGACCTACGGGAAGAATCTCACTAAGTTTCTCTCTTTTTCTCTTGTTAAACAAATATTTACTAAAAGTGTAACTTGGCACAACAATTAAGCACTTTTTGAAAGGAAAAAAAAATAATTATCTCTTTAAATTTGCACAATTGTATAAAAATCAAACAAGTTTTTTACAAGGAGGATAGTAATGAAGCTTACAGAAAAATGATTTTAAACTGCCTTACTTTAAAGGAGAATTACATATCAGATGAAATAAAGTAATATATTATGTTTTATTATCTTAAGAGGAATTGCCACAATAGTTTTGTCAAAATTATACTTAAATCACAAACTCCAAAGGGACTGTTTAGACAAAAAAAAGTACCAAGAAAGGAATATTTGCAAATAACCCAGTTCTGACTTTTTTTTTTTTCCACCAAAACTTAACTGGACAATGGACTAAAATAATATCATTTCAATTTTACCTAATCCTCTGATGCATAACTATATTTTATTGCTTTGGATTCATTATATCATTATTGCTTTGCGTAGATATTCAGATTCATTTGTCCCCACAGAACTTATTCCATTTAGAATATGTCTGAGGCTCTTTCACTGAACATGATGTTAACTTAGAAGATTCAAAATCAAATGACTTATTGATATTTTTTCTATTAGTTTTTTCCTTTTTTTGGTAATTATCAACTGAGCTTGTAATTAAGGATTCCTGTTTGCTTCGTTTTGTAAAAGTGCATTGAAGGTCAGTGTCCAAGGGAGAAGGATATTTCCTTTTTGATTCATTTACCAAAGAACTTTCTCCCATTGTTGTTTTAGTTGGGTTTTCCTGAACAAGTTGACAAAATCTGCTTCCTTTATCATTCTGATTTAGATCAGTATCACCAACCAATACAGTATTATCCTTTTGATCATTTTCTTCATCGGTTTCTGGTTCAATAAATTTATTCCATTTGGAAAGGCTCAAGTGAGATAGTTCATGGCTACAATTCTGTTGAGATGTGATTCCATAATCTTCATCAGTATAAGAATATCTTGTAGATGATATATCTCCGAAAACCTAAAAAAATAAAATGGACAAAATATATATTTCAAATGAATTTCAATGAAATTTTTGAAATCCTGAAGACATGAAATTAAATGGCAGTAAACTAATTAATTTCTGTTATTATTTTTTGCAATGAAAATTTAGCACAACTAAATAGAAATATATGTATTCTTTTGTTGTATAGTTAATACATATTATAAGTTATTAACTACATCACAAAATCAAAGGAATTTCTTCATAAATTAATATAGTAAAAATCCAGTTCTAGCCCTCTGTAGAATGGGTACCGGGTTTCTTTCCCGGGAGTTAAAGGCGGGCGGGCTAGACCGCCTGACCTCCCGCGATCCCACAGGCCAGCCATGGCCTATCGAAGGGAGAAACTTTAACTAACTAAAAATCCAGTTCTAAAACATCTAAAAAAACATCGTTTCTTACAGTATTAAACATCTTTATGGTTTCTCAATATTTCTACACCCTGAACGGGTATTTTCTTCAGGAGAAAAAATAAAATATACATCTTTCTTCCAT
>JAFIDM010001028.1:18193101-18244155 GCA_023159025.1 Thereuonema tuberculata | reverse complement strand
AAGGAAGGCACAAGATCGGAAAGAGTGGCGAGAGATGACCCATAGAAACGCCAAGAGTCGGATACGGCTAAATGGCTAAAAACAACAACAGCACTATTCTTAATAAAGAGGCCAAAAAGCAAGACATGTTTTAATGTTTCTTTCTAATAATGTCAGTTACCAGAGAATTGAAGTAAATAATTACATTTTTCAAGAAAATTGAATGAAAGTTTGGGTTCTTCTTCCAAGTCTTCCATTTATTGGATGCCCTTTTTCTGATTAAAAAGTCGAAATTATATCAAGTTTTTAACGTGTGTATAAATTAAGTTTTAAATTCTATATACTTTAAAAGACACACAACAATATTTATAAATTAATTATTTTTTAATTAAATTATTTATAAAATTTTTTGCCAAATTCTTTTTACATTAATTTTACCAAAAATATAATCATTCTTTTTGATAAATATTTATAAATTAATATTTCATCTACTATTAACAATTGTGAATTAAATAATATTTATATATAATCATACAACTAATTACAAACTATGTACAATTAAAAATTATTAATATATTTACAATTGATTTAATAATTGATATTTACAGATTATAAAAATACTATTTTGAAATTGAAGTTTTTCTATTTACAATAATTATTTAATTATATTTACAAATATATAATATAACATTAATACATCTATAAATAAAATCATTTTTGGCAAAAAATTAATTTCTTATTCATATTAGAAACATATCTAAGTTAATAAATAATTTAATATAAAAGAATTAAAAATGAATAAAAATTAAAAATTCATACAATACATTTCATTCACAATTATTAATAGTAGATGAAATATTAATTTATAAATATTTATCAAAAAGAATGATTATATTTTTGGTAAAATTAATGTAAAAAGAATTTGGCAAAAAATTTCATAAATAATTTAATTAAAAAATAATTAATTTATAAATATTGTTGTGTATCTTTTAATGTATATAGAATTTAAAAAGTCGAAACATAAATGCAATACTTCCCCGAATGAGAATGAATAGAAAGAACAGTTTTAAATCAAGATTAAAATATAGTCTATTTAGAAAACTTGAAGTTTCTGATCTTTGTCCTTAGCCAGAATTAAATGTAATCCAATAATTCAGAATGTTTCTTTTTTTAATTTTTAGCGGCCCCTTGGTTACACTGTAAAAAAAAGGGAACCGCTCTTGCCTGTAAAAAAAAGGGGAACCGCACTTGCCTGTAAAAAAAGGGGAACCGCTCTTGGTGTTATGCTTGCTGGATGTCACACACTGTAGTGGCCAAACGGTTAGAGATATTAGAATGAAACCTTCACCATTGTGTTCAGCATTAAAAAGTAGGTGACCACGTCAAAAAAAATCAGACCTCTAGGACCACTCCTTGACCGGAAGTTGGGGGGTCAAAAGTGGTCGCTTCCGATAAAGAGGAAAACGGCGATAAGCGTTAGGTTTACTGTAAGCAACCATTAAGTTCATTGTAAACGCTGGTTAGGTTCACTCTATTTTTGTTTATAAAATTGTGCATATTATGGGGCCACTTTGCTTTGGACACTGTCTAGAAGCATTAATAATCTTGTATCATGCAGATCAAAAATACACAAAATTTAATTTCTTTGTCTGCAGAGCATGCAGAATAGTGAGATTAAAACTTATAGAAAAATATATCTTAGCACTGGAATTGCAGAGATGTAGTTTCATTTTTGTTCTAATGTTTTATTATCTGAGACAAATTTAGTTTCGTGTTTTGAAAATTTTGAATTAAACTAAATTTTGGCATTTGTTTTTCTAGTTTTTTAGGCTTCTGAAAGACGCCTTATATCCCCGGGGTTTTTCTGTCTGTGGACACATATCCCACAATGCTTCGCAACAGCTTCCGTGAGCTCAATTGTTTAGAGCGTCATGCTAATAATGCGAAGGTCATGGGTCCGATCCCCTCATCAACTTAATTTTTTTTTTTTTTTAAATCATTATTATTAAGAATTCAGTGTATTAACAAGGTTTGAGTTAAGAATTATTCCATATAAATAGGGGTGCGTAAGACAGCATGAGGTCGCAAACAGACTCGCGCGAGCATTTTCTAGGCCACCCTGGCACAGTCTATTCTAAAGTAAAGGTGACTCAGAAGCCATTGCGAAGCACTGTGATTTGTTTACTAATCACTATCCCTACCTTGTTATTTCTTTATTATTGAAAGATCTATTGTTTCTTTTTCTTCATATCCTGCTACTTAGTGACTCATTGTTATGAAAAATTATTACAGAAGGGCAGTATTAAATCATTACGCAGTCATTGCAGATGTTGGGATCTACAATACCATTTAGCTTTTTGTATTAACAAATACTGGAAAGTGAAGCTCATTATGAAAAACACTCATTATTGCTATCTATTAGTGCTAAAAACATTTTGATCCATAAAACCAAATGCTTTTATTTTTGTTCTTATAATTGGCATTGTTCAGATTATTTTTTCCACCATGTTTCACCTACAAATAATATGAAATCATTTACAAGAAGAAAATAAAGCAATGCCAAACCAACTATAATAACAAGGATCAAAAACAAATTTATTTCTGCATAGTAAATCTACTAACCACACCCCTAATTTTGCAAAGTCTCATGTAATAGACCAGGCCACAAATATCTTCTCTCTCACTTTGCGAGAACCTTGGCATATTGCCAACACCCCCACTATTAACCGTGAACTCTCTAACTGCTTCATAAAGCATTATTTAAATCCTTCTCACCTCATCAAATATCACAGTTGATAATAACCTCAGATAAGGTGGAAACGTCCTGCCTCTCTTTTAAAATACGACGATAAGTTACATTAGTAATTTTGACCAACTTTTTATCATATGCGGTATTTATTATCTACCTTTTAGTATTTATACCATTCTCCCAACCTATAGTAAACCTTCTTCTGTTTCCTTCTTTTCCTCGTTGTTTAAATACATTTTTTGCTACTGTTTTTCTATTTTGTATTTACTAGTTATACCCATTTGTGAAAGCAATGCTTTCATAATTTCGTCATTAATTGGAACATAATCTTCACTATCTTTATAAATCTAGTAGCCAGTTTTTGTTATGGATAAATATTAATGCTTTTCATCAATGCTTTCATTCATACTTCACCTTAGAACTAAATGATTCTTTATAACTTAAATAAAATTATAAAACTTTCTTTCTTAAGTTCCTCCATTTCTTTGGAATGCTTTTATCTGTTGAGAATTTTCCATTAAATTAGTATTCATGTCCATTCATGACTGACCAAAATCTCTTGTTAAATTCACAGTCAGGTTTGCCAGTCTTTTGTAGTCATGAAATATATCCATCAAGTTTATTGGAAGCTTTGTTATTGCAAAATTATTCCTTTACCATGCTTCAATGGTTATTGTAATGATTGATTGTTCTCATGGCTACTAATTTCTCAGAAGCCTTCAGAACAGTGCATTTTTTATTATCTTCCTATTTGTAACAATCACAAGAGCTTTTTGTTCTTGTTTCTGGAGGAGGTGAATCTTATTGATTCATATGCTAACAAATTTCTTTTATACAGTTAAATGTGGTACCCAGAAATTAATATTAGATAATCTTCAAGAATGGGGATAATTTCTAGCTCTGAATATTTCAATTTGCTTCACTTTAATGATCAATATATGTGTCAAATATTTTATTTTAAGTATTTCAGAGAAAAAAAAAAAGCTTCCTTATTTCCAAATAATCCATGGGGGAGGGGGGGGGATTAAAAAAACCTTTTGCTGTTGGCAGAGATGATGGTGATACAGTGAAACCTCCACTAACGGACACTCCCGAAAAGCGGACACCCCCCAATAGCGGACAATTTTGCAATCCCCAGTCCCTTAATATAGACGTTTCCATGTATTGACCTCTGATTAGCGGACACTCCCAATAACGGACAACATTCTACAGAAAATGAACGATCTTGTGTTGCTTTTCAAAAGCAATAGAATCAAGCTACAGTAATACGTAGCGTCCAGAGGAAATTTTGAAATTATGGATCACGAACTCCAACGAAAACTATAAACACATCAAAGTTCGAAACGGAGACAAGTGCGATCGACTCTGTTGTCTTCGATTAGTTTTGTGCTGCACGAGCAAAAAAACATTCCCATTAGTGGGCCATTATTGCAAGAAAAGGCGTTGGAAGCAAAGGGAACTCTGAAGGCCTTGCAAAATTAAACGATTGTATTCATATTGAGAAACATGTTTTCAATGCAAAAAAGAAATGTCAAACTGCTACCTGATTACTTTAGTTAATAAAATTAATTTTCTAATCCGTTGTCTTACTTAAAATAATGACAAAATTAATACTGTAATTAATTTTGTCATTATTTAAAGTAAGACTAATGGATTAGCATTCATTTAAAAAGGAAAATAGTAAACAGTTTGCAATTGTTCATATTTTCTCATAGGGCAATGTTAATTGTAGAAATTTAAGATTGCACGTAATTTTTTATTAAATGATATGATATAAGCTAAAAGTTGAAAAAAAATAGTCCTGCCCAATAGCGGACACCTCCCAATAACGGACGAAACTTCCGGTCCCGTGACTGTCCGCTATTCGGAGGTTTCACTGTATCACATTTGTTTAAACAAAAGGAAACTCTTTGGCCAAATAAATGTAAAATTAGCACATAAGGCAAGAAACACATTAAGAAATATTTTCAATAATGATGTTGAACACAAGGTTGACACTTTAAACAAAATGGGTGTAGTGTGTGGTGTCAAATGTGAAACAGATAATAACAAATGCAGATATTTTGGAGAGACCCTTATGAAAGAGCAAGAAAAAGCTATCCGTACCAATAATTTACAATATTTGACAGCTGCACACCATAAAAATACAGGACATAAAATATTAGTAGAAAGCCCTATTATCTACGGCCTTAAAAAAGACCATTACTTGAGAAAATTTCTTGAATCGTTGTTAATAAAAATCAAAAGAATGCTATAATACTGACATCTCAATCACTTAATGCATTACAATACAATCTGCAATAATGCCTATCTTGTTGTTATATGGTTGAACATTTCTTTATTGTAAATAATTAGATTCTAAAAACCATAATGATTATTCCTTTGTAAATGTTGTTAATTTGTAAGTCTATGTTTTTTCCTTTTTGTAACGTATCATTTGATAAAGAAGCTGACACATAGCTTCGAAACATGTAATGAAGTCAATTTATTATTTTCTATATTTATTGGTGTGTTTGGTCTTTTAATATTGATATTACACACAACAAAGATATAAATGATAAAAGGAAACTTTTTTTTTTTTTTTTTTTCAAAAAAAAAATTACTGATACAGGATTTTTGAAAGCAGATGCAGATAATCGACATGCAAAAAATTTAATAATTCATTCTTTTCATTCATTTAATAACTAATAAATTGAAAAAATGGTTTGATAATTTTTTTTTGAAAAAATTGTAATTTACAAAAATTATTTATGAACAAAATTAAATACTGACATCTTATAAAATACCATATTTGATCTATTAATAAGTTTTCTATCGTCATGTTTTGTTAATTCTCCTACTTTCACTTCTTAATTTACTATTTAGAATAGGATTGGGCTTCATTTTGTCTTATCTTACCTGCTTTCAGAAATGTACATTTAAAAGAAACCAGAAAATTTCTTTTAATTTCTAGTGTTAAAAAAAACAAAACTTAATAAAAAGTATACAGTTTTTATTCCCTGGAACTCTGCCCTGCGGTCTACAAAAAGCTCATTTATGCCTTTTCGGATGTAATGGAAGTCTTAAAAAAACTTTTTTTTGAGGTGCAGCAAATGTTACACAAAAATACAATATACCATTTGTAACCTTGCGACTTCCTACGGCTGTAATTTACTTCCATGACCTTGTCTAAAACTAAAGCTTCTTAAATACAATAATCCTAGGACAAGCGGAAGTTTACACAAAGGTGACATCACAGCTGAAATAAAATATCAGCCAAGCATTTATCGTGGGCGCGACTAAAGCCTCTCTTCTCCTCTAAAATTCAGGTGTTTTTTGATGAAAAAAAAAAAAAAAAATACCAAACATCCTAAAATCACTATTTGGATCAATTTATGCAATAAAATTTGGATAGAAATTATCCCCATTCTGGGGCTGGGCTGAGTGAGAATTAGGTTTTGGGGTCATTCCATGTCAAATCAATGGAGCTTCAAATTGATCATCTTCATCTTGAAGGATTTTTAGATTATTGATACTATCCATGAAGTGAATTAAAAAATATATATATTTTTTTAAAAAATTTTCCTCATTCGATAGTTCCACTAAGATGAAGAAGGAATAAATGCAAATGGTTGGAATTTCTATTTTTATTTGTATGTTTAAAATATGAGGGAATTCTACATCAACATTACACAGCCAAATGATTAAAAATTATAAAATTAATTAAATAAGAACAATAATATAAAAATATATTCATAACTGTAAAAAAAAACAAAAGCCGGATGTTTTTGTGATGTTTATAAGATTCAGTTACGAATTTTAGCAATAGATGTCGCTGTTACTTCCTGGAAATATCAATCCATAAGCAAATTATGTCTTAAAAGGTATTTCTTTCACTAAATGAATTGTAATATCTGTACCATCCTCATAACACACCAGTTTCTTCTACAGACTTGAAATGACCA
This sequence comes from Thereuonema tuberculata, assembly GCA_023159025.1. Lineage (NCBI taxonomy): Eukaryota > Metazoa > Arthropoda > Chilopoda > Scutigeromorpha > Scutigeridae > Thereuonema > Thereuonema tuberculata. The sequence continues at coordinate 18,237,483 of JAFIDM010001028.1, read as the reverse complement.
GTTACTATCCCATTTTCTAATACTTTGTGACTTGTTCTCTAGGGATGCTCATCAACCAACAGCTGTCATTATTGAAGATTTATTACTTAATCACAATCTTTGTATCTTCAATACTGGATCATTAACACACTTTTCATCCTCACCAATGCACAGTAGTCCAAATCAATTAAGTAATGTGAAATAGTACAGTCGGACCTCTATTTTGCGAATTTCTCTACTTAGCGAACTTTTCTTTGGAACCAAGGACATTTTGCTAATTTCTTTGTAAAATAACCTCCAAATAGCGAAGTGCATTTTCTATTTAACGAACTTTTTCATGGTATCTATTTTTTTTTTTTCCTCCTTGAAATGTTTTTACAAGGCACCAATCGCTGTAATTCTTTGCATTTCAACCGGCAAGTACGGAGGGCAAAGACGATATTCCCTTAGAGGAAATAAAAGAAATGTGGATACAGCTGAGGGAAAAAGAAGAAATTAATGATGATGTGCTGATTGATGATTATCTTTCATTTGATTTTGAAGTTGAGACCCCAGAAACACTAACTGAATCGGATATTTTGGACAGTGTGAAAATAAAAACAATACAGGTATGAATTCCAAAGATGATGAAAATGGAAGTGATCATGATGCAGAAATAAAAAAAACCTTCGTATGATGAAATGCTAAAATCATTTGAAACAATCCGACGCGGATTAGAATTTGAAGAAAATAAGCCTGAAGGGGTTTTTAGTGCATTGCAAAGATGCAAGACATACTATGAGCGAAAACAGTTTTTCAAAAAAAAAACTGACAAAATTTTACTAATCAAGTCTGTAAATTTTGTAAGTAAGTAAGTAATTTTGTAAGTAAATAATTTAAGTAAGCATGGGGTAATGTATGCTTTATGTCATTAAAATTATACCTTTTTTTAATAATATTTATTGTTTATATATTTTAAATGTGTTCTATATAGTCTAAACTAATTTTAAAAGATGCACTCTATTTAACGAATTTTCCATATAACGAACTTTTTTTCGGGATTTAGCGACTTCATTAAATAGAGGTCCGACTGTATTTTTTTTTTTTTATATATAAAAATAGTTCAGTTTTCGTTCTTTTCAAATCTTTAGAGAAACTTGTAAAAAATGCAGATTGAGATAGAGCGGGAAATTTTTTGACATATTTTAGAGAAATGCCGGGTCTTGAAGAGATTTAAATCAGATCTTGCATCTTTTCTAGGTTTTTCTCCTTTTTAAGAAGGTTTACAGTCGACAGTTTTCCAGGGAATTCTAAATCGGAATGATAACCAAGAAAACCAAATATTGATCGGAATCAAATGATTAAAAACCCCCAAGTAAATTTTGGAATATGCTAATTCAGCAAGATCTTGTATATATTCATCATTTGTAGTGATTAGTTTTAAAAAGTTTATTAAGTTAACACACAAGTCTAAAATCTGACAAAATATTTACAATAATAATCAAACTAGTTTCCTTCCGAATTCAACGGAGCATCTTCAGTGAATGAGTTCTGTCCAGCAACGCAGTGTCTTTTTAAAGGAGAATAAGCAGTAATAAACCAATGAGAGGCTTGGTTCGTTAGACCAATTGTCGGTATGATGCTAATCAGCTTATTACAATGACGGGAACACTTGCTCACCTGGTGGTGATCGTCGGCCTTAACCCTGGTGGTGATCGGAAGCACTTAAATAAATGCACATTGTGATGTTTGTGAACACTGAAGGACTGGGACCTTTTTTCGATCCCAGTGTTGATCTGATTGACTATGAAGACACTGAGTTTTAATTTAAAAAACCAAGATAAACGAATGTAAATGTTGACATCTAATAATACTATGATGCACTAATATAAAGTTTTTCAGTTGCGGTCTGGCTATTAAAAACCTCTAAGCTTCTTTCGGAATCCATATTGGTAGAAACTTTTTACTGATACGCAGTCGTTAATACAATGCTCTGTTGACGCAATCATTACAGATTCCCTACATTTAAAAAGGTCCCAGCCTTTCAGTGTTTACAAACATCACTATGTGCGTTTATTTAAGTGCTTACAATCACCACCAGGGAGCATGTGTTCCCGTCATTTTAATAAGCTGATTAGCATCATACCGACAATTGGTCTTAAGAACCAAGCCTCTCATTGGTTTATTATTGTTTATTCTCCTTTAAAAAGACACTGCGTTGCTGGACAGAACTCATTCACTGAAGATGCTCCGTTGAATTTGGAAGGAAACTAGTTTGATTTTTATTGTAAATATTTTTATCTATACTACTATTATGAAGCAGAAGATTTTGTGTGTTTGAACGCGCTAATCTCAGAAACTACCAGTCTGATTTGAAAAATTCTTTTTGCGTTAGAGAGCCTGCTTATTGAGAAAGGTTATAGGCTATATAACATCACGCTACGATCAATAGGAGCGGAGCAGTAAACATAAACATCAACTAATCTGGCAATCTGAGATTCAAAAAAGAGGTCCAACACACTATTAATAGGGGGATAGGGAAGGAAGCATGAGTCAAAAAAACAATATGAAATAAGTTACAATTATAATTATGTATAATAACAAGGACATGGTATGATATAATGAAATTAATACAATAAAATAGTCATTAGAAATACAGATAATAAATTTAATTAAGTAATTAAAAATATTTAAATAAAGGTTTAAATTCAACACCTCAGTCATGTGGTTGGCCTCTTTTAAGCAACAGTTCTGCTTCAACGAACTAATTTTTGTGGATGTGTTTGGTTAATTGCATTGGATAATTCTATGCGTTTCCTATATAATAGGTAGTAACCGTAATAGGTAAGCATACGTTTGACTTAATATATATAAATTTTAGTTTTTAGTTACGTTTAATAAAATCAATTTGTAGGTAGTTTTTTTTAATAGGTTGGAACGATCGTGTTATGAATAGATAACAATATATTATAGACAAGGAGAAAAAACTAAAAATATCGTCTACTGTAAATTTTCATTAAATAATTTAAAATATATCGTATTCGTAAAAAACCTCATTATCTATTTTATTATTTCATAGTATATAGCCATCAAATTGAAGACACTTTCTGTCAAGTCAGTTTATTTTTTTGTGATTGGTCCTTTTATGTTTCCACATAATTTCCAGATGGTATTTATAGTTAATGCGATGCACTTAGTTATGTACTCATAATGTGTATGAAACAGATATTTAACGCGGATGAAACCGCGAGGCATCGCTAGTTTTTAAATATTTTGTCAGATTTTAGACTTGTGTGTTAGCTTAATGAACTTTTTAAAACTTAAATCATGCACGTTAAATAACTTTTAATTAGTAGTGATTAGTATAGATTTAATTTTTAGAATAATCTTGGAATCTAAATAAGCTTTGTAAGAAATTTAATAAAACTACTAAGTTTATTCAAACAAATCCAGTTTCAGTTGATACCTTCACATATTGACTTAATCAGAAACGATAAAGCCGATTATTTAGCAAACAAAGGAACTAAACTTTTATTGTTATGATAAATCCATCAGCATTAATGCACTTAAACAAACCATCAAAACAAAAACTGAAACAAAAATAAATGAACAAACGAATCGATTGTCTCAAAATTAAAAATAAATAGATAAGACCTGGCAAGAAAACAGTACTAAAACCTCGAAAAAAAGCTGTTGCCTTATTCAGACTAAAATCAGGAAACAACTGCCTTGCAGCTGACCTATATAAAGTTAAAATTTGTAATTCAGCCATATGTATTTTATGTAATTTACCAAGATCAACTATGGATGAAGATCATCATCTTATTTGTACGAAACTTAATAAGAATTTCCAAACTTCAAAAAATGTAAATGGTTTATATTGGGAAGCATGAAATCAAATGGATTAAAAGCACCCAACAGTACAATCCATTGGATACCTACCTACCTATCTATCTATTTTTTTCCAAGGACGGAAAAATTGTTGAAGATTGGAAAAGAAAAAAATTAAATATTGAATTAAAACTTTCTTAATGACATTTTATTTAGGAATGCTTGAGTATATTACATCATTGAAATATATACACTACCTCCCAACAAATAATTGGACACCTGTGATAGACAAGGAAAATGAAGTTTATTCACCGTCAATAGTTGGTGGAGCCTCCATGAGCGGTGATTACAGCTGCGACCCTCCGGGGCATACTCTCAACCAGTTGTTGTACGACGGTGAGCGATATTTCCTTCCACTCGGCTTGGAGAAACGAGGTCAGTTCTTTCACCGATTTTGAACGGAGGGGGCACCCCTGAAGTCGACGCTCCAACTCTTCCCAGAGGTGCTCGATAGGGGTAAGGTCCGGGCTCTGTGCAGACCAGTCCAGTCGATTAACCCCATTGTCACCATACCAAGCTGTGGTGGACCTCACAACATGACAGGTGGCATTGTCATCCTGAAAGTAACATGCGTCCATCCCGTAAAACTGCCACAACGTAGGAAGCGCATGGTCATCCAAAATGGTGCTGTAGGTCTCAGCGTTGATTCTACCAGGAATTGCGACCAAGGATCACATGCTATACCAGGAAAAACACCCCCACACCATAACTCCACTTCTGCCGAACTTCACTGTTGGCACAGTACATTCCAGCAGGAGGCGTTCTCCAGGCGGACGCCAAACCCAGACCCTGCCATCCGAATGGTAGAGGATGAACCTGGATTCGTCGCTCCAGAGAATCTGTTTCCATTGTTCAACGGTCCACTGTCGACGTTCTTTGCACCACGTTAGCTGAGCTGAGCGATTGGACTTGGTGATCAAAGGCTTGTGGGCAGCAGCACGTCCATGATAACCGAGCAGATGGGCTTCCTTATGGATGGTATTCATTGCCACAACAGTCCCAATTGCCTGTTGGAATTCCTCACGGATTTGGCCCATCGGTTTAGGGCGGGTCTTCTGAAGTTCTCTGGACAGCACCCGTCGGTCTCTTGGCTCCCAGTTTTGTGGGTCTGCCGGGGCATATTCCAACAGTCACCACTGTCCTTCCCCTTGCAAATCACGTAGGCCACTGTCGATTTTGGGTACGTCAACTCCCTGGATATGTCACATATGAATCGGCCATTTCTGTGATACCCAACAATTACCCCTTTCTCGAAATTGGAGAGCTCCGTACTGCGTGGCATCTTGCATGCGACTGTTGGCGTTGTTGTTTCCCAGTTGATATTTAATGGCAGCTGCCACGACGTGTTTCAGAACTGCCGTTATCGTCGTTTGCAGGAGTATCCAATTACTTGTTGGGAGGTAGTGTGTGTGTGTGTATATATATATATATATAAGAGAGCCGGACAGTGATTTGACCACCAGCTTCAAGTTTTGTGTTTTGGATTTATATATATATATATATATATATTTGGCCTAATTTGATTAAAACAGGAATTGCGTTGAAGGTGATTCTCCAAAAAGTGAACATCACCTTAAAAAGTAAAATATAATAACCAACAACTTACAATAATATTGCAAATATTTGCATTCTGAAGTGTAAGATACTATCTGTGTCTGTAAACCATGTTTTATGTAGGCTTTTCACAGATTCAAATGTACATGTTTTAAGTTGCAAAACATATTTAAGATGATAATAAAAGGAGGGTTTAAAGTTGTCATAGTTTCAATCATAACACTTCAGGAAGGCTTCACTTTCTAAAGCGAACACAAATTTTAATATTTTACTACAATAAATGTGAAGATGAAAAACGATGCAAAGACATTGTCCCATTCCTGTTCTACAAATTTTGTTGTGAACTTTTATGTGTTTAACCTACTTTACCAACGTTATTGTACGTTAAACGGAAAAACGGTTGTTTCACGATCCCTCTTTTATAGGTTCCATATGGAATACGCTTACAAACACAGGGAGATACAGTTCTGCAACATGTTTCATTCAATTATTCAGGTCAACAACCATATGAAACCACTGATTTCGCCCCTTAATTTACCTTCCCAGACTTCCAGCAAGTCTTCATTTCACCCAGGGTACTAAATTATGGGCGAAATCTTTCTCTAGCCGTAACTCGCTACCGAAGCATTTCCGGACCTATGTTTATTTACTTTTGTTTGTTTACCTTTGTTTGTTTACTTTTACATGTAGAATGAGCTCCCGAAGTTTCTGCATATCTTCATGAATTGCCCTGTATATAAATATGGGCCAAAAAGTGAGCCATAGATTCTACTCATGAAAACAAACATAAAAGCTCCTATAAACATGGGTCCGGAAATGAATAGTTTTCGAGAAAACATTTGTATCATTATTCAATGTAGGTGTGTTTGTTTCTTGTTTTATTTTATTGGCACAGTATGATGCAAGAAAACGTGTTGCAAATATTCATAAAATGAAATAGAAATAAGCAAAATAGGGAACGAATGATTTTGTAAATAGTATTAAATAAAACATGTGAATGAAGTTAAACATGCAACAATTACTATTTTTGAATCTTATAACAATACAATGTTTACTGCAAACTATGTTTTGCATGAAAATTATTCATTTCTGGATCCATGAATTGTTTATTTTTAGTTAATAAAACCGGTTATTGAATGACTCATTCCCTATTTTGCTTATTTGTATTTCATTTTATGAATATTTTCAATACGATTTCTCCCAGTATACTGTGCCAACAAAATAAAACAAGAAACAAACACACCTACATTGAATAATGATACAATATGTTTTTCTCGAAAAAAATTCATTTCTGGACCCTTGTTTAAAGGAACTTTTTTGTTTGGTTTCATGAGTAGAATCTAAGGCTAAATTTTTGACCCAACTTTTGGAATCGCCCTGTCTATATAATATTCACACACACACACACACACACATATTTGTGAAAATTGCAGCACCATGAAGAAACCATCCGAATGGAACGAAATTTATTATACACATTACTAATATTGATAACCAACAAAGTTTCAGAGCAATGCAACAACAGTACTTGCAAAAAACCTGTCATCGGAATTGGCTGCTGGATGACAATGATGGGCTAGTTGCTGAGTGACCATATCCCAGACATGTTCAACAGATGATAGATGTCGGGCGAACATGCAGGCCAGGGAAGAAGGGGTATCTGCCTTGCTTCGAAGACGGCCTAGACATTTCTGGCAACATGGTCGGCGTTGCCTTGTTGAAATATGGCTTCAGGAGTGTGCTGAAGGAAGGGTACGACTTAAGCCTCCACAACTTCCCTGATGTAGCATTTGAAAGTACTCACAATTCACAGCAGTCGAGATCGCTTATGATACCGAATTGCTCCCCAAATCTTTCATCCTACAGCATGACTCGTCCTGTTCTCGTCAGTCCACTGCTTCCACACTCGCATTGCTGTCGTGGCATTATGCCCTGTATGAGCAGCTATTTTGCGTTATGAAAATCCTTCACACAAGCCAATCATTCAGCCCCGTTAAAGCTCTGTAGCTTTCTTGTAAGGCGTCCTTTGAAGTCTCCAAGGCATATTGACTCCAGTAGGCAGGCGTACAACTCACTGAAGATGAAAAACTACTTGATCCACAACACTCCTCTACTTATTCGCTCTTACACATCAGATCAAATTTTAAACATTTGCATATCATACTTTGCTTTACATTTCCTGTAAGTTTACTTCATTTGCATGTTTCCTTCATGGTGTTGCATTTTTCACCAACATGAGGGTGTGTGTGTGTGCGCACCTGTCATAGCTGCATTGAATAACATTACTGCTGGACCAAAGGATATCTGTAAGAAACACGTCTGCTTTATTACATCATATATATATATATGTGTGATAAACATTTCAGGAAATGTTGAGAAAACTACACCAAAATGTTCCCTCTTTTAATCATCAATTGAATTTTCCATTCTGAACCTTTTCCCAACGCTTTCAAATTGTTTAATTCTCAATTAATTCATTATATAATAATTTCCCCATTGGAACAATTTCACAGTGCCTTACCAACAGGAGGAATTCATGGTATCACTGTAAGTTGATCTTTGCCAAAAGATAAGTAATCACAATGTATCTTCAAAAATCTTCAGTAGAAGATATAATTTTTTTTTAAAAATTAAGCATTTTCAATGATCTGCAAGGATTCACTGAAATCGATAGTTACTTACAGGCTAGAGCTTACAAAATGTTGAAATTTTAATTTCAATATCTGGATCAGTTTGGTGATTTAAGAAAAATAACTAGTATTGAAACTATCACACTTTATAATAACCAGGATACTGCATAAGTTTCATTTAAAAATGTCAAAAAAGCCATAGGACTGGAAAATCATCCTATTAATGGGCAAAAACTGTACCTCCAGATGTCTATAGTATGTCTGTAATCAATGTGTGCTTTAATTTCCTTATTATTAAAAATGTGATTGTTGAGAATTGGTTGCGATTGTTTTGATTGTAGTAGAGCTGTATTATACATGTGATTGTTGCGCATGCAACAGACTCAATTGTTGGGGTGGTGTGATTGTTGCAATGGTTGTGAATGTTGCTAATGGAGCTGTATAATATAGGCAAAAAACGGATGTTTGTCATCAAAGTTGAGAGAGAATATTGTAATAAGTGAAGTAGTCCAGTGGCTAGCGTTCCTAACTGCGATTACGGAGGTCTTCGGTTCAAATCCAATGCAAGGCGGAAAAAAAGAAAGAAAAAATAATTACAAATATCCTAACTAATGTCTTCTTGAAAAGAAAAATTAGTTTATTTAATGTTGGTGCTTTGTTTAATACTTATTTAAACTTATATACAAAACAATCTTTAATTATTTTAAATCAATCCAAAAATTGTAATTCAGAAACAAGCAAAAACAAGTATAAACAAATCTCTCTATAAAAAATGAGCTTAGAACATCTTTTTCTATCTTGTGTTTTTGAAAAATTTTACGGTATTTCAAAAAGGTGGAATTTGTTTTACTTCCGTGAATATTTCACGGGTTGCAACTAGTTTCCTATTAATTGACAGAGTCTTGTGCATCACTTTCAGTTGTTCCATCCATTTAGACATAGCCAAAATCATAATCTTGGTTTTTTTTTTGTTTTTTTTTTAATTCCTCTTATATCAAAGCAGTTGCTAATATTTCTTTAAACAGGAGAAAACATTGGTCAGCTTATATTCTTTCCTACTTCACAGAATTATTCATTCCACTCTCTCAAGGCAAAGAAAGCTGCTTTGTATTATTTCTGTGCAATGTGCACCTATGTTATTTTGTTCCCTTAAACTAATTTAGTCAAGAAAATATTTATAGCAAAATAATTGAAGTATTAATAGCAATACTTCATCATATTATGAAAATACTATCAGATATTTAATATATTGGAATGAGTAAGCAATTTGAATTTGTATAACTGTTCTGTTTGTCATAAGAGAATCACCTTCAAGAAGATATAATGCCTGTATATAAGATATCTGTGAGGAGCTTTAAACTTTACCTTTTTTCTCTGCTTGAAAAAAAAAAAAAAAAATATGCTTCTTATTGACATGAAAAAATTCAGAACAGCTGAAAATAGTGACCAATATCCAAATAATCAGTTAATTGCACCATGGAATTGTCCCGTTTTTCATTTAATGGATAAGTTTTACATTTGCTACTAAGAAGCTTTTGGCTCCTAGGACATGATCTGGTGTTTTTTGAAATTATCTTACAGGATCAACTGACTTGTGTTAAAAGATAGCCTTAGCATGAGTCTGGAACCTTCTAGTGAATAGGGCACTTTTTTAAATATTTCATTCTAGAAAAATTAGTAACTAAAATTGATTGATATTGCTTCTTGAGAATTGTTTTGATTGCTGATTTCAGTAATGTTAGTGATAGACTTTCTAAAAAGAAAAAGAAATAAGATAGAAGAATAAAGATGTTAGAAGAATAAAAATGTCGTTTGTTTAGAGATAGATGTCATCTGTAATTACAATAAAAGTTCTATTAATTTACCTCTTTCTTTAGCATGATAATTATAGAGGACTGTAGATTATAAATTAATAAACTTCATTTTATTTTTAATTCAGTTTATTGTATTTTCTGTATTCTTTAAAATATATTGGCTAATAATGAAGAAATGTTAACTTTTTATTTGACATCTAGAATAAAAAATTCATACCTCATCTTTCATTATTACAAAAGAAAGAAAGAAAACAAGTTTTACATGTATTTTATTGTTATCTCCTAACAATAGTCTCAAGATATTTTAAACAACTCTAGTTTTGTTTGATGGTGAAAAGAGCTTTGTTGGACAATCATATCCCTGTAATTCTTCTCTGCATGTTTCCTCATTGTTTGACTAAGGACTTGCTTAGTTCAATTGCATTCATTATACTGACTTTTCAATCCTTATATTTATAAGGGGATGTAAAGTCTATATAATGTTTAGGTCTGTAAAGTTCTGGAATAAGTTTAGAATATATTTAGGATTAATTAATCTATTTTGTCTTTTTTCATTTCTTCCCAGTCCTATATTCCCCACTATTCTAAAGCTTATATCAAGGACAAGCTATGCCTTACCTAACATTTCTATCAAAGAAGTTGGAAATGTGTTTATAAATTTCTCAGTAGGAATAGACTTTCATCCTCTTTTCTTTTTATTTTCTTAAAGTTCTGTTATTAATTTATTTATTTTTATGATTTATTGTAAAAGTTAAGATTTTTTAAATAAAATATTTAATTTAATATTTTCTAATATAATTTTTATTAATTTCTTTATTTTTATGATTTGTTGTAAAAGTAAGGCTCTTTTTAAATAAAATATTTAATTCAATATTTCCTAATTTAATTTTTATTAATGGTAGTTGAAGATTAATTGAACAAGAATTTTAGATAGGAGCAGTTTCATTTCTTAATTTTTTTTTTTTTTCCACATTGATGTTTGGAACCATCAGCTTAAAGTGTCTCCATTCTAATTTTTCCTCTTTTATTATTATTATTATGCTAACAATGTAGAAGCTAAAAAATTGAAGTGAAAATTGTCTGAAATATAAAATGTTTATATATATATATATATAGTAATAATAATAATAATAATTTTTTAGTGTAGAACTTAATTAAATCTTAATTAAGTATAATTTGAAGCCGAAATTTATTTTTATGATTTTGATCTCAAAAAGTTATAATTTGTTGAAATACGTTAAAAACTTCAAATTCAAAGGTTAACAGCAATTATGATGAAAAGAACAAATTGCATTTTATATTACTTATTTATTCAATTAATGGATAATGAATCAGAAGGAAAGAAAACATATCCATGGAAAAATTGCATTGATTAAAGTAATTAGAGATAATATAATTTATTAATTTTTCCTCAAATAGAATACATAAATTGCATAAAAAAAGTATAAAAAAATAATAGATAACTTGTAAATCCACAAGATGTAATCAGCATAATTTTATGCCTTGTCACTTACATTTCTTTTCTCTATTGAATGTTACATAATTTTAAACTTACATGTAAATAACCCAAGCATCTGTTGCTGGGGATTTATTGATTTTCATCTGGAATTTGACTTTTGATCTGTAAGTGCCAAAATATAATAATTTTAAATCATTACTATCGTTGCTATATTTGCTGTTATTCTATATTTTAAATATTACATTTAGCTTGAACCACGATAATTATGCCTTGAAGTAGGATATGATATTTTTCTGAAGTCACTCAAGATTTGGGCTTTTCCGTATGATTCAACCATTTATAGAATAGCAATATTCTGTACTGTAAAAGTGCCGTTCTTGTTAGTCCATTTGAGTGACATCCAGTCATTGGTGATGGTAATGACCCAACATCAAGTGAGCACTGTATCTTTTGTGTTCTCTACTTCAGCCAGAATTAGTTTTTAGGCGTAAATTGACAGCTCTTAAATTAAATTTAATTTTAATCACTTCGGACGGAAGACAATTCGGACGTTGTGTGGGATCAGGAGGGTGTCATCTACTATGAGTTGCTGAAACCAGGGGAAACTCTCAATGCCCATCGCTACCAACAATAACTGATCAAATTGAACTGTGCTCTTCATGAAAAAAGGCCGGAATATCAGAAAAGACATGACAAGCTGATTTTTCTCCATGACAATGCACCATCACACACATCAACAATTGTCTGCAACTACTTGGAGACACTCAACTGGGAGGTGCTACCCCATGCCGCTAACTCACCAGACCTGGCACCTTCTGACTACCGCTTGTTTTCGTTGACGGGCCACTCACTTGCTGAGGAACAATTCGAATCCTATGAAAATGTCCGAAAATGCCTCGATAAGTGGTTTGCCTCAAAAGGGAGGGATTTTTTTTGGCAAGGTATCCACAAATTGCCCGAGAGATGGGAAAAATGTGTAGTTAGGAAGGGCCAGTGCTTTGAATAAACCATTTTTTCACTTTCTATTGATAAAACGTCTTTTTTGTTACCTAAAAAAACAGCGGATTTAAGCCGATAGACCTGGTATATATAACTTATTTTTTATGTATTTAAACTGTCTTGTATTCTTAATTCCTAGCACATGTTGATGGGATTTTAATTTGTAATCCTAATAAGATTATATTTTGTAATAATAATAAAAAATATTATTATTAAAAAAATTAAACTTGAACGGAATAAGAAAAGAGGAAATTTCATTTGCCATTTGAGTTCCTTGGAACTGTGTTTGCAAATATCAAATATATATGTATAAAAGTTCAAAATGTAGTTATAAATTTAGTGATATTGTCACTATAAAGTCAATTACATAATCAATTTATCAGAAACAACATTACTTGTTATTCCATGTTTGAAAGTTCGCCTAGGCAAATTCAAAATAAAATCCTGTCAGCTGATAGGTAAAGCAACTGATAGTTAATGGAGAATCTGTCCGTTAAGCTATGTCTGAAGGATAGGAATTTGTGATCTATATCTGAGAAATCTCCACCCCTACCTATCACCTCTCTTGCTTACCCTTAACATAAGTAATTGTCCTAAGGGAATTGTTCTTTAAGGCCAAAGCTCTCAAAAATCCCCTTCGTGTGTGGATACCTAATGGGATGGGACTAGCTAAGGAATGACACTGGTTTCTCGTGGGTCTCTCTGTGATCTGCTAGCCAGCAGGTATCATTACTACCAGTGCTTCCTCCTTTCTAGGCCCCCACTTCATATTTTTTTATTCTTTTATATGTTATTCTTTCCTATCATTCTAATCTGCTTCTTCCTGTGAGTATTGACAAGGGCAGTAATAGTAATGTTGAAAAGCCTCAACTCCTTGACAAGTGAGTGTGAGGAAAAGCTGATTACATTTCTGCTTCACTGAATTAGCCCCGAATGATGTCCATCAAACTCTTGTTATACGAGTTCAGTAAAACCTTTTTTTGTAATGCAATATTAATAAATAAATAATACTCACTGCAAGTCTAAAAACCATTTACATTTAAAAGGGAGACTTCCTTTTTAAAGCATTTCAAGTTAATACCTTTTAGGATGATGATCAAATGAAAATAGGCCAAGTTATGGATTATACTACTAAAATGTTTATTTAGATTGAAACATTTGTAATGTTATGAACTTATCAATAAAATTTCTCTATTTTTAATTAGTGAGGAGAACAATAAATTGAGCAATTGAACATTTTCTGATTAGCCTGAACTAGATAGTTAGATAAAGATTTTGAAAGTGAAATACACTTACTTGTAAAATACATGAATTAACAGGATTAAAATGATGGTAATAACTGACAGTTTTGAAATACTGTGTGCGTATTCCATCTTCAGGGATGGCACAAACATATAGGATGACACAAAACACTAGGACAACACAAGGTTGTCACACACAGTATTCTGAAACTGTCAGTTTATCATTTTAATCCTGTTAATTCATGTATTGTACAAGTAAGTGTGTTTCACTTTATTTATCTCTTTATTTCAATATATGCACGTTAAGCCGCCTTATTAGATAAAGATTTTGCCGTAGATAAGAACTGTGCCATGAGATTCAGATATAATTTCATTTTCCAGATTATTAGTTACTTCAGTTTTAGTTAATGATATCTCAGCATTTTATTCCTGTTTTATATTTCCTTTTTTTCTTTCTTTCTTTATGCGTTTCTGATACTTATATTGAACTTCTTCTCAACACTTCAGATTATTTGAAGAAAAAGTATAATTGGACTTTGTCCCACATTGTATTGAGAAAGAAATGTCTTTTGACATTACTATTAATGTACTTGTCAAATTGTCAAGTTTATTAACATCCATGAAACTTTACATTATTTATTTCCTTTCCTCTTTCAGATAATTTCTTTCCTTGCCCAATGTAGCCATTTAGATTATTAACTGAATACTTGCATCATATCAGAACTTAAGAGGAGCAGGGGCACATCAATAGAGAGGAGGTTTTGTCATGATGGAATCTCTCTTTAAGGCTGACCTAGTAAAACAGGCATTACATTGAGTAATGTAAGGTGAATGGAAACAAATTATTAGGATATATTGTATATGCAACTTCTGCCATTTTAGATAAATTCTGATGTTCCAGTTCAGCTGTTCCAGGAAGAAAATGCACCTGATAACAATGTCGTGCCTAATTGATTTTTAGAAAAGTTAACTGATTGACTCTCCTAGTTGTCATTTCTAATCCACTAAAAGCCACTGGAAAATATTTACTTGAGAAGGAAATGCAGCATAACAATGGTAATGAGCTAAATTGTTCAGAAATGGAAAGATATTGATATTAATATTTTCTATATTGTGGAATCATTGTTTTATAGTTACTTTCCAAGGTACTTTGAAAAAAAGGTGCACATTTTGATTATTAAAAGAAAGTAGTTCTATCTTTTTTGGGACAACTTTAAAACCATACTAAACGTGCCAAAAAAACATTTTATTACTGTCAAATTAACAACCAGGACGTAAAGGTGCTATATAAAGATTCTATTGAACATAACTTATAACTAAAGATTGAGGAAGAAAGCATTCATCCATTTATTTATGGTCGAGATCCACTTTGTTGTTTATGTTAACTGCCTAGGGATTTTATCCTAGGGATAATTTTCCAAAATGTTCTGATTTTTGTTTTTTTGTTTGTGTCGGGACCCACAGTCTGGAGCGAGTATGGGTTCCACATATTCTTCATGCCTTTGAAGCTTTTCATCGAAGTGGTAAGTATGGCTGAAGATTCATAACAATGATGAAAGGGCCGTATCATACTCCACTTCGTTGACAAGCTCTTGACATGAATTTGTTTTTGTTTTCATTGTTGCACAATGGGTGATTTCCCTTTTCTTTAAGATTTTTATTAAAATTTGGATGTTTTATTTTGTCTCAGTAGTGCTTATCAATTCTTACAACTACAGAGTTTTCCAAAATATTTCAGGTTGCTGTCCAAGATACATTAAATATCCAGGAAGGAAGTCCTTCTGTATTTAATCAGCATTCTAATAGTCAGCTTCCAGTTGTCACCCATGCAGCTGATCAGAGGTAACATATTACCATTGTTGTTGATATTATTGTTTATGTTAATATAAAAATGTATTTGATATATTAGGCACATCATGATAGTAATATGAAATATTTTAGTAAAAGTTATTATAGGTCCTTATTTTAAAAAAACTTTCTGAAATGCATTTTGTCAAATTTATCAGGTAATTTGACAATAGGAATACAGTAAGTAATACCTTGAGATATGAGAGTTCCGAGATACGAGCAAGCCTTCGAGCAAATTTTTGCTTTGAGATACGAGCACACTTGTATCTCAAGGTATTAATGTATCAAATGAGATTCTTTGAAGTGTTTGGGGGATTAATAATAATAATAATAATAATAACAGATCGTTGAACAGATGGCTGACAAGTGGTGAGCTGTTTGGGGAGATCGAAGGGTTCATGATCACGATACAGGATCAAGCCATCCCCACAAGCAACTACAAAAAACACATTCTACATGATGCAAACAGATATGACGACAGTTGCAGGAAATGCTACACTACGCATGAGACGATCGACAATGTTATATCAGGCTGTCCCCTTCTCTCCCAAACAGACTACCTCCACCGACACAATCAGGTAGCGTCGATCATCCATCATCAGCTAGCACACAAACACTCACTTATTAAGAACACGGTCCTGTACTATATAAGTACATAGCACAAAGCGTATTAGAATCACCTTCACTTATTGGAACTAAACATTGCTAAATTATGATTTTTTTTTTCCCCCTTTGGATAGCATTGTAACATGATTTTCCTTGACAAACTGCCGTTTGCTTAACTCATTAAAGGCGCATTTAACTTTCATATTGCAAAACATTGGTTATGGAAGGATCCTGACTGTAACTGTCTTGTTTCGTTATTATGCAACTGATTCAAGATACATCACAACCAATTATATATATATATGGAGTGAAAAAAAGATGCATATTTAAGCAGTTTTTGGAATCTTGCATAATAAGGAAACAAGGCAGTTACAATCAGGATTTTTCCATAACCAATATTTGCAATAAGAAACTTAAATGCATCTTTAATAAGTTAAGCAAACAACAGTTTATCAAGGAAAATCACGTTACAAGACTATCCAAAGGTGGGAGGGGATTCAATAATTAGTAGATGTTTACTTCCAGTAAGAAACAAAGCATCAACACCAGGAGATGCTAATGGGATGGGAATCACATGATGAATCCTTTTAAGGAGGATTGGGAACTTGGACGGGGTCACCTCTTGAAAAAAAGGTCTCGCACATTTGAAACGTTGCAAGGTCAGTTTTAATTGTAAATAATGTGCTTTTATGGTTCGCCTCAATTTTCACTGTTTAGTTCTTATCTTCTTTTTTTTTACGTTCTTTCCATTTTAGCTTGGCATCCAATGTCGTATCCAAGTATTTTTACTATTTGCATATGGAATAGTTTGATTGTTTATCAACACAGGCAGATACTTAATGTTTTTATTCATAAAATTTATATGCGTTGATTTAATCTCATTTAATTTGATTCCTTTTTGTCTAGATATTGACATTATGAATGGCAATTTGTTGTTTGTTACTGGTACACTATTGTTGTACCAGTAGCCATAATTGCAGATTCATCAGCAAATGTTGCAGTGGTTACAGCATTATATTCTGGTGTATCACTTGTGTAGAGGAGATACAGAACAGGCCCAAGAACACTTCCTTGTGGTAATCCTGTTGTTATATCCTTTAATTCAGAGTATTCATTTTCATACTTTACTCTGAAAGTGTCGATCTGAGATGTAAGATTTCAGTATCTGAGTAATCTATTCAGGCTAATCTCTTTTAATTTATATTCCAAATCCCGATGCCATATTTTATCAAAAGCCTTGGCCACATCCAGGAATACTGAAACTCAAATTTTCTTACTTTCTAATGACTTCTCAATAAGATCTGTTATTCAACATACTTGATCTATTGTTGAATTTTTATTTTGAAAACTAAATTGATGAGATGATATTAACTCCTTTTCTTCAGTAATAGGTTTAAAACATTTTAGAAACAGCGTCTCAAATAACTTTGATATTACTGGTAGTAGTGATATTGGTATATATGATGTTTTCTCATTAGTGATAACCTGGTTTAAATATCATGATAACCTTAGCCACTTTCCGTTGAATGGGTACATATTTTAATCATATTTGATTAAATGCATTCAACTTTTACAATAGGTTTTCTTGGTAACTCTCTTAGAATATGTCCAGTTCTTAAGTCATGCCAGGTTCTTTCTTTACTTTAATATTTCTTATTTCATTTTCTACTTCTTTCATAGTTAAATGTTTTACTTGTGTTTTATCTCTATTTCGTATTTGTGATATATTTTCATTCTCTGTTTGCCTAAGATGTGGCCGAAAAGTATTAGCCAAATGCTCCGCAAATAGTTTTGCTTTTTGTTTATTGTCTTGAGCCCATCTTCTTTTCATGGTGCTTGTGTTTTTGGTCTTTTGGTTTCCTTCCAAAGTGCATAGACCATCATCTGTTAGTTCCCTTAAGTAACTACTGAAAGTCTCGTTTTTAATTTCCCAGATTGTTCTTTTTAATTCTTGACTTGGACTATTTAGCATTATTTTGTCATTTGGACATCTTCTTTGTTACCATTTTCTCTGTGCTTTTCTTTTTTCTTGTACCATCTCTTTTATTTCAAGAGGATAATTATGACCAATTATTTTCTCTTTTATATATGGTGTTTTATTCCATGCAGCAGTTTGGATGTCCACAGTAAATTGTTTCACTTTATTATCTAACTGTTCTTTAGTCTTTAATGGCACTTTTAATATAATTTTTTGCTCTAAAACAGCCTTAAAAGTTTCTCAGTTAGTTCGGTAATTGATTAATGTTGGTAGTCACTGTTTATTAATTAAGGTCTCACTTATTGTTAGTATAATTGGTGAGTGATCTGACATCATATTGTAGCAGTTTTAATGTCAATATAAGAGATTCCTTTTATTATAAAAAGTCTACTTGATCTGTTATCTTATTATTATCTGTAGTCCCATAAGTTGGTTGACCAGTAAATTGAAATTCATATTTGCTAAATTATTTCTGAGCATTTATAAGTTTCTATCATTTGTCTTATGAAATCGCTAAATCATGACTAAATAACCTACATTCATTCTGTCCTATATTCCCTACATGTCTTTTGGTTACTATCCAAGTAACGTCACTTGTTTGAGCTAGCAGACGTGAATTGTAATATATCACTTCACTCAGTCTCTAGTGATGAATGAATGTGTTCAGTTCTGTTTTGTTATAGAACATGAAGAGTAATTTTTAGTTAAAATCATAAAAATGGAATGTTGTGTTGATTTGTTTATTGAAGAAGATTACCATGGACATACTTGTTGTAAAGTTAGTAAGTAATTTTGTTAATTTTAGTAAAACTGATCAACATTACAGAAGCTAAGAGTGTTTATAAAGAAAAGTTTGCAAATTTGAGAAAAAAATTATTGCAAAGAACAATTATCTTTATGGACAGGTATGATATGATCCTTTCAGTTATCACACTGGATCAAAGAAGAAAGGCTACAAAGTTTGTTGTTAAATTAAGTTAGAAAGAAAGTTCCTTTGGATTAAAAACCATGTAGGTAGATAAAGAATAATAATGTTGTTCACACAATCCCTTGTAGTGAGATTTATATCTCAGTTGATAAACTAAAAGGAAAATGTAATACATCCAATATGGTAGGAAAAGTAAACATCATCAGCTTAATGTCAACCTGTTGCCTTACTGTAAAGCTGTTACCATTTTGTTTCCAAAACTTGGTCATTGTTTTTGAAGTTATGAAAGAAAATCTGACAGAAGGTGAATGTTTAGTGTTAGCAGATTTTGCGAAACGCTAGACGTTTTGAAGTCCAAATGATTGTTGATATTAAGATTTCCTTGATTCATGGTGAAATTACAGTTTTCATTGGGTATATATTCAGGCAATTCTTCATCCTTTTGTGTGTAACTTCAAGTCAAATGGAGTTTTGAAAAGCCACATCAAATTCTTCAGAAGTCACCATCTAAAGCTCGACATAATGGAACTGTATTCTTTTCAGAAGTACTTTACAAGTCACATCAAAAATCAACTCTTATTTTTGAATATTAAAATATTTCAATGATAGAGCTGCTAGTCTCTGTAAGAACAAAAAAAAAATCGTCAATTTGCACCAACTCGAGTCTGATTTCAACCATCTTAGAGGCTGAAACTTAGTACCCAAAAGGTGTTTATTCAATAGAAAGAATGTAGTCATGATTTTGAGGTTTCATAAAGATATATAGTAGAGTTTTACAGCAAGCTTATAAATGCTCGGAAATAATTAATGAAGTTTTTAGGACCTTTGCATCCTGCCACAACGATAAAACCAGAAATCTCTAAACTCAAAATTTTAGCATAGTAAGCTAATCATGTAATACTTTATTCCTTGGAAGGTTCAGATTTTTTGCAATTCCCACCTGAGTATTAGTTCCTGAATATATGTTAATTTAACTGTATTAGAACTTAATAAAGTAAGAAGGGAAAATTCTAAACATGGACTTTTGAAATTAAAGAAATCTTAATTTCTCTAATTTCACAGACTAATACTACTTTGGAGGTAGAGTAATGTATGGAAAAGTATGAAGATTTAGTGTCCTCCCATTCATACTTTGTAAAAATCTTAAAAACTACATTAGAAGAAAAAAAATTGCTAAATTTCAGGCTTAATTTCAGCCCCTAGGCTGCAGATGGACAAATCTTTATAACGACTTGAAATGTAGTCCACTTTAAGAGCAGTAAAATGGTTTTATTGTAAATCTCATAGCTCTTTTAATTGGGAAGATATTTAAACTTAGTTACTAGTGATGGCTTTCCAATGTCAACTTACAGTGTGAGAACTGAACAATAAATAAAAGTGACGAAAGGAACATCAAGTCTACAGAAATGAAATTCTTGTGTTCCATAGCAGGATATTCTCTTTGAGATCAGAAGTGAAGTGTTGACATCAGAAATTAATTTAATTTTTTCAAAGTATTAATAAAAAAAATAGAGAACTACAAATGGAACTTGTACGAGCATATCCTGAAAATGAGTAGAGATATATTTCCAACAATTCTCTTAAACTATAAGAAAGCAAAATGTCAGATGCCTAAGGAAAAGATTAATAATCTTTCTTAAAGTTAGAACAGGGAATTGCCTGTATCCTGAAGCAGATGATGACAAAATTCATATAAATTTTAGGAGTATTCAGTCTGACTTCTGTTTAGTTTTAGTACTTTTTTTTCCCTCTCGGCTGACATTTGTAATTAACTTCAATGTCGTGGAAATTTAAGTATGACTTTTAAGTGTTTAAGCTGTTACTGATCCATTCAATTTTGCATAAATTTATTATTGTTTCACTCTAAACTTGCTCTTACTTTTTTTTTTTTTTTATTTCAGAATTTTTACAGTACAGCCAAGTCACCACCAACAAGGCTTATTAGGATGGGGTTATTTTATTGTTTCTCTTCCTTTTAGAATTCTGTACAATACATTGATGAGTATTTTAAGCTTTGCATGTAAGTAATTTTTTATTTCAACTTTTCATTGTACTTTATTTATTTATTTATATTTAAATCAGTTACATTTAATATTTAAAAAAAAATATTTGAAAAATATATTAACAACTAGTTAAACCAATTAAATTAATCTTGACAATCTTAAATAAGGTTTCTTGTTGTTTATGTGTATGGACCTGATAGCTAAAAACCTTCAGGTGCTTATGTACGACTGTGGGTTTAGTATCTTGTCAAGGTGAGGAATTTTTTCCCCTGCTTTCCTTCTGATGGGTCATAGCCTTTATTTAGCCCATTGTCAGATGGATACTGCTAGAGGGTAATTTCTTGAGTAGTATGGGTTTAATGACAGACCATTTTTTTGTTTTTTTAAACCTCCTTTATGTACCTATATACTTCAAGGCTTATGTTTATATCAGAATTTAAGAGTTTTAGAGAACACAACAATTGAACATTTTAATTTTTAATATTAATAGATATGAATTATTTATAATAACAGATTGATGATTTTAAAATTAAGGATCAAATAGTTGGTTAGATTGGGTCTTTATTGAGTCTGAAAAAATTGTTAACATGTGTAAAACGGTATATAATTTATTTTATCAAAATAACACTTTAACGGTCATCTTGTTTTCATTGTAAAAATAATTAGTTTCATTCTGACTAGAAATTTTTATATAGCCTTTATTGCTCCCAATTGTCTTTATAGCCCATTTATTAAGGATATTTTAATAGTGACTCACCCACCAAATCTGACCGGCAAATTGTTAAAATCTGGCCTGTCTGTTTTTAGATTAAAAAAAAGATAGCATTTATTAAATCTGTTACTCATAATATTTTTTTTATTTATTTTTTTTTTTTTATTTTTTAAATGAGAATCTTGGTCAATTTTGACTCTGAAGTTGCTCTGATATTTAAAAGAAGAAAAATAGTAATAATTTGTATAAGTTTTAAAATAGTTGTAATTTTATTTTAGTTTTTTTAATATGTTAATGTTACTAGACAAAAAAAAAATGTACAAAATTTGTTTTATTTAAGACATATATTATGATCACATTACTCCATAATTAAGAAGAGAGATTGATAATGAAACACACTTACTTGATAATGTTAAAATAAAGTTGTTAAACAGGATAACAAGATGGCAATAATCCAATAGTTTTGGAATAGTATTTATTCCATCTTCAGGGACGACATAAATATTTAGGACAACACAAGGTAAGAACACATAATGAAAGTGTCACTATGCATCCAGACACACACCTTGTGTATTGTCCCTGAAGATGGAATACACATACTATACAGAAACTGCCAGATTATTCGCATCTTGTTATCCTGTGCATAATCAAGTAAGTGTTGTGTTTCATTATCAATCTCTTCTTAATTTCATACACGCAAGTTAAGCCTTCTCATCCATAATTAAAAATGATTGATACATTTATAACAATTTATACTACAACTACTATTTTTCTATTAGTAGGGTAATTTTAAGCTTATTGCAGCAATCCTCAGTATATTCAGTGTAATATAAAGGAGCTCTATCCAGTTATCCCAGTTTTTTCAAACTTAGAAAACTATTTCCAATCTGTTGAAATTCTAATAGAAATAAAGCCTTTATTTTATTTTGTGATTTAACAGCATTTTAGGTAATGTTTTAAGAACATTTTTTAGATTGATGATAAAACAAAATTTTGTGGTATTTACTTCAAAAACTGTTATGAGAGATAGTAATTTTAATGTTTATTAGGAAATATTAATTGTGTAATTAACGAAGGTAAACATTTCAGAAAATACAAATAAAAAATATAGTCAGAATTAATAGATCATATTTATATTAGCAAATAATTTGACCAAAGCTGTACCCAAGCCCAGGTGAGAGGAATTCCTCCTAGGAGTAGAATTGTTCCAAGGCAGAAAGTGTCGTGTCCTTTTCCATCTTTTGACATGAAGTGGAGGGATCATTGTTATGCCCACATTAGCAAAACTTGAGAAGGCTGGGTTACTGAGAGTGGAAATTCCCCCAAAATAGGAGAATATAAACAAACCATTGTAAAAAATAATCAGATGGATTAAAATTAAAGACATTTCCATGCAAAATTGATTATGAGAATTGGTTTTGGAATGTCAGAACTTTGGGTAAACAAGAGAATTAGGATAAACTAACCAAAAGATAAAATATCTTCTTTAAAATGAGAAGGAAATTACATTAATGAAAAATAGGAACAGATTTTTATATTATTCAGCTTAGCCTAAATATTGTTCAGAAATAAAAGAGTAAGGTAGAAAAGATTGACTTTTCAGAGTTATATGGATTGAAACTAAAAAGGATAACTAAATTTTTTATAAAATCAATATAAAAAATGAAGAGTGAGAAATTACTATTAGCCTGTGTAAAAAAAAAAGAAGTTAAAAAAGCATAAGAAGAGATAAAAAGGCTTAGATAGATAGACTGGCAGATGAAATTCATGAAGTAACATATAAACCAAGATATAAAATAACAAAGATGCTGTCCACTAAGCCTTCAGTCCTAAAAAATATTACGCAAGATGTAGATAGTCATTGAAGAATTTTAGGCCACCACACGTTAATTACTTGAAATGTAAATAGTCAGTTGTTAATATTGTTAAATTGTATATGGAATTTGAAATATTAAGATGAAATCCTTAAAGCCCTGAGACCGTTGGAGTCTAATGATGATAGCGTTAATTGAAACAAATGAAAATGGTGCTTTATCAATTTCTCCAATATCATATATATACACTTAAGATTCAAATTTCAAGAAATAATTAATGAAGAAAAAGAAAATTTTGATTTTCTGTTTTGTAGAAGATAAAGTATTATTTAGTTGCTTTGGAATTTTTTAAATGAATCATTTCACTGATTAATTTTTTCTTCTTTCTATAGTTAGGCTAGTTAGGCCAGATCCCGTACGATGTAAGTAACCATTTATTATTCATTTTTAATGTTAAATAAAGGTTATAAATGATAATAAGGATAATTTGTCTTCCTAATGGAGAGAGGAAATGAAATAATGAATTATCCAATAGATAAAGAATGGAAACACTGATTGGATGAAAGAACAAAAAAAATCATGCAAATTTGTTTTTCAGTAATTGATAGCTTGCTTTCTTAAAGATCATAGATTCTCTCCAATATAAAATTAACTGTTAGTTGCTACAGTAAAGTATAGATGTCACTTGATTCTAAACAAAACAAATATCAGAAAACTTCATTACGAGATAATAAGGTTTAAAGTTTTTCTTAAAATTATGAGTTGTTTTATTACAATAATGATAATTACTTCAAATGCTTTTGTTTGGTCTTGGTAATGTTGCAACAATGTTTCATATAAAGTAACTACCAAAAGTATAAACATATTGATGGTAGGGCATAACCATAAAATGTTTTATTTTGTTCAATGATGTTGGCTATTTTATGAATTACAAAACAGAACAAAAAAAAAAACAAAAAAAATTGCAGTCGAATGGTGTAAAGTACTCAAAACAATCAAAAACAATTTCTATTTTTTGTAGACCAATGTCTATTTTAGAACCAAGCCGCAGATATATTTATATATATATATATATAACATGAACATTATTTCTATAACACTATATCTGGTTTCAATACCGTTGCTTCTAAGGGGACGCTTTATCACACAACAGTCGACTGTTGTATCATTGCACTAGTAATCAGTTTCACGTATTTAAAACATGTACTTATTTTTTATTTCTTTTTAAAGAAAAGAGGGAAAAATTCAAGAAAAATTCATAATTTTTTAATCCAAGTTGCCTGTTTCTTAAAGGAAAAGTTATTTAAAAAAAATATCGTGCCAAGACAGCATTAAGCTATAACTTTTAAAAAGTTTTATTTAAAATTGTGGGAAAAAACAAAGACTATTACATCAAGCCTGGAATTATAATTTTTTAATGTTTAATTTTCTTTCTATTTTTATTAAAATATATGTTTATTTATTATTTTATTTTTATTTAGCATTTTATTTTTCATTTAAAATTGTGCGAAATTTTCTGACATCATTGCTTTTGTATTCATTTGTATTCTTCTCTCAAAAGCAAATTCCATTTTTCAAACCAGCACTAAAACAATGAAATTGTAATTTTTTAAAAAAATAAAATTTCTTCATTTTCATTGATTTCAGTTAAAAAAATTGTTGAAGCTGATATCTCATTAAGAAAAAAACAAAAACAAACATGGATTTTTATTCAAATTCCTGATTAAGAGAAGTAATTATATCTTAATAATCTCCTTCATTTTCTTAATGAAGTTGATTTATGTTGAAGCAATGAACATCTAAAATACACATTTAAACTATAAATGACATAAGAAAGGACAGACTAGTTTCGAGTCATGTGTTTTAGATGTTCATTGTTTCAATACAGTTGCATACATTAATTTTCTAGTATCTATGTTTGTTGGGAGTTTAAGCAACTTCACTTTGCCTTTTGATTTTGAAGTCGGGACAAGCCTTCACTTTTTCTTTAAAACATTTTTAGTTCTTTCTTGAGGCATTTGTTCCCTCCCTAAGTTTTGCATACATTCATAATGCTTCATTGACACTACTAATGAAAGGTTACCTGATTTGTTTTTGTGAAAGTTCACTTTCAAAGTAGCATAGTGTTGGCAGCCATTATGAAACTTTTGAGAAACTTCGAGTGTCTTGAGAACTTGTCTAGGAGTGAAATCATCATTGTTATTACAAGGCATATCCAGAAAGTAAATTCTGTTTGCAAATATTGCCGCAGCAGCCCTGCGGTTATAATTTTGCACATGCTTGCTTAGTTCCATTTTCAAGCCACAGACGTCATTTGCAAACAATCAGATCGTGTTGACACATCGTTCTGTGTGTTTAACATGTTCAATCGAGTCTCCTGTACCTGTCAAATGTGGTCTGTTATCTGTTTCTTTAATGCAAGAAATGTGAAACTGGCAGACATTCAACTTCAACTTTGTGGTGTAAGGAAAAAAATACCATGATTGATTCAATGGGAAGGTGATGGGTTAGGAACTTTAATGAAGGTCGTGAAAATCGTGCATGATGTTCAGCAAAGCGGCCAACTGACTGTGATCAGTGATGATTTGATGCTTGCAGTTGAAGAAGAAAATTCATACGGATAAATGATTCACAATTTTATCACTATCCCTGCATTTCCCACAAATTTCACGGTCACTTCTGCACAAAATTATGTCCTATTGCTGACATTTTTGGAAGTTGTGCCCACTCTGGGTGCCAAGGATGCTCACCAAGGAACACAAATGGAAACGGGCAGCCAGTGCATTGACCTTTCTCACACGATACAGTGAGGAAGGTGATGAGTTCTTGAACCATGTTGTTACAGGTGATGAGGCATGGGTGTTGCACACGACTCCTGAATCAAAGCAGCAGTTCATGGAGTGGAGGCACACATCATCGCCAACAAAGACAAAAATTCAAGTGGACTATTTCAGCTCGCAATATCATGTCCTCAGTTTTTTGGGACAGACAAGGAGTTTTGCTTTTGCCTGCCTGCTCAACAATAAATAGATACATCTATTGTGAGACTCTTTTAAAGAAAGTGTGTCATGCGATCAAGAACAAATGACGTGGCTTGCTTACTCGCAGTGTTATATTGCTTCATGATAATGCCTGGCCACACATTGCCGCTAAAATTCAAAACCTCATCTAGACATTTGGCTGGCTACAAATTGATCATCCCCATAAAGCCCAAACTTAGCACCAAGTGACTTTTATCCGTTCCTGTATCTAAAGAAGTCCCTTGGTGGCAAGCATTTCTGCAAAGATGATGATGTCAAAGGAGGTGTTAACATGGTTCATCAGAAGCAGCATCATTCTTCTATGTGAGATACAAAAACTGGTGTCCCATTATAACAAGTGCCTTAATAATGGTGGAAACTACTTAGAAAAGTAGTTGGAGGTATGTAGAACCCAATGGAAATAAAATATTTTGAAAATAATTTTTTTTTTTTTTTTTTTTTTTTTAATAGCCAATCGGAACTTTTTTCTGGATATGCCTCAAACAATGAATATCCTTCAATTGTGATTTAAGTTCTATAATTAAAATAACTGATTTAATACTTTATTGAAGTATGTTAATTTGCTTGATTAATTTATTATATTGGATTACAAAATAAAATTTATTTTTTTATCCAGCATAAGGAAAAAACTGGTCTTAATAGAACTTTTATGCTTAATCCACATATGTTACAAGTTTTTCTCTATCATCCAAGGATTTTTAGGTGACACACAAGTTAAATCTAAAAGAAAAAAGTCATATATTTACATTTATAACAGTGTTCATGTCGCTTAATAAGTAACAGTTAATCATTTTCTTGAGTATTTAGCATCTGGAATATCCTTCATAAGTGTCGAGAGCAGTAGTCAGCAAGAATACTAGGAATCCACTTGCTCTGGTACCTCTGTTTCGTGCACGAGATGTTTTGGTGAAATCACTTACTATGAGGCAATTCAAATGCAAACGATAAATATTTTATTACAGCTTGCCTATTAGAGGTACCAAAATGAACACTTTTCTACTTCTCAATGTATTTTGAGAAGCATTTGCCCCATCTTTTAGGCAAGGCTTGTATCCCCATTAACAAAAAGTCATCTGAGCACAGGCACAGCTACTCTCTGCCTCTTTGACCTCGTCGCCACTTGCAAATTTGTGTCCACTGAGTTCCTCCTTCATAGCTCCAAAAATAGAGCCCTGATTATCCGCAAAAAAAATTTTTAATTACGAACCTCAAAAAAAAAAAAAAAAAAATTTAATCCAAGCCAACAACAGGGAAAATATAATAGGCCCTCCAGTAAAAGGTCAAAAATTACTAACAGGTTTATTGTGCATCGTGATCCTATAGGCCTTCTCGGAATTTGTGGATGCAAACGTAGAGCAAAGGTTTCTGCTTTACTGTACATATTTTAAAAGTTTACATATTTAGTTTTTTGTACAATAAAACATAGTTTTTAATGGTGAAATAATTTTTTTCATGTTTTCACCTCATTTTTAGTCTTTTTCGGGTTATCCGCGATTTTTGTTATCCGCGAAGCCCTTGCCACCCAATCCCGCAGATAATTCGGGCTCTACTGTATGGTAATCGGATGGTTGGGAGATGGGGAAGACACTATGCATAGGGATTTGATGGTTGACACTGTTTGATGGGCCATGTGGTGTCTGGCATTATCATGCTGAAGGAGTACAACGGTTGTAAAGATTCCACAGCGTTTGTGCAGATCGCAGGTTTCAGCATATCAGAAGTGTCCTGTACGTGTTTCCGGTCACAATCATCCAATTATCCAAGTAATGTTCCACAGTTGGTCCACGGTAATTCCAGAAAAGAGTAAGCATAACCGTACCTGCTGACAGCTGTGACTGGAATTTCTTCTGTTTGGAAGAAGATGAGTGGCGCCATTCCATGCTTTGCCCTCTTTGTCTCTGGTTAGTGACGGTGTATTCGAACACTCGCTGACTCGGTGACTATTCGCTTTAAAAATACTTCACCCTCAGCCTCATACTGCCACATCAGCTCTATACAGGCATCCACTTGTCGCACTTAATGTCTGGTGTGGGTTGGCGAGGGACCCATCTCGCAGCCATTTTCCTGTAGTGAAGTTCATCATGTACGATGTGGTGGGCAGACCCACTGCTCAACAGAAGTGAGGATACAATATCTTTAATGCTGACATGTCAGTTCTCTTGAATCATCGCATCCACAGCAGCGAATAAGTTAGCCGTGATTACTCTTGTGTGATTATCCTGGCCTTGGTGCATCATCCAGATCTGAATGGTCTGCCTCGAACCACCTGCATCATTTGTACACTTGTGCCTGTAACATGCAGGTGGCGGTGTACTATGCTGAATCCGTCAATGAATGTGGATGGGTTTGGTATCCTGAGACACCAAAAATCGTACCACAGCACGCTGTT
This sequence comes from Thereuonema tuberculata, assembly GCA_023159025.1. NCBI lineage: Eukaryota > Metazoa > Arthropoda > Chilopoda > Scutigeromorpha > Scutigeridae > Thereuonema > Thereuonema tuberculata. The sequence continues at coordinate 18,208,618 of JAFIDM010001028.1, read as the reverse complement.
CCTACTTGGTGCACTGCTCTAAGGGGCCATTAACGACATCCATCAGTAGTATGCAGCATCAAAACCAACCTCCATGACGGCAGAGGTATAGAATGTATGGGTGTGGCGTCGTGTCACTCTGCAGACATGCCATTTTCTAATGACACTTTTATTGTTTTCATTTGAATCTCCCTCGTATGTTCATCACTGACAGCATCAAGTTTTGTAGAAATGGAAGTGAGGGTCTACGAAATGAATTTTAAGGAACATATTATATCCCAGAACTTTGTATGAATGTAAGAGTTCGACCATAGTGTTATGATAAGTGTTGTGCTTTAAAATTTCCCCAAAAAATTTTGCAAACACTTTTGAACCGACTCCAAAAGCTGCTTTTTCTCTTATTTGAAGACCCACAAAAATGTCTTCTTTAATTTTAGCATCAGTAAGCAAATCCAGCACCATTTTTTATCCATGGCCATTAACAAAGTTTTTAAAAATCCCTAAATAATTTTATATGGAGTAGAGGTAAAAAAATGTTTTCAGGGTTGACCAGTAAGGTTTGGACAACATTTTTCTTTCCAGGAGGAAATGACTGACATTTTGGCTAGTTCTTCTTAATGTAATGACTTGCACAACAAAATGTAGTATATCTGTGCCAGAAACTAAATAACAGTGCAATGACTTTCAAATCCTCACAGATGTTCCAATTATACTTGGCATATGGAATTTTTCCCTAAAGGAATTTCTTGTTTTCGTACAGTTCGTTCATATTAGCAGCAGAAGCTTATGACAAAGAAGAAAATTTGTTTCCATTGTGCCAAAGGATGCATTTCAAACTAGTTTTAAAGGAGTCAATGAAAAGTCGCCATTCTGTTGCTTATTTTTATGACCAAGAGCATCCATCACAGAGCATATATTGTTACAATAAACAAAACATTTATTTATCTTGCAAATAAAAGGTTTTAAATTCATCTTGGCAGTTTCAAAAAAAAAAAAAAACCCAATGCATTAATGTCTCACAGTAAATTCTAGCCCTTAAGTCTAAACCCCAAACTTTGGCCTGTTCTTAGGGCAAAATTCAAACCTAAAACAAAGTCATTTAAATCACCTTTAGATTGGGCTCAGAAGAATATGTACTTCCTTCAAATTAGGTTCATGTTGCTCCTCGTGTTGAACTGGGCTGGATAATCGTTTTCGTTGCCTTCATCAGCTAGAGTTACATTTTTTGGAGGTTGTGATGCAGATAAGTCTTCACTGTGAGAAACTGGATTCATAACAGATGGCAAATTTACATATTTCAGTGTGTGTTTGGATTTAGGTGTTATTATTGTGATGTTTGTTTGACAAAATAACAATCTGATGAAATCTTTGCGTTCCCTATAAATCAAGGGAAGGGCATACGGCAAGAACCATTTACCTGTCCTGCCTAAAGGCTAAGACAGGTGAAAATATGAGGGGGGGGGGTCTGTTCTTATCTTGGTCGCCTACTTTATAGCCAAAATATAGCTCATAAAATATTTGTTAAAAAGGTGAGTGGAACTTCATCGTTGAACTTTAAATGTCTATTTCTCACACACATAACAGGAAGTATCTGGAAGGTTTAAATGATCTTTGTAGCCAGAGCTTCATTCTGCTGAGGGGAAAACTTTTTTTCTTTTTTTTTTTAAATAATGTAGGTTGGTTTTTTCCCCCCAGTTATGTTATGATATTGGGCAGAAAAGGAATATATTATTAGAAATAAGCAAATAATATTCTCTTATATTATTTTTTAACATGATTTTTTATCTGAATTTTTAGATGACTTACTATTTAGAATTTTTATTATGTGTGCTAAAGTTTTTAGTATTGTCAATGTTTAAAAAAATAAAATAATAATATTCTCCTTAACATGTAATGACATGTGGGCCTCGAATTCTCGTAATGACGCAGGATCCCATTACTGTCGTCACCGCATTTTGTCCACTAACTCTGTCATTACATCCTGCAAGATCAAAGACCGCGATACGCTCCGTATCACAGGCCAATGCGTGACGATTAAGAAAGACAACAGTTTGTGTCTCCTTAACGTATTTCTTATTATAAGTATTTTAATTTATTAAAAATAAAATAAGATATATATATTTCTGCAACTTAACTAAGCTTTTTTTTTTTTTAATCTTCTCTTTTTTTTCTTTCATGCTTTTCTCTTGACATTTTGTTAATATTTTTTATACTTATTCATAAATTTCAAAGGTTCAAATATTGTTATTTATTTCTAATTGTATATTCCTTTTCTGCCTAATATTTATAACATGGAGTGTATTCAGTTCACCATAACAAGTGTGCCCTCCGGTGAGCTTGGCTTAAGGGGATGCACCTCATGGGTCTCCTGGCATATAGACCAACGCATGGAGTCGCCTGTACACTGTTTGTCTGGATACAATGGTCTGTATTGCTGCTGCCAGCTCCCTGGCAAGGTGGCATGCCGTGCTTTGGGGTTCCGTCTGGCCAGATAGATATAATATATTAGTGATATATATTTTAGTGTGTACATTTCAGTTTTCATGAAAAAAATGTAAACACTTTTTTTTTCATGAAAGCCAGACAAATTGAAATATTCAACTCTAAGAATTATCCTCATTAGTATCTCATGTAAAGAAAGAAAATTGTTTGACATTTTATGATTAGAGCTATAAAAACACTGAAATTTTTTTCTTCTTGTTTCTAGTTGTAACAGATCCATTAGGAGATGTTGTGAGCTTCATTGGAAACTATGAACAAAAGTATGGATTAGCACATCCTGTATTTTATCAGGGTACCTACAGTCAGGTAATTGATATGTATTTGCTTTCTAATAATCATTTAAATCATGAACATTTTCTTGATTATTAATATAATTATTACTTAGCAAATCATGTTTTTTTATTTATATATATAGCAACCCGCACAATTTAGTGGCTTCCCTGCTGACTGAGTAAATGATGTGGGAATCCAATGCCCGTCATGTGGCAGGGAAGCCTATCAATGGTTTAGCCTTTGACCTCACTTGGCTTACGATTGACCCACATCGAAAAATGAAATGTAGGCATCCTCAATAGTATACCTAACATTTAACATCTTATTTGTATTTCTGTGTCTTATGGTTTCAGAGGAGTAGCAGGCGGAAAACCTCAATGTTTTCTTTTATAAATATGGATATTGAAAATTAAAATAATTTTAAAATATGGTGTCTACCATAGTGATCAGAACTTTGATGTTTCAGTTTTGCTTTAGAAATAAAAGCAATAAATAATAGTATTCTTCTTATGCCTTATTTTTTATCCTCTCAACTAATTGCTATATGTTGGTATCATGCCTAAAGCTTATCGATATTAGAATCCAAGGGTTCATTCGATGTGAAATCACCCAGTTAGGAATTATTTGATTGCATGACCATTTTTTAAAATTTTGATTTTTTTCCATATTTTTACTTGGTTGATAGATGCCAATTTTGAACAGATCCTCATCTAGTTTTTCTTAAGTTACCATTTTTCAGTTATAGTGTACCTATTTTTTTCTGTGTTCAAATATTTATTTATGAAGCCATTAATTACTCAAGACAGAGTTGAGATAGGGACCTGGAATAAAAAAGCATGCTCCTCATTTACATTGGGCTACATTTCGTATCCTATATCTTACCGACCAATTTCAACTACTTATAATCGCATCCATCATTATCATCCATCAAATTAGTGATGTTTGAGCAGAAATCTAATTTTTGAGCTAGAAAAATGTATGGATATTTATAATGGTTGAAGTATCAGCTTTATTTTTTCAGTATGAAATATAGTACAATCGAACCTGTTTATCTTGAAAACCTCTATATCTCGAAATTTCTGAAATTCCCTACATTTACAATCTAAATTCAATGTATTTTCCATGTTTATCTCGAAAAAATTTCCTTCAAAACCTCTATATCTCGAATTTCGGATAGTGTAAATTACAAAAATCGATGCCCTTCAACAACAGGTTGGAGGGGGGGGAGATGTTTCTTTGAATGTCCACTATCGCCGTGTCACGACTTGCTACCCAACTGAGAGAGGAGTACACAATGAGGGATTCGCAGCTCTTGCTAACCTTAGAAGGCTAATAGAAACAAAGAAAGTTAGACGTCAAAAGTCATTGAAAGACTATTTTTATTTTTAAAGGAACGTTAAGTATGTTTAAAAAATGTTACGGATATATGTATAATTAATCTGTGATCAAGCCACTATATTTTTCTACAACAAAAGCAATTAAAACATTTTTTAATTGACCGCATTTAAAACCTCTATAACTCGAAACCTCTTTATCTCGAATTTTTTTTCCTTTCCCGTGAGATTCGAGATAGACAGGTTCAACTGTATATGAATATATGGATATTAATATATCCTCTTAAACCTTTATAGGCCATTAAAGATGATGTAAGGCTTGATTTCAATCATTTTGTAAGTTATATAGCTTGAGTGGAGGAGCTACTAAAAATTGAGAAAGTATATAGTTTACCAAATCTTGTCTTGGTGAAAGACCACCTTGTTGTTTCTGTGCCATATATTGATGGATTCTTCCCAAAAGATAGGCTCTAAAGTATTTGTTCTGTTGATTGTAGGCGAATTGATCTTGACATTCAAATTGCTTCCTGGATTTTAAGACACGCTTTCAAACATAAGCCAATGACCACCATATGAAGTCCTGTGTTCTCTGCAAGATTTAACATAGATCATAGGAAACTTTTAATGAGCATTTTATTGAACATGAAAAAAGTGGAAGTTCAAGAATGCACAGTTTTTGCTTTCACACCTTAGGTTTCATCAAGAGATGGTTTTTGATGATGTGCCGTACTGTTTTGTGCTTGCTTCCAACTTCATGGGCCAATTGTTGTACAATCCGTCAGCAGTCTACCGAAGGGAGGGCCTGTCAAAGCTCTATTGTTTTATTTGAAATGGAAGGGGCGACCTATATGGTATTATCCTCTGTCGGTTCTCGCCCCATCTGAAACACACTGACCCACCTTGCTGCTGACTGATACAATAGCGTACTGTCGCCATTCTTCACGCAGGCCATGGTAACATTACCTTGCATTTTTTCCCATGGTAACTTCTATCTTGATCCACGATCTTTGTTCTACTCTTGTAAACATCCTTGTACTTTATGGCGGTGTAATCTACCATGTTCACTTTGATCACATTTCAGCATAAGCTCTCTTGCACTCAATCAAAGCACACTGAGGACAACTAATGCCACTAATTGTTCAGTAGCACCATCTCTGCCAGACATATGTTTTCTATGGCGAGGTTGCCATTACTTTTTTTTACAACCCTGGTAAACATTAGTGAGACCTTTAAAAAAAAAATCAAAACAACTGGTTTCTTTCATAATTTAACATGAGTAATTGACTACAGTTCCTTATAAGATTTGTCATGAAGATTCAGAAAAATAAAGGGTTTAAAGTCATGCAGAGGTTACAAGATTTATGAAGAATTTTAATTTGATTAGCCCTAATTGTAAAGTTCAGCAAACACATCACAGATTATTAAATTTCCTTGACATGTTTCTTTGCATGTAGAAAACCTTAAAAATTTCAATGAATGTCCAAAAACTAAGGAGTTTGTAATGAAACATCCTGCAGCTTTTCTTTAAATTATTTCTGCCTATCGGGATTTTTTTTATATATATATATTATTGTAATTTTAGTTATTATAATAGCTAACAGTGGTTTTGGTGCTGGGTATTTAGAGCTGATTTTAAGTATAATTGAAGTGCTGAAGCCAAATGTGGCATTAGTTTTTCCTTAAATATAAAAATATAGAGATATAAAAATGTTGTGACTTATGATACTATAACATGCGGATGTGTATGGTGTGTGTGTGTGTGTTGGTTTTCTCATAAAAACCATAGAAATCTAAAGTCTTTATATATTTTCTAGAGCACTTTATAGCAATGAAAATCATATAAAAAAATTACGGTAGCACTTTACTAGCTACAGTTACACTTAGTTTTGAAGAAAAGAAAAATCGCTGATCAAAGAAAAGTCAGATTTCGAAAACTTCTTTTGCATGACATTCTTGAATGTAATTTGTTTGAACAGCCTCTTTTGAGGTTCCAGCAGTAATCTGCCATCATTGGTAACATGGGTATCCCATCGTTGGTAGCGGTCCTCCATAGTTTTTATTTCCTGGTGAAGTCTTTCACCTTGTTCTTCATTTGTATCGCCTAAATTTTCAGGAAAACAGTCCAAGCGGCTGTGTAGATAGTGAACTTTTAAGCTCCTATTACATCCAAGGTTTCTGAAGTTGTTAAGCATCTCGTTTATTAGCTCAACATAGTTTTCAGCTTTGCGCCCAGGAAATTTCTGACAACCTCGACAAATGACACCCATGCTTTCTGCTCAGCCTCATTCATGGACTCCACAAAAACCGGATCTTTTATAAGCTGTCTTATTTGTGGGCCATCGAAAATTCCAGCTTTCAGTTTTTCTGTACTTATCTCAGGCAGTTTTCTCCCTATGTAAGCAAAGCACAATCCATTCTTATCAAGAGCCTTTACAAACTGCTTACCTAGCTTGATATGCAATGGCGGAAAGATAATTATCTCTCTTCGAACTTGAGGCTCTTTAATGATATTGTTTTTCCCATCAGCCATGTATGACATGTCTAATTGAGACTTAAACAACGAGTGTAACATAGTAATAATACAAAGGCCAACCCACTTGCTTTAAGATTAAACTTTAGATGTGTTGGTTTTTGTATTATATCATGCGACTGACTGTATTCCTGGCACTCGTTTCTTCTCATGAGATTCAGACACACTGGAATAGGAAACAAAGAAGGAATCCAATCTTGACAATTCTTGTGGTTGTATTTGGCAGTTTAGAATTTTGAAAGATCTTCACATTTTAGGCCTATGTAGGCATATGCCTATCTTTCATAACTTTCTTTCACACAATCACATATTCTAAGTTCAGCAACTACACTTTCAGTACACATCCTCAGAACTAGGTATGTCTCAAGGTTGTTACTCTTAAGATAAATGGAATTACGATTTGTTTGCCTCTATCAATTCAAACTTTTGAATACATAGATGATTTATAGATTTCTTGCCAATCTACCAACACTTATTGAGAAACAACTACATCTAACTTTGAATTGCTTAACTGTTTCCAGTGGCTTTACATTTTCAGCTTCAAAGACTGTATGCATCCATTTTACTCACCATCAAGAATATTTGCTTATGTCAATCTAACACTAGGCGAACTTGAATTTCACGTGTGTTTGGGATTATAAGTTAATTGACTTATTTGATAAAAAACAACTCAGTTTTCAAAGTCAATGGAAAAGAAGTGTATTTTGAAGTTAAATTGCCTGAAATTCCCTTCAAATACCAATTGGGGTAGTAATGTGTAGACTTCTACATCTTTATAAAGCTTTGATTCGATCACAATTAGATTATATCTGTATTGTATATGTTTCTGCCTGACTATCTGCTCTTTGCATATTTGATCCCATTCATCATCAAACCCTTCAAATATGTGCTTGAAAGCCTGTTTGGTGAAGCATATGAACCATTTCTGAATCTCCACTGACATTTTCTATCTCTTCAGTAATTTGCAGGTACTTCATCTTATCTAAATGAATTGAGACAATCATTGTATGTGTTCTCTGTAAAGTCTTTTTGTTACTGTCTTTCTGTTTAACCACCTTTCAGATACTGAATTAGAACATTGCTTGGTCCACTTCAAATCTTCCACATACAAATTTTTTCACTTGCAGCATTACCATCTCCTCATTGAAAACAGCAAATTGTGATTTATTTTTATTTATTTTTTTATTTCTGACATCATCACGGCACATACTTCTCCAACTTTTGCTTTTATATTGTGACCAGTCATCACGATATTAGGATTTTAAAGTCCAAAGAAAGTCATATATTGGATCAGCTTTCTAAACGGAGAATTTCAGTAAAGTCATTTATCTTCCCAATCAATCTTCAATCTTTTTTTGCTGAATTCTACGCCATTTCTTAACTTTAAAACACATACTTCAAGAGAAATTAACAAAAATTCTTGTCTATGCTGATTCTGAGTGTATTCTGCAGGCCTTATGTAGCCATGCCCTGAAAAATTCTGTAATATAAACCATCACATGTTTTAATTTATTGAGGATTTATCATTTAAAATTTAGTACTGTCATATTCTTCTGGATTCCAACTCATGTTGAAATTCCTGGGAATGATCGTGTGGATTATCTTGCAAGGTCTGCCACTACAGTGAATCTCTACCCTTCGTTTTGGCATATGTATTCTTTCTTAGTCGGGCACTAATTGGTAACAATATTTAGAACTACCTTTATTGTAACAAACTTCCTCCTGTTTTATCCTCTTCCAAAAATAGAATGTGTATTACTTGAAGAGATGTTCTTCTGATCTCCAAATTGAATCATTAGACTTACTCTTCAGTAATAACTTCTTAAAGATCAGCCTCTCTTTGTGCTACATGCAACAATGTTTTAACCACTTATTAAAATTTAGTTGGATGCCATGCTTTTAATCAACGTTGTTGTCAGTGTTTTTATTCTCTTTTTAAATTCAGCCCATTTCCTTGCTTTTAAATGAGAATGATCTTTTAAGCCTGATTTTCATTAGGTGTCTAGGTGCGTGCTGTGTGTCTCGTGTGGAATTAGCAAATATCGAAATTTTTCTCATCCATAGAAAAACCATTTATACCAAAGATCATTTGCCTGAGAGGAGCTTGACCTTCACCATTAATTATCACTTGGGACCTTATTGGTTAAGGTCACGACCCATGGTGCTCAGCAGAATTCTCTCACTTTTGAAGGAGATGTTTTATTGATTTTGGCTGCTCCACCTGTAACTCAGATGGCTGAATTTAATTGCTCATTTTTAAAGGTTAAAAATTTATTAAGAGATTGTCGTCAATCTGGCCCTTCTAGTGAAAATAAACATAACCCCCACTGATCTATTCAGGGACAACAATCAGCAAGCACACCCTACGTCTAGTGAAAATCAGCCTTTACCCACCTCTATTTCAAGGTTCATTCATCTCTGTGGCCTTGCCACCTTTTTATAGTTTTCAGATGTTTTTAGAGGTAATGATTTTTTTGGTAGTTTTAATATCTTCTTATAGTCCTTTTTACGTTTGTTTTGCTTTAGCCCTGTTATTCATTATTGTTGCAGTAGTCCTTTATTTGTGGTATCCATAAAACTTGAGTATTTATGTGTATACAAAGCGTGATCAAATGAAACCTGTTTGTGCTGCCTCATGTGGACTGTCACACAGACAACATGATGATATCATAGCTTGACCAATGAACAAGCAAGTTCATCTTAATAAAGCCACTCAAAAGGGTTTCATTTGATCATATGTATACAGTAGATTATTCTTAAATGCTGTTTTCATGCATTTTATCTATTTATAATTTTTACTTTTTAATACTTTTTTAGTTCACCTTTTACTATTTTTACCTTTCTTGGAGTAGCTTAATCGTTGTTGCTTTTGTATCATAAAACCTTATCATCCAACCAAAATCTATCTAGGTTTTATATAAATTTTTGCATTTATATCTTCCTTTTTAATTTCAGCATCTCAGTGTGTGTGGTTTTTTTTAAGTATCAAAGTCTTTGATGTTGTGAAACCAATTTCTGATTTCATCAGATAATTAGCCTAATATTAAGGTTCTCTTTATGGAAAGTTCTTATACAAATGCTTTTGTGCTTTTACAAATATATTAATTTTAGTGGCATGTGTGTGTTTATGTTAATTAAGTTCATATACTTCCTTTTTTCAAAGTAGACACACACATATGACATCACAGCACTTTTAATGTTTCTGTTGGGCAGTAAGCATGTTTATTTTCCTTTTTTAAAAAATGGTCAGATATTCATTGATAATGCATTATTTTGTCTTATGGTTGATTGCAGCGTATCTGTAGTCTCAAATCTGAGCGATTTGCTTTTATTTTTCCTCGAACTCAGTATTCTTTGCACTCTCTCAGTTTCTGTTGGATTCAGTAGATGGCTTATTCTTGATTCTGTGTTCATCTTGCTATAATTAGTGATAACTAATAAATAATAAAACCGATAATTCAGTTTTCATTTTATTTTCATTTTTTTTTTGTTTTGCCTAAAGTGGCAGCTTGCGTGTTTTTTTTGTATTTTTGTCTGATTTATTTGAAATATCTTTTGGTTTAGGCTGTGTATCTGGTCACAACTAAAGCGAGGTTAGTGTAAGAAATGTATAGTAACATGCTCTCATATTAATCATCTCATTGATATGTATGAATATATATCATGTTTATATAAAAAATATCATTCTCTAATTTTAAAATTTTACTCTTTGTGAAATGGCGATTGATGTTTCTGACAAAATAGGTCAAGATACAAAGCAGTTCTTAAGACAGTGTAAAAATTTCCAAGAAGCGAACTTTAAATTTAATATTAGATCTTTCTAAAGAAAAAAAAAAAGTAGGATTCGTTGGTTTTAGACTATAACTTCAAACAAATAGATCTTTTTTTATTTGAATTGCTGAAATATATTTTATAATATTTATTGCAATTTGTTTTCAAGTTGCATTTAAATATTATGTTGTTATTGAAATATTTGAGGAATGTTAAAAACTCTGATGTAGAATAAAATAAAAGGGATACAATGGATTTAAATCTTAAGATATGGAGAAATCCCTTTAAAATGCATAAATTCTAAACTACTTATGTAATTGGGTCAGATTAAAACATATAAAGGCCAGAACATTTCCTCCTGCTGGCAGGCAACTATCTTCAATTGAGATTTGAAGATAGCCTACCAGCCGACAGAAACATTCTGACCCAATCTGACCCAATTACATAAGTAGTGTAGAATTTATGCATTTTATAGGGATTTCTTCATATTTTATAACTTCGATACAGGTGGCAAAGACGAAAAAACAAAAAAACAAAACAGAATGTAATTTGATGTAAACTTTCATTTTAAATTCTAATTTCAAAAAATGATATCAGGCAATAAATTTATTATAAAACATTTCTTTACATTTTACTATCAATTAAAATTGCCATTTATGTAACTTTCCTCAAAGGAATATACGAGGCACTTAAAAGCCAAGGGGTACAAGTGACAAAAATGTACTTTTGAAAAAATTGAGTCCAAATTTAATGAGTACAGAAAATTCCAGGTGAACTTTAATAAGTCGGCCATGATTTGTGTTTCTTACTAATACTTACCCTATTTAGGAAATTTGAAGCCGAAAAATGTAAACTCTAATTAGTTATGACTCCTTTTATTGCATGAAGTATCACTTATACCCCTTGGCCTCCAAGCGTAAAGTGAGGTTGTTTATTGAAGACAGCTATATAAATTATGACAAAAGCCTTTGTTTTGTACACATATCAAAGTCTGATTCTGAAGGAGGAGTGGGACATGATACTAGATGGATCCTTTTTTTTTTTTTTTTCGAGGGATTTCCCCACTCCGGGGTGAGAATATGAAGAGAAGATATTCTCATCCCAGAGTGAAGGAATCCCTCAAAAAAAAAAAAAAAAAGGTCTATATAATATCAAAGTCCTTAATATAACATACTATGATAACTTATTTCTGAGATTTAATATTCCAGCCTGTGCTGTCTTCATGTCAAAATCTTCCATTATTCCACTGAGGGTTTCTTTGTAGAAGAGAGTGAATGGTTTGTCCTTTTGAAAATGAAGCCACTGAATTTTCTGCAGACTGTATCTTTGAAAAAGGGTTTTGAGTACATTCAGGGAGACAAAATCTTCATCCTTCATTTGTATTACATGAAATTTCTTGCTGGACCATTGCTCTGGCACAAAAATTTGGTTGCTTTTCTTCTTTGCCTTCTCGTTCACACCAAATTTGGGTGACAGCAGACATATCAACATTGTAAATCATACTTCCTGATTTAATTGCCTATCGCCCGATACTAAAATGACAAACGAGTATTGTAGTGTTTCAGAAAATAATATCGTATTCAATATCTGAGGAGAACTTCTTCTCTCTACTGTGAAGAGGTTAAGTTCGCTATTTTCATCTGATCCAGACATATTCTCTAAATCTGTTAAACACCACATCATACAATCTATATACTTTTAAGCTTAATAGAGCAATGAATCAATAATTGTAAGTTACACAGTAAGACACTTGCTATAATCTGGAAACCAAGGAGCATTATATTACCATCACAGCACTTGTAACCCTTGTCCTCCAAGCATATGTTGTGTTCAGTGGTTTCTCTTAGCCACGCCAGATATCACCACCTACCAAGCTCCCAGTTATATCCCTTGTGTACCAAACATATAAGGTAACCTGCACTTAACTCGATTTTTTTAAAAATGTCATTTGTACCCCTTTGCTTCTAAGTGCCTCATATAAGACAGAATCATTGTAATTATTAAATAGCTAATTAGTGTTATATTATTCATCTGGGGGGGGGGGGGGGCAACACATGTCTATTAGATAAATATTTTTCAGACTGACTGACAATGATAGTATTTTATTAAGAAATCTTCTTTGGTTTCAAGTTGGAAACTTTTTTGTCATCTATCTATTTGATTAACTTGAGCTATATTCCAAAAATGAAAGCAATTTCCAATTTCTCTTCGGCTTTCAGAGCTAAATAGATTTTTCTTCATCGCCAAATCACAGTGAGTCAATACTCCATTCAAGTGAATCCTTAACTCCAAAATCTGTTTGTATGTTTGAACGCTTCACCATTTCAACTTTCATTTTCTTTTAGCCTTGTTTTTTCATGATAACGAAAACTAAATATTTCTAATTGCATTAGCTTAATTCATCTTTATTTATTCTTTGTTTCGTGATTCACCAGGATAGGTCAATGCTACAGAATATCATTAGTCAAAATTAGAAGTTTTTCACCCCAAAAGTCTTGAAAAATCTTGGATTTTTCTAGCAATCTTCTTCAAAGTTTCAAAAACTAGGCAAAGCTTCTTCCCATCACCTATGATTCAATCAACTCTAATTTGTCTCAGTTAAGCTATCTGCTGAGAGCATATGTTATCCTTTATCATGTTTCATTAGAATGAATTATTAAGAATAACAACCTGTACCTTTCCAACATAAACTGTGGAGACATTATTTGGTGTGTCGTAATTGCAAATTTCCAAGAGAAACAGAAGCAATGCTTTTGCAATTTCTGGAGTAATAGGTTTGGTGTTTTCCATTTAAGAGAGGCATATTTACCATTTTGATTATTTAAATTAATTGTTATATTTGGAAATTCTATGGCAAAATAATTTCAGTGACATGATTGCTTTTATTGAGAGATTTTGTAGTTCATTTTATTAGAAAAGGATAGATAGAAATATAATAAATTCATTGTTTGTTTGTTTTTTTAATGTTTGGTAAATAATTTTGAATATAGAATAGAGTCTTCATTACTATTTATACTGTAGGTACAGTAGTCCAGTGGTTTAGGCGCTGCAATGTGGACTGGCGGGGGTCGGGGATTTTTCCATGATTATTTCTCCTCTCTATAGAGCCTAGGGTTCACCTAGCCCTCTGTCGAATAGCTGTAGAGTTTCTTATTCAGGGGGCTAAATGTGGGCAAGCATCGGGCTGAACATCTGACCTCAACTAGTCCCATTGGTCTATAATCACTGGGACCTGCATGGCCTGTAGCAGTACAGTTTAACTTTCTATTTAGATTATAGTAAATTTTCTTTTCTGAGGAAATAAAATGTGGCTGCTGAAACAATTATCAAACAATTTTTTAAGATGTACAATATTTAGATAGGTGTTTTGCAGTGGAGCTTCTGTTGGCTCTGGTGCACTAAAGATAAATTCTACAACATTTCTATGACCAATCAGACCAATTGAGAATGAGTGATCAATAACCTCCGGGGAAAAAAATATAGTTCCCCATTTTACACACGTTTGGGTGCACCCTAGAGCCCCTCTGAAGGAAAAATAACTTGGGGGGGGGGGGGGGGGGGGGGAATGCCAACCTCCATTGTTACCCTGCTGCTACAGCCCACACTTAGGTTATCAGTTACAATATCACTGAGCTACTAGACTCAATATATAAGCCAGGAGAAACATGGATTTTGTAAGTTTCAAATTCAAAATCCAGTATTTTATTTCTGCAGTGATATTTTGAGTCATTGTACCATTGTTTCATTAGCAGCAACTGGTGTTCACTTTTAAAATGAAATAATTTAGATTAACTGTGATATTTAAAGTTTTAATAGAAAAGAAAAAAACATCAATCAAAGCCTTTTGTAATAAATTGTTTTGTTTTTTTTCCTTTTCTTTTGATGTCGAAGGGTGTTGCTCTTTATAATCACGTATACAAAAATCCTATACTTTATTAAAAATCTAACTAAAAACTTAAATTTTTAAAAAGAAGAACACATTAGAGTTAAATTCTAAATCTAAAATAAATTTTATTTGTAAAAAGAAACAATGAAACTTAGTTAAACTTAGGCTTATGTAGTGTAAGTAATGTATGATAATTTATTCTTGTGTTGTTCACTGGTTTCTAAATTATAAGTGACTAATTGAGTTTCATCATTCAGAATTATGTATTTGTATCTGTTATTAGTAAGTTTTCGAAAAGCATTTTAAAAAAAAATTTTAATATTTTACTGTATAAAGAATATGAATAAGACATAATATTAATAAGACATATATTAATAAGGTGTGAAAAGTTATTGGGATCTCTCTCCCTTGCCGGGGGTGGGACCCCTTTTCCTATTGATGCTGTTTTACCTTTGCAAAGGTAGTGGATCATTGATAGCAGAGGGCCACCACAGTATGGCTTCATCCCAGCTATCACCACAGTCTATAAAAACTTATTTTTGGGAACCATTTTCATTTATATATTTGAACTTGTCTTTTATGTTCTTTCAGAAAATATATCTAAATGAATGAAAATATTATCTATTATTGATATATTATCTAATATTGTATATAATAATATAATAATATTGTATATAATATTGTATATATAATATTAATATATACAGGGAGAATCATAGCACCCTTATCAACCGTTTTTTCTCGGAAACGACAGGGTACATATTGTTGGTGTAAAAATTGCATTACCAAATAGGACATAAGAACGAATGAGTCAATTCAGAAAGTAATGTGGACACTGGAAGTGAGGATAATAATCAGGGTCAGCTTCGAAATTTCAAATGGGAACATAGGGCATGTTGGGTATCATTGGATAGGATTTTGAAAATGAAACAACTTTTACTAAAGGTGGTTTTATTCACGAACGTCCCTTGTTTTGGAGCAATTCCAGAAACAGTATCAGGATGACCTTTACAAAAACAAATATCATCAGAACCCATACAGCTGTTGACAACAATGAAATTGGCAGTAATGGGAGCAGTGGTTAACATGTGCAACACAGAGGTACCATTTATCAAGACATTTTGCTGTAATTTAATGTGTGAATAAATACAAAAATTCAGTACAACAGCACACAACAGCAGTTGTGTCATTTGCAATCATGACGCAGCAGCTATGCCAAGAATGCCAAAAATGTCGACCGCC
>JAFIDM010001028.1:18139004-18192701 GCA_023159025.1 Thereuonema tuberculata | reverse complement strand
CGTATGGCAAGTGGTACATCTTCCAGCAGTGGAGATAACATGTTCTCGAGAAAGTCCCATGTGTGGCACCATTTAAAGTTCCAGCTAAAAAAAAAAATGTCCTATGGTACAGTCATCGAGAAGACCACACCACATGTTAAGGCTCTGTCCACTTGACTCATCGAGTGTGGATTTTCCTGTGACCAGTAATGGGCATTGTGAATATTAACCTCTCCAGTACTTCTGAATGTTGCCTCATCGGTCTACAGAATGCTTCAATAGAATTCACGGTTCTGTTGGAGGTATCAGATACAAAAATTCATACGATTCTGATTGTCCTGCTCCCCAAGTTTGTGATGGCAGTGGTGATGGAATGGATGAAATTTATGCTCTTGCAGGATTATCACCACAATTTGCAAGGGAAATCCTCCTTGTGGAGTTGTGGGGATTAACCAACACTGCAGCCACGACATCAGCAGCTCTTTTTTCTATGACAAGTCATCTGTAGCGATAATCCTTGTTGATTGGGGCTGTACTACACTAGTTGTATGTCTACGGTTTGCCAGACATTGAAACATATTGTACGAATGATGAACTCACTTGGGATATCATCCTGCTAAGCACGTGCAGCTACTCAGCAGTTCACCGGTATTTTCCCAGTACCATCAACATGTTGAACTCTTCTTCATTTGTAAAGGGCATTGGAATGGTTAGGTAGTTACAAAGGATCACTATCAAACAATGGCAGTCGACAGCCACACACAACTATTGGCAAGTGTTCCAGTTCCCTATATGTACTGTTTCCTTTCAACAATACCTCTGTGTCCCACAACTGCTTCTATTATTGCCAGTTGCATCGTTGTCAACATCTGTATGGATTCTGATGATACCTGTTTTTGTAAGTGTCATCCTGATACTGTTTCTGAATTTGCTCCGAAATAAGAGGCATTCACAAAAAAAACACCTTTAGTAAAAGTTGTTCGAGTTCTAAGGTCCTATCCAATGATATCCCACATTACCTGTGTTCCCATTTGAAATTTCGAAGCTGACCCCAGTTACCACGTTACAGTGTCCACATTATATTCCGAATTCACTCATTCGATTCTTTACATCCTATTTGGTAATGAAATTTTTTATGTAAATAACCTACACCCTGTTGTTTCTGAGAAAAGTGGTGATACAATGACATTTCCTGTCATTACCGGAGGTTACAAATATCAGTCGATAGAGCATATAATAATTGTATGTATGTATAGCAAGGAGGCTTAACGTGCATGTATTGGAATAAAGAAAAAGTGAAAATAAATAAAACGCACTTACTTACAAAATGTTGAGGAGAAAATTATAAACATGGTAATAAACAGACAGTTTCGGAATACTGTCTGTTTATTACCATGTTTATAATTCTCTCCTCAGCATTTTTGTAAGTAAATGCGTTTGATTTATTTTCACTTTTTCTTGTATGTATGTGTGTATATATATATATATGCTCTATCGACTGATGATATGTGTAACCTCCAATAATGACAGGAAATGGATGAACCAGACCTGCATTGTGTTTGCAAATGGAAGCGACTTAAATATAAAAAAAGATGTTTGTTGCAAGCAAAACATTTGTTATAATTACTTTGCATGAAAATGTCTCCATTCACCATGAAATTATTTTGAAAATGTTAAAAAAATAAATTATATTCGTTAAGTTGCTGGGATTTGAGTTGTGTTTATTGCAGCTTAATTTTAGCAGTTGTTGATAAAGAATTGATTTATTGACAGTTTCAGTGAAAATTCTTTTTTTATTTTGGGTAACAGTACTATAGTGTGCAAGGCACAGAAAAGTCACAGTAACAGGGTGATAGGGGTAACGTAATGTCTATCCCGTTAAGCGAGATGTTCAAATTGAGCACAGTTTCTGTGATGCAAGCATCAATTCTGCTTTAGAAAGAAGTAGTTGCTTGAAAAATTTCCTCATGATTGAACGATTGCTGTGCTTCATTAATTCTGCCATCTTGTCTCTTGTAGTTGGACGTTCACGATAAACTATATCTTTTATTCTTTCCCAAACATAGTAATCAAGGACATTCAGGTAAGGCGATTGGGGTGGGTAATGCATTGGACCATATTTGTCTATCCGTCTTTTGGGAAACATAGTGCTTATACTGCATGAGCAACTCTTGATGTATGTGTTAGGCAGCCATCCTATAGGAACCACTGAATGCATAACCTTATGGCATTTTCATCTGCGTCTCCTTGTTTCAAACCACTTGTGTAACAATGAAAACGTTTCATAGACGTTGTTCTAACCAACACATACACATCATGTACTTCATGCTACACAACTCGTGGAAGCAATCCACATTGGAAGCAATGGCATTATCTGTGCCTTGCACACTACAATACTGTTATGCAATAAAAAGCAAGAATTTTTCTCTGAAACTGTAAACAAATTCATTATCAACAACTGTTAAAATTATGCTGCAATAAATACAACTCAAGTCTCCAAGCTACCTAGCAAATGTTATTTGTTTTTTATCATACTTTCAAAATCGTTTCATGGTCAATGGAGGCATTTTCAGACAAAATGTTTACCACACAACGTTTTGTTTTCAACAATCATCTTTTTTATGTTTAAGTCGCTTCCATTTACAAGCATACAATGCAGTCTGGTTCAATCATTTCCGGTCATTACCGGAAATTACAAAAATCATCAGTCGATAGAGCATACTTCCATTACTTATCAACATTTTCATTATTTCATATAAAAACCCATTTCTTCTCCTTTTATATATGGGGTGAATAGGTGGTCTCAGAGACCCTGTATATAGATATATATAAAATATTTTCATTTGTGGGTAAAAAGGCTATTCTTGTTAAAAAGTTTAACTAGTGTCAAACATTTGATAAAATCAGAGGTTTGTTTGTTTTTTCTTTTCTTCCTGGTTATTTCTGTGCCTTTTTTGTTATAAATAAATAAATACTTCATAATTAACGTAAATTATTTATTACCACAAACCACTGAGGTAGCTTGAAAAAGAATAGGCTGATCAGGCTATTCGAAATATTGCATAGGAGGATGTTGCCTGTCTTTGTTAATGTTGTTTTTTTTATATTGTATATTTTTAATATGTTACCTTGTAACAATTGTTCCTTAAGAACGGAAGATATTTCTGCTGAAAATTTGTTTCTGTACTTTATTTTTGAAGATTGATTCAAGGTTGCTGTTACCAAGTTTTCTGATAAAAAGATTTATAATTAATGAAGTATATTTGAAACAAATCATTTTATTTTTCAGGCTTTGAATGATGCCAAGAGAGAATTAAGATTTTTGCTAGTTTATTTACATAGTGATGATCATCAAGAAACTCCAGACTTTTGTAGGTATGATCTTTTTTTTTGTTTTGTAAATCTAGGATAAAAATATATAGTCACATTCTAGCAGTGAGTTAACCCTAATGATGGCTACTACATCATCATGATTAGTAGCTTAATATTTATATATTGTATTAATTTCAACTACTTTATGAAATTCAGTTCATTTCACATTTAGATTTCTCCAAACTGTAAGAAACAAATCTAATGGTACTCATTATAAATAATCGGTACGAACAATGATTGGTTCACTAAACTTTATTTCCTGCTATGCTTTGTCAGCTGGATTTCGTGATGAAGAAATTCAGAATTTCAGTATTCTATGACTTATAAGTTAGATTTTTGGAAGATGTGTTACTTTGTTCTATAAAAATGCACAAATTCCGAGAGTGGGGGACGGGATCGTAGGTATTCATGCATTCGGAGCTCAATCATTGAAGCTGAATCTGACTGATGAGTCCTAATAAGGACGAAACAGCTATCCCAGATTGCTATCGATGATGGCTCAATGCGTGAAAAGCAAACAATTCTAACAAATTTGTGCATTTTTATATATTTTCTTCCCTTTTCATATTACATTAATGCATGTTAAACCTTCTTTATTATTGTGTTAGTTTGTTTTCTCATTGATGATACTCAGGGAACATGTGATTTTTGATAAACAAATGATAATGTAATAAAGATAGATTTTCTGTTAATGTAAGTTAATGTCCCCACCCCCTTTTTTTTTTCTTTTCTTTTCTTTTTATGCAGGCAAAATTTGAACTGAGTGTTTTGACTTAATTCCTGGCTATGTATTTATTTGTATGACTGACTTCTGCTTACAGACAAGAACTGTACTATGTGTGGGGGCATTGTGTAATTAAGGATTCACTTTCAATACAGGCACGGGCTTCTGGTTGCTAAATCTTTCATTGTTCATATCAAATGAGAGAATTATTAATGAATATAGATTTAGATCAAATATGGAAACATGTCAGTGAAAAAAAAAATGGTGACACTGCTGTGTCATCATCATCATTAGCATTATTCTTTTTTTATTATAAAGTAATTGTAAAATAAAATCCTGGAATGATGATATATCAAAATATAATACACATATTAATCAAATAAATAGACAACATGAATTGTCATGTAACAGGTTTTATTACAAAATTCTGTTACTATCTACAAATAAATTTTTGAAAAGTTAAAGTACCCAGCGCTGGCCGGGTTGGGAGTGGTGAGGGTGTGGGGAGGTCCTGGTTCTCCCCTTCTCCACAACCCTATCACATCAAACCTTCCCCAATTGTTCCAATCATTGCAGAAAAATATTTGTGTAGTTCCCATTGTCGCCACCAGATCCATTATGTGACACTATTTCAGAGATTTCACCCTTTTGGAGGTAGTTAACTTGGTTTCAAGGTAGCCTATATTTTTCTACAGGGTAGTGGAAAGTATTTACGCAAAATTTGGTTCCGATCAGTCAAACAGTGTAAAATTGTATAGAGATTATACAAACTTTGACTTTTATAGATATGGGTCCATGAGGATGGAGAAGAATTGAAACAAACATACCACTTGTTTATCAAGAAAAATGAATAGTAACGACTTTAGTCAGTTATGGTTGAAAAATCACAGTGGTATAATCACCCATTGTAAATATAAATATGTTTAAATTTAAGAATATTAATATTAAGTATAGGTTAAATTTACTAAACTGTACTTATCTGCATATCTAAATACTCATAAATTCGTAGAATATTAATTTGCTACCTGTTAAATAAATCAGTTAATAAAACAGTCAAAATTAAAATAGGAATTATTCAATGGCAAAGATGTAAAAACAAGGAGAGTAAATTTTCTGAACACATAGTTAGGGCAGTAAGTGTTTTACTGAATTTGTAGACTAACTATAGAGGCATCAACACAACTTATTCTTGGTTCCTGCACTGTGCATAATTTCTGCAGTCCTAGGTCACATTTACAGTGGTCCAACACCACAAGACTGTTAATGGAGTGCAGTGCAAGGTTGTTGTCTGAAGTTTCATTAGTTCCATTCAACAGCAAATTCAGTTCTTGCTTGACAAGTCCCGTCCTGGGTTAACCAGCACTGTCTGGATTAGCTGAGGGGTCAGAATTTAGCTCGCCATACAAATCGATAGCCTGCTAAATATTCAGTCATCACATTGTATAGATATCTAGCAAGATCTATGTAAAATGGAGAAGAGACCACCACATGTATATTACCGAAAGAGGTGTTCTACCCAACACTGATATAAAAGTTTCATCTTCACTCGCTGAAATATAGGGATAGGTACTGATAGGACAGAAAATTAATCCAACTAAGGTGATAGGATAGAGAGGGAGATAGATAAGGCAAGGATGAGAATAAAAGACGTGGTGTGAGTCCAGAGCCAGCAAATTTCAGAATGCTAAAGGAAAGTAGAAGGATTAACAAGATAAGATCTGGGCATTAGCTTTATATTTGAATAAATTAATTGAACAGAAATAAAGAACTATATATACATTCAATGTTCACTGAATTGCGACCACCTACCTAATATTTCTTCGGTCCACCTTTGGCACAGAGGACAGTCCTGAGACATCGTGGCATGGATTCCACCAGTGCTGATATGTGTCCAAGAAGATCTGACCCCATATATCCCGGATAGCAGCCCATAACGAGCCCACGAATGTTGATGCAGGATCCATGACTCGAAAGGCCCGTTCCACAACATCCCAGTGCATCTCTGTGGAATATTCCTTCAGCCAATCGAGCACAATCTTCCTTGGTGGCACTGTGCATTATTGTTCTGGAATATGGCGGATCCATTTCGATAGAAGTGTTGCATCATAGGGGTGTACCTCTCGAAAGCAGAATGTTTTTTATCTTTCTGCAACGATTGATGCTAAGACGAAAAACTTTCTGCAGGTGCAGAAAAAAATTAAACTTTTTTTTCCGTTTATGTCCCGCAAAAAACAAATCTTCAAATCGACAACCAAAAAAAAAAGACCCCTGTTCTATACGATATCTTTCTGCAGCCTTCAGTTTCGTTCTGCGACATTGTCGCGCCGTCGCTTGATATTCTGCTTTGGGGGTGTATCTGGTCCTCTAACACCTCACGATATACAACAGATGTCACACATGAGTCCAGAAACAATAGCGGTTCCTGTCCATTCCAACAGAAGCATTGCTCACACCATACAGCTGCCCCCACCAGCTTGTACAGTACTCGCCATGCAGGAAGGGTCCATAGCCTTGTGATGTTGGTGCCAAACACACACATCCCGTTGTCACAGTGTAGCAAAAACTTTGATTCCTTGGACCATCATACTGTTTTCCAGACCTTGGTGATCCAGTAAGCGAGGCTAAGATGAGACATAGTTGGCAGTGATGCTTCGTTAAGAGTGGGTGATAAGTGAGGCATATGCTGTTGAACCTCATGCATGCTAAAATTTACCTTGCAATTTTGCCTGTTGGTGGTCATTGCCCGTTTTTCTTACCACTCCCTGTAGACCTTCACTACTCTAGAACAGGCGCATCCGATCAGTTTCACTTTCTGGGTTATTAAGGTCCCCGATGTTCGGGCACCCATAATCATGCCCTTTTGGAAGGGAGTTAAATCATTACCAACTCCCACATTATCACTTGCGCTATAAGCCTAAAACACAGCCATGTGTCTATTGGCTAACGGCCTTTGCTGCAGTCACGTGATTATTTCAGCTTTAGGGGCCGTCCATTGCATTTTGGAGGGATAGTTGCCATCCAGTGAACACTTTGAGTATATAAAAATCCATTCTTAGTATTATATGTTCCATCTTTTTTCACATTAATAGTTAAAAATTTGATAATATAAAGGATTTTGTAAGGGGAACTTTATTGTATTTTAATTTCAAATGTAAAAGATTTAACTTAATTTACATAAATATTTACATACATAACAACAGAACTGACATCAAAATGTCATAAAATCTTTGGCACTGGTTTGGAAATTCATTGAATCATTTTCAATTAGAAAAAGTAGTCAGTCAGATATGGTGTCGATCAAATTGTTAATTCTGCCCTGTGGAATTTTCTTCCACTTGTCCACTAGTGCTGCCAACAATCCTTGTTTGTTGGCTTATTTTAGAGCTCTTTTTTTTTTTTTTTTTTTAAATGAGATTGCAAGAAGATGCAAAACATTTTTCAACCAACACTAAACATTAAAATATGGTGGAATTTCTGTAATAGTTTATAGTTTGAGAAGTAGTTTGGTCCTGTTTTAAAGAGAACCATGAGAAGCAATAAATACATCTCTGTTTTCAGATTGACCTCTGTCTTTTATTTGTTGCAGTCCTCGACAAATCCTAAAACGTGCACATGGAAGACTGAGGTGAAAACATGAAAATGACCATTTAAAGGGATCAACAAAAGCTGAATCTTTCACCATGGGATAGATAATTCTCAGATATGAACCCTATTGAAAATTTATGGGACTTCCTGCAATGAGCTAAAAAACAAAAGAGCTTTCACAAAAGAGCTAAAAAACAAATCGGCATCTGAGTCAATGGGAGCTTTGTGGAAGAGTGGGACAAAATCTTAAAGGATGCTATAGACTATATCTTCAAACTGTTTTATTGACTAACACTCAAATTGAAAACAAAAGAGAATTCAAACAAACTTAAATTAATAATACAAAATTCCAAGCAACTATCGTAGTTTGTTGTAAATTCTTACCTCAAAACTTAGTGTAGTAAGTTTTATTTTATTCTGGCATCTTTCTTCTCTTCATTTGACAGCTTAGCCACAGATGCTTTTGCGCCATTAAAATCTACTGACCAATCTTCTCCATCAGCCCTTTTTATAGCCATTTCTGACTATAGGCGACCTTCTCCATATCTCTTCATCTTTTCCTCTCTTGAGCTACTGGATGCCATGTGTTTCCAGCTGTTTCAATTATATATCATTTAACCATTTTCTCTCCGATCTCCTTAACTTTATTTTTCCTACATAAGGTGATGATTTTGGTCCATCTATTATTTTTCATTCTTGCAACATGTCCTGTCCCATTTCATCTTCAATATTTTTTCTCCTTTTATCCTTTAATTTTTTTTGTAATAAGGATCTCTCCATTTTTCTTTCTGTTGTAATTTATCTATGACTTCTTTTGAGATAGGCCATCGTTTCTGCTCCACAGGCCGTTACAGAAATTATGCACTGGTTTAAAAAGTTTGGCTGTTTTTCAGAATTTATTTTACTGCATAGTATTCTTTTCAAGTTTTTAAATGAACTTGTACCAATTTTATCATTCTTTTGACTTCCTCTTCTATAGCATTTTTATTTACTGTTAATTTGTTTCCCCAAGTATATGTATTCATCAGTGCATTTATTTGATGTTGTCTTTTGACTTACTATTTTTTACTGTGTTTGTCATCAGTTTTTGTTTTGTCTAGGAATTCTTATATAAATTTAGAATATGACTTTGGGAAAGGCAAATTCATTATTTTATAATTAAGATTTTGGGCCAATACTTCATCTTAATCTAGAAACCATTTCCCTTCCCCAAACAAAAAATATATTTAAAAAATTGAGATTTAAAAGTGCAACTTGTTAATTTCTTGTATATTTTTAAATGGAAAAATAATTTTAAGATTGGAAAAAAATATAAATTAATATCAACTTGAATTTTAGAAATAAGTAATAGAATTAACAGTATAAATGTCTGTTTCTTCCAATAAAACATTATATTTCTTCAACAGAATCCTTATTTCTTTTTATTTTATTTAGGCTAACTTTAGGGGCTGAAGAAGTGATTCAGTTTGTTAATGTCAATATGCTATTTTGGGCTTGTTCTGTTAAGGCACCAGAAGGTTATAGGGGTAAGTTAATATTAAATCAAATTTAATTAATATGCTTAATTAGTACATTCCTTCAAAAATGTTAAATTGACAGTATTCATGGGTTAGATATTGATGTTCTGAAACTCAGTCTGTAAAGAATTTATGAAATGATTAAAATAACATCTTGAAAAAAAAAAAAAAAAAAAAAAAAAACATTAATTAATTCATTTACATATACAGACAGATTGCAATTACAACAAAGAAATGTTTTATTTCTTTTAGTGTCATTGAAATTTTAAATTCTAATTTCCAGTGAATTTCCTAGTATTGATTTTGTAAAGATGAGTCACCATAAAAGAATTATTTCACTTTTTTTTAGTGCTGTAATTATTGTGTGTATCATAATTATTCTCTTTCTTTTTTTCTTTTTTTTTCGTCGTTTAATGTTCTTCTTATCATATCAAATGTTAGATCAATGGGCTTGTTATGGTCTATTCCCAGCATTTAGGCAGTCATCCAGGGAGTCTTTTAACTCTTGGATGGTAATAAAGAATTTGTCAAGGAATGAGTTTAACGATGCACTAAATATGATGTTTCCAATTATCATTATTTATTACTGTTTCTTTTCATATCTAAAATTTGGTATAACAGCTGCTTTCTGTAAAAATGTTGTCTCAGTTGCCATAATTCTAATTCTGTTGAATTTTTTTTTTGTATTTGGCCAATATACTGTAAATTCTCTAGTTCTAACATGTTTTTGAATTTAAAGTAGGTGAAAATACATGATTAATGACATCCATTTTCTATTGTAATTTAGAATTTCATTTTCATAACTTAGACAGAGGATTGATTCACTTTTATTCGGTCACATCATAGATTTAGCAGAACCCTTTTCTCCACCACCGGTTGTGTTCTTTGGGGTACCCCTGCATTCTGGCAATGGCTCTGCCTCGCAGTTTCCATTGAAGAAGGCTGCATTGGTAGACGAGGGAGATCTTGTTCCACTCCTCTTTGCAAACTTTCTAAAGTCCTTCTACTGTTTTTGGTCATCGTGTACCCCGAGCCCATTCAAGTAATCCGAACCAGCAGAGGTCCATTGGAGATGCATTGGGGGATTTTTCATGAATTGTACTGTATGGGATTGCTCATATTCAGTCGCCATAATGACCATGTACAGCTGGGTCACTCTAGCAATATGGCTCGATGCCTTGTCCTGATGAATCCACACTTTCCTTTTGTCGCTGCCATACAATGCGGGAATATCGTCATGATACAAGAGTTGGCTTCTTGGTATCACTAAGGTAGATCCATGATTCATTCAAAGTAGTGACATACTTCCATTTTACTCCGGATAAGTGGTGCTCGTAAAGCTTGCGACTATTGGTCGTCCTTTCAGCAAGGTGTCGAGGAAGTAGGCGATGAAATCGAGCTTTATGATGCTTCTCTAATTGCAGATCATGCCTAATTATCCGTGCAACCATTGGCTGAGAAACTTCTACAACCTGGGTCTTTGGATGCTAGGGTTCTCACCAAAAATCATAGCCTTCACTTTCTTTATGCCATTAGGAGTTGCTGCCGGTCGTGGGTATTGTTTTTGGGCCTGTGACTTACCCGCTCTTGGCTGATGGGACTTTCTGCTATTACCCAGTTGACGGCGGACTTGCAAACATCAAAATTTCAGCATTGCACATGTCCACAATTTTTGAAGCGGCATATTTAGCATCAGAAAGGACAACTAACATAGTACCCCACCCTCACCAATTTGGGATTTTTGGTGGCATATTTGGAATGCAACACAATTCCAGCTACCAGATAATCAACTACAGGCTTATGACCTCTGATTCGAACGCAACAATGTTGCATCATGTGAACGTGCGAGATAGCCGTGCCTTTGAAATCAACCGAATAAACGGAATCAACCCTCCATATTGTATCCAAGGTAAAAAAGATACCTGTTTGCTAAATACACATATCTTAATATGAATAGGTCTTTCCCTTTAAATGGCCATAACTTTTGTTTTGCTGGGAGAGATTTTCATATTAAAGTAGTCAGTTATTAATTGGAGCTGATAAACAGATCTTTGGTGACTACATTCTGAATTTGGCAAAAGAACAATATCATCAGCAAATAATGAAATATCTAATTCAAGCTTTTATTACTGTATAAACTTTGATGATTTGTTTGTTTCCATTCTCCAATTAAAGCCTTCATATGTACATTAATAATAATTTCAATCCTACCGTGTTGTTCAGTTAATAGGATTCCACAATGAATATTTGTCTCCAAGTTTAATTGTAATGTAATTATCATCATATATGTTAAATATTGCATTAATTACTTGACTCAGAACATTTTGAGATTTTAAAATTTCCAGTAACTTAACTGTTTTAACTGTTTAAAAATCTTTATAGAAATCTATAAATACTGTGCTAAATGAGTTTCTAAATTGAATTTCAAATTTTTCCTGTTAATAATTCAATTGCAAAGTTACATTCCACACAGAAGTACACTTTCCTAAATCCATTTTGTTCTTTAACTAACAAATTATTTTAAAGCATACAACTTATTGTGTAATAGTTTAATATAAATCTTTTTAGCATCTTTTTTTACAACAGCTTTATTTCAGCTACTTGGAGGGCTTTCTCGATGAAATTTCTCATTGTAAAATGATAGTAATCACGTTTTACACTCCATATTTTGAATAATTCTAAATTTTATTAAAACCACATCAAGTGCTTCATTATTCTTACTTTGTGATGAGGAAGTTCAGATAATTATCCATAAAGTCGTTATTAGATAATGTGCTATGTTTCAATGTTTCATCAGGTCGCCACAACTCTGAAAATAGTTCAACTAATTATTTTTATCCATTAACTCGAAGTTCACATTATCTCATACATCTTGGTTTAATTTTTTCAAAATGTAATAGGCTGTTGGATTTGGATGAGTCATGTCATCTATAAATTAGATATAAACTTTTCTCTGTTTTCTAAATTTTTTTCCTATTTTCTGTTTTATTAGTAGCTCTTTATGTTATAGATGATTTCACCTGCTTGTCGATTCATTCAAAAAAAATTTCTGAAAGCATATCTTCTCATTAATAATTCTTGATGAATTATTATCCCACTTCTGTAACCCTAAATTTCATTTCCATTTACTTTTTGTACCTAAACTTTCTGCAGCAGCTTTTGTTATAGTAGAAATTATATTATCTCTGTCCTTACTATCACCAGTTTTCAATATTAAGAGATTGTGATAATGTTCTTGTTTTAATGCTGGAATTGTTTAAGAGACCTACTTGAAAATTCTTTTGAATGCTGTCATAATAAAGATGTAGATTTTCTTTAATTACACCACTTCAGGGGAAATTTTTAGTAAGAAGTGATCTGATTCAGTTTCAAAATATATGATATTCTTTTACCTAAAATAAATAGAAATAATTTACTAGTAATAATTTGTTAGCAATCCATTTGTTCTGTCCACTTCTGACGTCTCCCCGAACGGAAGGTCAGATCAGCAAACGCATGGCACCATCGTGTTCAGAGGCCCAAACACCGTAGGAAATGGAGTATTTTTAGGGGCCAATGCCCCCTCCCCCATGTTCTAGATTACTTGGCATTGTTGTCAATATATCCCCTTAAAAACTCCCAAAGGAAAGATCGGATTGATAAATGGACTTCACCATCGTGTTCAGAGGCCCAAACAAAGTAGAATAGGGTATTTTCAGACCCCCATCCACCCTCACACATGTTCGAGATTTTTCTATTAGCTTAAATAATAGAAATGCAACCATCTCATTTCAGTTTTTAGCTATAGCTTGATGTTGAAGATTGTTGGTTTGGATCCTTATACCTTTTTTTTTCTCAATGTCCTCGTGTTTTTTTTGTTTTTTTTTTATTTTCACTTTTTTTTATTTTTCCTTACATAATTTACTTCCTTTTTATTATTATTTTTTTAAATTTTTTTTATTATTATGGGTCGCCCTTAAATTATAGGTTGCACAAAATTTTATTCACTTGTTTCTGTCTTCCATTTTTGTGGAACTCTTTATGTTAAAAGAAGCTGTTCATTTTCTTCTTTTGATTATATGTTACAAAAACAACCAATTTCTCTCCATGAATATTTATGCAACCACTAACTTTGTTATTATCTAGTCGAGGATTTAGATCAACTAAAATTACAAAATAGTGTTTTGTTTTTGTTTTTTGAAATTTATCCAATAAGTTTTGTAAATAAAGATTATGCTTTCCTGTTCATCTTTCATTTGGAGCGTATACTGCCACGGATGTCATAAATTCTACACACTATCATTCCCACTTGTATCTTTCTTTTATTCCAATATACAGGGTGTAGAAGACCATCTGTATCCCCTGTTTTTCTCAAAAACCACAGAGTACAGGTTGTTCGTGTGAAAATTTTCATTACCAAGTAGTACCCAAAGAATCAAATGGTGATATTGTGGATGTCCAGTAAAAACCAGAAGTGGGTATAACGGGGTCAGCTTTGAAATTTCAAATTAGAACATAGGTCTTGTGAGGCATCGTTGGTTAGGTCTTTTGAAAAGAAACAACTTTTACTAAAAAAATTTTCTTTAATGTTCCTTGTTTAGTCACAATTCAGGAAAACGAAAATGATAGCTTTTGTCTTCAAGATACACATTGGAACAATTGCAGATGTTGACAACAGTGAAATTGACAATGACGCAATCAGAGTTCAAAATGTGCAACAAAGAGTTAATGTGGAAAGGAAATACAATGTGTCTTGAACTGGAATACGTATTGGTAGTCGTGATTGTAACTGTTTGCTGCTTTGCTGTTTGGTACTGACCAGATGTTCCCTGTACGTTTTATCTGACAAGGATGCCTGGTAGCCTAGCCACCTTGCTCTCCTGACTAGTCTCCATTCTTTATGTGGGGACGCGTTAAAGACGTCGTATATCAAGCGTCTGTCATATTGTCTAGCTGATATGTGACTTAACAAATAGTTCATTAATAGTTTTCAGGTATGGGCCAAAGCAAAACGCCAGGCAACGGTCTCCCATTCCCAGCCAAATGAAGGCAGGCTCACAACATTCAAAAGTTTGATAGTTTTTATCTATCTTGCATCCGACAAAAGATATTGGATTTTATTTTAAAAAAGAAATTGCAACAGCTGCTAAAGCCTTTCAAAAAATAAATAACGATGATGATCTGTCAAATTTTACTTTGAGAACAATTCAGCAAAACGGCTGTACTAATTGCAGACGCTGCCCGGGATTCTAATTTTGATTAATCAGGAAGATATTTTATGGAGACGACAATATTTAAGGGCTATTAAACAATATCGAAAAAAAGGCAGATGTATTTATTAGCTGGATGAAACTCCAGGTCATTCCAGAAATAAAATAATAAATAAAAATAACACACACACACACACACACACACACAGAAAAACCGTAGAATTTAAGTATTGATTAAACTTTGAAGTTAATTTGAAATTAAATTCAGCAGAGATTTCATGTATTTAAAAAGTTGTGATGAAGTATTTTTAGCAATAAGTAAATTTTAAGCTGATTATGAATTTATAAATATCATAATAATATCGTTTTTCATTCTTTAATTTCCTGAAAGTAAGTAATAAATCATTCGTTGGCGCAAGGATACAAGCACGTCTCAACCGAATCTATACCCTAGTTCCAATGCTACTTCCCTAGATTGTCATGGGCTTTAGATGGTTTTTCAAGTTCAAATTGTAGGTGAGGTCCCATTCATACATAATAAACTATAGATGTAAACTCCACAAACAGACCAACATGCCCCCCCCACGAGATCCACTATCATGTACATTTCAAACAAATCAAAACAAAATGATCCCTCGAACACAGTTCCTGGGTCCCTTGCACACACTGCTCCTCAGGCTGTGTGGGACAAACAGACTGTCCCCTTTCAACATGCATCAGTGAATATAAAAAAAATCCTTTAAGTACCAAGACCCCTCACTATCATATATGTAATTTCAATGATACAAGACACAATCCCAATTTCACAGATGTCAAACCCTCACCCACCACAATTGAATATTTCTGTCTTGTATCATCCTACATGTTTGTGCTGTTTCCTGAAGATGAAACATACACAGTGTTCTGGAAACCATTGGGTAATACTCTTATACTGCAATTTTACTAAGGAAATGCATTTTATCCTATTTCCTTTTCTTTCTTAAAAATACTTTACTTGACACAAGCGTTTCATGATCAGCATGCCTATTTAGTAAGAAAAATAGCCTATACAATGATGCCACTTTATTAGATATACCTACCTAGTAGCAGGTGGAGCCTCCTTTAGCATTCAGAACTGCCTGAATTCCTCTAGGCGTGGATTCCACAAGATGCTAGAAATGTTGTGTAGGAATGGTGGACCATGCAGACATGAGTGTGTCATGCAATTTCTGGAGATTTGACAAAAGTGGAGGCATACAGCAAACAGCCCTTTCCAACTCATCCCAAAGATGCTCGGTAGGATTGAGATTTGGAGACTGAAAGGGCCACAGTAGCAAATGAAAGTCATTGTCATGGTTGTGTAACTATTCCCTACTGATTCAGGCTTTATCCTGCTGGAAGAAATCATCTGACTTGACGAAACACTGTCAATATGATTGGTTGCACTTGGTCAGAAGATACACTGTGGCATTCTGATGCAAATCTATAGATATCAAGGAACCCAACATGTGCCAGGAAAACATTCACCAGACCATTACACCACCTCCACCAGCTTGTACAATTATCGCCAGACATGTGGAGTCCATAGATTAATGTTGTTTTTGCCAAATTCGCCAGTATGCTGCAACAGGAACACTTCGACTCATCAGACCTAGCAATGTTTTTCCACTCCTCAATGGTCCACTGCTTGTGTTGCTAAGCCCACATGAAACGTGCTCTCTTGTTCATCCTTGATAATAATGGTATCTGATGTGCAGTCCTTCTCTCCCTTCCCAATAGTTTGAGGAAAATAAGAAAGCAAACTAAATATAAGTCAAGAAGCATTATTCGCTTTTGACTAATAAATTTCTCATGAATTCAGTTATCTACAAGTGACCTTCAATAGTAATTTAAAATACTTAAAGGTTTGCAAGTGATTCATGGGTTGAAGTTGTACCTTGTGTTGTTAAGGCAGGGGTAGCCAGGCGCACGGGATCACAATGCACAAGTCACACCCATCTAGTATTTACATAAATTGATAGTTTAAAATGGTGAACATATTTTTGAGAGACTAGGTAAACAAAACTTTAGTAGTTGTTCCATGTTGATTGACCCATTTTTATTTAAAATTTTAATTGAATTTTTATAAAATAATCTTACAGAATTAAAAATTGCCAATTGGCTTGGGACAAACATAAAGGTGAGAACTGCAGTAATAATTTTTGTGAATGTATATTAAATTTGTTTTCATATTTTACTTAGAGCCATTGCTACTAATGATTCACTGGCTTAAAAGTTTAAAAGGACACTTTTGAGGCTACTATTTAAAAGAATTTTCAGGAGGAGGACCCCCGTACCCTCTTTCACCTGGGGATGTTCTATACCCCCCCCCCCCAATCAAAATGCTGAAATTCTACTTCTGCCAACATGGCTGGTGTGTAAAAAGTTCAGGAGATTTGCTGTTTCTAATTTGATTCGTCCAGTACTTTTTGTATGCCACGTTCAAAGTCCGTTAGATCACTCGTTTTCCCCATTCTTTCTCTGGTTTAACTGATGCTAGAAATGTTTTCTACTACATTTTATATCAAAAACTGGGATCATGTGACCACCAACGTCATGGAATGCACTATTTCTGTGCACAACTGGAGTGTACCTAAAAAAGTGACATCACATTGTATATTCAGTGTTATTTGAATCGAGGAAATTTAACATACACAAAATTTATTAATTACATTAGTGTGATATTTTGCCAAATTTTGTTTCTGATCTAATTCCAAATTTACGGTCCAAAAATGAACCTTTCAATTAGAAGAACATGTAAATTGCAAAATGTAAATTTGAAACCACTTTTTTTATGGAAACAAATTGAGGCTCTGAAGAACTGCTTTGTCTTCTTTCAGCACAACTATCAAGATTGAATTGACTGTGGGATTCAGTCTTTACAGTAGAAGGGTTAAAACTATTTAATTATCTCTTTTTATAACTGCCCTAATTCAGTTCATTAAAATCAACTTTTAGTAAATAGAATGTTAATCAATCATACAATGAAAATTCATGCAATCATGATGTGAAATTTTGTAGCAGTTTTTAGTTCCAGATGATATCATTGGAGAGTGCTTCTTTTTGTTCATTATTGATTTGCATGATCTCATCTTATTCAATAACTTTTCAGATGTTTTAAAGCTTTGTTTATATTGATGTTACTTGTTTGCAAGATAAACAAGTAACATTTACTAAATAAGAAGAACTTTTATCGAGATAATGAAGGTCAGTGAGATGCGATTTTCATGTCCACTTCAGGAATAAATTAAATAATTTCCAAAATGTTAATGAACTGGACAAAATTGTAGTAGATGTGAGACACTAGACCTTTCATGTCCCTCTTCAGGATT
Source organism: Thereuonema tuberculata (assembly GCA_023159025.1). NCBI lineage: Eukaryota > Metazoa > Arthropoda > Chilopoda > Scutigeromorpha > Scutigeridae > Thereuonema > Thereuonema tuberculata. The sequence goes on along the minus strand of JAFIDM010001028.1, from coordinate 18,174,985 downwards.
CACCATCAGGTCTAAATAAAAGAAGAGCAGCAGAAAATATAGAATGAAAAGGCGAACATAGGTGAAAGTAGCAGCACTTGAGAGTGCTGGAATTGAAAGAAGAAGTGGGGCAGAATTAGGAGGGATAGTTGACAATGTGGTGGAATTGAGGAATGTAAGAGCAGCTGTTTCCGTATACAAATAGGTCTGAGCTTTCATTCGTTTTGACAACAAAAGATCCATTTTTGAGAATTTGATACATTCTCAAATATTCCCTTAAGGAAAGGGTTAGGTTGACTAATGAGATTATCTCAATAAAACAGTGTCCAGGAAGAGAGGCATGGATGAATGTTTCTTATTTTTAACATTAATGTAATATCTGAAAGTCATTTTGACCACACAAGGGATGGAAGAAATATTTTTCACTAGTGGAGGCTGTATCTTAGGGTGGGGACAATATCTTTGATTTTTATAAGAAGAAAAAAGATAGATTTTATGTGGTGTGACTTTAAAATGCAGCTGATTTTGTAGGAGAGTTTAGGAACATACGGTAAAAATACTTTAGGCAAGTTAAGAGAAAGGCTATCTGGGAATTTTGGAAAGGCCCTTTCATTCTCCCCTTCATTTCTCACTGACATATGCCTTTTCATTTCTATATGTTCTGCTGCTGCTCCTGATGACAATTGACAAGAAAGGTCTGATGTCTTTCACTTACATTACAGTTTTAGAAGTTGTTTTGATTAATTACAAGGCAGTATTTTTTATTTTGTTGAGCACATTATTATAATAAAGTATTTTTTTCCCTTGCTTCTTAGTTTCACAAGCATTACGGGAAAACGTCTACCCATTTCTTGCAGTAATAGTCTTGAGGGAAAATCGTATGACAGTTGTTGCCCGTATTGAGGGACCAATGAAACCTGCAGAATTAATTGAACGTTTACAAAGGGTTATGGAGGAGAATGAAGGGGCCTTGATGACAGTGAGAGCTGAACGGTAGGTAATTTTTTTCCATTAACAAGGAAGCTTAACGTACATGTATTGAAATAAAGAAAAAGTGAAAAATAAATAAAACGCACTTACTTACAAAAATGTTGAGAGAATTATAAACACGGTAATAATCCGATAGTTTTGGAATACTGCGCATATTCCTTCATCAGTGATGGCACAAACATATAAGACATTAAAACAACATTTATAACAACATTTAACACGAGGTGGGAAGGCATGGTGGAAGTGAGGGAAGTGAGAGGATTATGCAAGTTTGGCAATAGTGAAGGGCGTTTTGCCCGCCGGTGATGGGGTTGTAAGCCGGTGATCCAGTATACAGTGTTGGAAGAGTTATTAAGTTGTTTGGTTTGTGTTATGTTAATGTTGTGTGATTTGAAGATCCCTTGTGGCCAATGCTCCTCTGGCTTCATGGGACAAACATCCCGACCCCTATCCACACGCATTAAAGAACATAAACAAACCTTTAAAAACACAGACTCACATGCTCATACACACTTTAAAGAAACAGGACACATCCCCAACTTCTCAGCTGCTAAACCCCTTTCCCACCATAATAAACTATCCTGCTGTCTCCTAGCTGAAACATTCCACATTATCCAGCTTAAAGCTTACAACCCCATCACCGGTGGGCAAAACGCCCGTCACTATTGCTTAACTTGCATAACTTCCCTCACTTCCCTCACTTTCAACATGACTTCCCACCTCATGTCATCTTATAAATGTTGTTATAAATGTTTTAATGTCTTATATGTTTGTGCCATCCCTGATGAAGGTATACGCACAGTATTCCAAAACTGTCGGTTTATTACCATGTTTGTAATTGTCTCCTCAACATTTTTGTAAGTAAGTGCATTTTATTTATTTTCACTTTTTCTTTAATTTTTTCTATTATTACTAATAACTAATTTATTCTATACTGAGGTAACATTTTGTTTTAGTAATTTGTTGTACCTCCTTTGACTTTTAAAAATCAGCCCAAAATTGTCTTGGCATGGATTCTAAAGATGCTAATAGCATTGTATAGGGATATTGGACTATGTAGATATGATTGCGTCATGCATTTTCTGAGAACTTTCTGGTATGACATGCATTATGTGGTTATCAGGAAAACATCAGGTGATTTAACAGGGATGCAGGTGAATGGGATGGCACTTACACCTGTTTCCACTTCCATCTGAGCATAATACTGGAGGTTACTACAGGAGGTATGACTGGATGCCTTGTCTTAGTGGATGACCTTATGTGCATTACCATACAATTTTAGTATTTGGCATCAATACATGTCATCCAACACATTTGCTCTTGATAGTAGGCTGCATTCACCATGCTTCATCCACTTCCATGTGCGCTAAGAATCTTAATGCAAAATCAGTGCAGGTGGTCGCATCGCCAGGTGCAATTCTTGAACAGGAGAGATTTTATAGGGTAAAACTTCAACATCTGATGCAGGATTTTCCGCACCGTTGAGTAAGGGATATCCGTTTGCCAGGATATTACCCGTGCACTACTGGTACCCTGCACATTCGTCATCTGTTCCACAACATCTGTTGTTGTTCGTGTTGGTGACTGATAGCTTTGCATCCCTGGTCTGGTTGCACTGCTAGAGTTCCAGTAGTTTCAAAGCGTTGAATCATTTTTCGTAGATTTGTTATGCTCATCAGTCCTCTTCGCAGCGTCTTCAACCGCCGAAATTCCCAAAGGGCAGCACTGGCATTCTCGTCCCGCTGATAAAACAGCTTCACTAACAAAGTACGGTCACGTAAGGTAAGCGCTGTAATGCCCTCATAGTTGTTACATAATTTCTCTCTTTCCTATCCTCTATTTTCATCACTTTTTACATAATGAATCTTTAGTAACATTCTCTTATTTCTTTATTTCCTGAAACAGATATTTTCTCAGATGTCTTAGAATGCTATTTCGTGAAACAGATATTTTCTCAGATGTCTTAGAATGCTGCTTCGAGCTCAATTTATGGCGTCCATCTTGCCTCTCTTCCATTTTGCTTTATTACCTTCAATCTCGCTTTTCTTCAAATTTATTACCTCCTTTGGTTCTTCCTTCCATCTTGCAGCTTTTCGGCAGACGTCTCCTAGACAGCTCCTGCATTAGGTGACGTCACTACAGGAGAATTATTGAATGGAAAAAGACAGCAGTACGGAGCGGGCCTCAGCTTCGAAAGGAGCATCTTAGAAGGGCAGGTGGCCAGCTTCGCTATTGCCTCTTCGAATGCCCACTGCTAAAGAAAGGAAGGCTGACTCTGCACTAAGCAAACAGACTCTTGACCCATTTCAAAAGAAACCTGCCGGGGAATGCTATGCCTAGCTATTAGTTCATGCCCCAGAGAAATCGTTGCGTCAGTTTGAGCGTTCTTCGTACCTCCGGGGCTAGCGAAATATATTGTCACAACGTGTATTGAAAGCGACAACAACCCCAATTAGCCTATCTGCAACAACCGAAATGCTCTTCAAATTACCAAGAGTATAGACTGAACTCAAACCTTTTCCAGAGAACTACCATGAACTATATGTGCTCAGGTGAATTCTGAACAATACAGTTGCTTAGGATCGCTGCTATTTTGACTATATGTGTGTAATTTTATATTTATCTTGTTTGCTTCATCTGAAAACCCCGGGTAACATATTTGCTTATGTATTTTATTTATTATTTATACTCACTATACTCATCTATTTGTAAATACATATTATTCCTTATTAAATCCTTTTTGTTTTCTTATCCGCATTACTCTCTAGCTATAATTTCTTTTTAACTCAGTGATTTATTTATTGATTTTTGCCTGGTGAACGTTGAGGGAAAACCCCCGCATTAAGTGCTGGGTATTCAAGGGTCAATCTCGCCTGCCACCCATCAAGGTCACTCATTTGAATTGGCTAGACTGAAGGAGGCCGACTTTGTTTACAAAACAATCCCTTTCTCCTCTTCACAGCTTTGCAGTTAAACACCGATTATACTCTCCGAATCCTTTCCTTCTTTTTAAAGTTATCTTAATGAAGTGTACCCGGGCCCAGCCGCTTCGTAGAAATAGATTTTCCCACTGTGTTATATCTCTTAACCATTCACTGTCAACAGTTACATCATGCATTGATTGTTGAGATCAATTCACATCAAAAACTGCATTTTTAAAAAAATAAATAAAAAAAATATGATTTTAATAAAAAATGAATAATAATCAGCCACAGTTTTCAACGAATATTCACACAAAATTCATTGATTTCAGCACTCATTGTAAACAGGTCAGATCAAGTGATGTAAGGTTTACTATCCAGTCATGTTAGAAAGTTTTTTGATGACTGTTATGGTTTAATAAGAGTAGGAAGCTGAATTGTCTTAGTCAGGGATTGTAAGAGTACAAAGATATTGATGCAGCAATGAAGAAAAAGAGTTTAAATTAATTTTTAAACACACCAGTTTTTTTTTACCAACAAAAGGGGAGGGTAAATTAAATGAGGAAAATTACAATCTCAAATTGTTTTATGACCCATAAAAGACATTTTTGAATACAAAGAAAATTTTGTTGGTATAGAAGAGATAAAGAAATACAAATCGGTATAAACTAGAATTTAATTTGGAGGAATTCATTATTAAGATAAGGTTATTCTGTAGAATAATAAATTTCTTCTTATTGTAGACATGAACGTAGTCTAAATCAAACAATACGACAGCAACAAGATGAAGCTTATTTGGAGTCTCTTCAAGCAGATCAAGAAAAAGAAAGACGTCGAAGAGAAGAAATTGAAAGGAGGGAAGCCGCTGAGAGGCAAAGGAGAGCACAAGAAATGGAAGCCCAGTGCCGAAAAGATGTAATTACTTTCAATCATTTTAACTATTTGAAAAAAAAAAAAATATAAATTAAGATAAAGATTAAGATTTTATTATAAACTACTAGTCTTTCTGTTGAAATTTATACATGTTGATATGTTTATGTTGATATAGAACCATCTTAATTTTTTCTGGAAATCTTAAAAGTAGCTTGTAACTGTAATGCAGATTTTAATAAAAAATAAAAATGATAAAATAAGGTCTGCTGTTATTACACTGAATACAGTTTAAGATACAGGAATGAAATGAAAGGACTTTTTTTTCTTTACTTTCATGAGATGTAAATGCATAATTTAAGCACACACAAAAATTAGCTGAAGACTCAAGTCAAAACTGCCTGCCAAATATTTTAATTTTAACTTTAGCTGTATGTACTTGAATATTTTTTTCCATCAAATTAATGGATCAATACATGTTAAAAAAATTAACTGTTTCAAAGGAAAATAATAATATGAAAAAATAAATATTTAAAGTGGTTTTTTATTTTCTTAATAAATATTTTTTTTGTGGAGAAATTCATTGAATGAGCCTTCACTGCAACTTATTTTTTTTTTCTTTTTCTGAGATGTATTTGAAAATAACTGTTAATCTTTATATTCCTGTTACAAAACTATTGAATCAGAGTGTTTAAATATTAGTAATGATATTGTTGGACATAAAGACATCAACACAGTTTAAATTGAATAGAAGAATTTTTTTTTTTTTTAATAATGTTGACTGATTTCATGAAAGAATTATGAGAGCAGCTACATCTTCATTCTGTTTTTGTTTTGAAGAGAAATGCCAAATGGGAGTTTTGAATATTTATTTTCCAGGCTTCAGGTATTAAGAATTAAGGTTAATATATTAATAATGGGCAACGCATTCGTCAGTGTTGTCACCATAGCAACATAATTTACTCTATAATTTTCATTGATTTGATTTTCTTCTTTGTGAGTTGTTAAGAATTGGTCTTGGTCTTGCATTAATAGATTAGCTTTGCTTTATTTAAAAGTCATATTGAGTAGATTTAGCTCCAACAAAATATTTGGATGACTTCTATTCTTTTGTCATAATGTGATACTAAGATTTCCAGTTATGTTAGTCTCACAATAACTGTTTTGCTTATACACTGTTAGCATTATTATTAATCTCATTTGCTCCAATAATAATAATATATATTATTAATAAGTAAATAATAACAAACATTTATATAATGACATCTTAGCTACTTGTCATATTTTGATAATGTTAATAATTCATTCTCTTATATTTCTAAGATTAAATTGTTGAATCGGAACAACTGTTGCTTTGGAATAAAAAGCAAATCTGTTATTTTATCTGTGGTAATCCATGAAAACTATGAACAGTAAATTGTCACCTGACAATACACACAAAGAAAAAAAAAATGACCATTTCAAATGCAAACATAAAAAAAAAATTCACTTCATCTGGAAATTATTCTCTGTAAGTATTACTCAATACATTTGTTGGTTACTTTGCAAATATTAAAAAAAAAAAAAAAAAAGTTGAATGTAAAAAGTTTACATTCTTGAAATTGTGGATGAGTTTATTTGTGTTTTGTTTTTTAATAATGAAGACTAGAAAATTTTCATATAACAAATTACAGACTTGTTTTGTTTTATTTTCTATTTATATCTTTGTGCAGGAAATAAGACGCTTAAAACTTGAATCTGTCAATGAAATTCCTGATGAACCCCCAGCTGATGATCCTGACTGCATTAGAATTGTGATTAAATTACCTCAAGGAACCCGATTGGAACGAAGATTTTTGAGAACACATTCTATGAAGGTAACTCAAGATTTCTTATCAGATGAAGAATTGCAATTTATAAATAATGATAAACACAATTAATTTTAAAAAATCAGGTCATATCAGAAGTTTTAAATTTTGTATGTTTTTTAAGATCAAAACCGATTTTAATTATATAAACAAAATTATTAAATATAAGAAACCACAACTTTGGTACAGGATATTAAAATTTCAGTAAGAAAAATCTCACACCTTGAAACTGAAGCTCAAGAAATTTCCAGTTAAGATAATACTTATACACTGATGTACAGGAAAAACTGAGACACTTGTGTAGTAAAACATAATTCCTCCTTTTGGTAGGATTATTACAGCAACTGGATGGGAATGGATTCCACAAGCTCTCTGAAATACCGTTTAGGTAGTACACACCATGCCTCTTCAATAGTGGTCCCTAATACTCACATGTGGTGGAACACTGATAGCAGTTGAACCACATCCCACATTATGTTGTATTGGGTTTAAATCCTGCCAACTCGTGATGCCAAGCTCAAAGGAAGGCACCTCCAGTTGTAATTTGATCAGTGCAATGGTTGTATTGACCTTCCTGCCTTAGTGAATGCATGATATGAACAAGTGTAAACGATCCACAAGAGTGGTATGTAAAATCCTTTTAGTCAATGATGTTTGCAGAGTTAGCTAGATTAAAATACCACAACATAGCAACACTATCCTGGTCTGTTCTTTGTTGGCATGCATAATTGATTGACTCGTGGGGTTTTCTTTACATGTGTAATCATCGATCTATCTGAAACAGTTGGAACCACAATTCGTCAGACCAGACTACCCATTTCCAATCATCTTGCACCCAGTGATTGTATTCAGAGCCCAGGCAAGAACCCTGTGCTATCGGTTGAGCAATGGGACCTGAGTGGACCATCAGTTGTTGTAAAAGAAAGAGAACATTGTGCTGATGGTAAGGTGTGGTCCCAGCATCTGCTGTAATTTCCATATGGGTCAGGGATGTTACAATGTATACTATCACGCCTCATCAAAGTCACTTAAATCATGATTGCCATCGTCAACAGCGAATTATACGACAACAGATTGCTTAGATATATATATATGGTACTTAAAATGGTACTGCATTAAATGGTACTTAAATTGTGGAAGATACCATTTAATGCAGGGATGTGGTGGCATGTACTGAAAATGGAAGAAGTTGTCTCAATTGTTCTGGTACTTCAGTGTAAATGTTCCTCTAGAAACTGAATGAGCAAAAGATTACTGACTTGAGTGAAAAAAAAAAAAGTTTTAAATAAAACAGTGCAGTGTAGTTCAATACTGGCTGACCACATGATCTGAGATCCTAGGATCAAAAAAAAAAAATAATACTATATTAATCAGGGATCGGAAGTTATGTGTTACAAGTAACACCATTACTATTAATAGTTAACAGTTACTTTTTTCCAGTAATGATCAGAACACTGTTACTTTTATAAGAAAGGAACTGTAGCGCCATTAGTTTTATGAGTAACCCATATATGCATTACTTTTCCGTTATTTTTGACAGAATTTTCAAGAATGATTTCAAAAGATGTCATTAATTTTCGCCACTGTAAGGAAAATGACTAATTAAAGTTTCCATAAGTTACTAGTGCATTGGCGCTGTTAGTGAATAGAGACTTAAAAAAAAATGGGTCCTCTATGAAATAAAATCTCAAAATCAAATGCAATCACAATAATAACAATCCTAATTTATTTTAGGCTATTTATATCCAACTTGAAATGAGTTAAATAGCTGCATTAAAACAGAAATAAATTTCTCAATAAAAGTTTATTTATTAATAAATGCGATCTTATATTTAAAAGCAGCAACCTGATTTATCTAATTCACTGAGGGAATCTCCCTATTGGCAACAAATGAAGTATTTTCCCACACTGAAGTGGGTTGGGCAGTTTTGAAAAAATCAAAATTATTATTTTAGTAATTTATGTCGCTTATTCAAAAAAAAAAAAAAAAAGCTTAAGTAAAATGCCTTATATAAGTAGTAATATATAAACACGAAAGTTTGTTTGTTTGTCTGGTTATATGTTTGTCTTGAAACAGTGTCGCCATTTCTCAACTGATCTTTACCTAATTTCCCACAGAGTTGCACATGCATCCAAGAATAATGAACGAATAATAAAACCCCGACTAAAAAATGTAAATGGTGGGGAGGGGGTTAACTTTCTTGAAGGATACACTTATCTCCAAAACCACTTGAGTTGGAAACGAAATTTGATTGAGTGTTCTTTTGTCAAAATCGATAAGAAACATATTTGATGGATTTTCGATATTCAAGTCCTAATGATTGTAAATGAGGAGAGGGGATAACCTTTATTGAAGGGTACTTCTACAGGGTTTTCTGGTTACAAAATAAGAATATAACATCAATTCGTAACTATCTTGTGATTTTTTTTTTACCAACTGAGAAAGTTTCGAAGTGATCCCACAAATACAATTTCTTCCTCATCCACATCAAGATAATCCTTTTTCATAAGCCAGACGAAGCATGGTATTTTGCTAGTATTTAAATGTAATATTTGGAAATTTTATTTACAAAAAATAAATTTATTTATAGTGTAGTTATAAAAAACTATTCTACAACTGTTGAAATAAAAAATAATAGCAATCAAAATTATCATCTTAGACAAAATAAAATAAATAGAATAAAATGGAAATAAATAAAACGCACTTACTTATGAAAAGTTGAATATGAAGTTTTACATGGGATTAATCCGACAGTTTTGGAATACTGTGCGTATTCCTTCATCAGGGATGGCACAAACATATAGGACAGAGGACAACATTTAGGACGACATGATGGGTGAAGGATATGTTGAAAGTGAGGGAATTAAGGGGATTAAGAAAGTTTAGCAATAGTGACGGGCGTTTTGCCCGCCGGGTATTGTGTTGTAAGCTTTAAGCTGTATTATATGGAAAGATTCAGCAAGGAGACGGTGGATAGTCTATTATGGTGGGAAAGGGGTTTAGCAGCTGAGAAGTTTGGGGTGTGTCCTGTCTCTTTAAAGTGAGTCACAGTGTATGAGCCTGCGGGATCGTTATTTTTGAAAGCTTGTTATGTTCATTGATGCGTTTTGATAGGGGTCGGGATGTTTGTCCCACGTAGCCAGAGGAGCATTGGCTACATGGGATCCAGTATACTGTGTTTGAAGGGTCGTTTGGTTTCTTTGTTTGTGTTATGTTTATGTTGTGTGATTTGAATGCAGGGGCGTATTGGTGTTGGTTGAGGAATTTTCTAATGAAGCTTTCTAGGGGAGGATAGTAAGGGAAGGGGATGTATTTGATGGGGGGTTTGAGGTTGGTACTGTTGGGTTTTTTGTTGTGTTTATGTGTTAGTATATTGAGGAGGTTGTGAAACAGCTGGGAGGGGTAGTTATTGAGATTGAGTATAGTGTGTATTGTTTTAAGTTCAGTGTGAAGGGCAGGTTTTGTAGAGCATGTGTTGAGTGCTCTAGGTATGAGAAAGTCTGTTGTGTTAATTTTGTATGCATGGGGGGTGTTTGAATTATAATGTATGTACCTGTTTGAGCAGGTAGGTTTTCTGTAAACAGTGGTTTGTATAGGTTTATTTGTATTTTTGTAGGAGATGGATACATCAAGATAATTGATGTGCTTGTTTGAAGGTATTTCAAGTTCGAATTGTATGTGTGGATCTATTGATTCAAACTTGAAACATTTCAAGTTATTTTTCATCTAGTTCTGTATGAGCATAATATTGGAGGAATTCTGTGTTTTATAAATATTTTTGGATTGTTAGCTAACATATAATACCCTACAGTTATCACTAACTTTCATACAAATTACTTCAGTATTTTTTATGAATTATTGTGATTTTTTTCTGTTTTTTTCCTTACTTAATGAAAACTAGTAAAGCATCTGTGTGTGTCTGGAGAAGGTGGGTTCAATCTCCAAACCCAGCAGGGTCTTTTTCTGCACTGAATTCTCCTCCATATGGGTCCTACAGTTCACCCTCTCTCAAATGAGAACTGGGTTTCCTATTAAAGGCATTCAACCTCCATTTAGTCCCATTGGTCATGAAACGTCTTATTCCTGTAACCCTCAAGGGCCTGCATAGTGGGATATTTTAACTTTATGTGACTACGAAAAATAGTCTCATTCTAGTCTTTTGTATAAAATTCCACCTATTCTCATCAAAATCTTTGTAGATTATAGAAAGTTATAGGTTTATTGAATTTACTTATAAATGCAGTGATTTGATTGATCCAAGTACTCTAAGACATAAATCTTGAAGTCATGCTAATTGTAATTTATAATATGATGTTCAAAGTTGTGGATTATTGGATTTTTTTTTTTTTTTTTATCATGATTTTTTTATTAATACAGGAATTCTTTTCTTCAGGAAACAAAATATTATAATATCATTGATGTTTTCTAGGATGAATATTGTTTTCTCTCTTTTTTGAATAAATTATAAAAGAGGTTTCATTCTAGAAGTAGAAGGCTTTAATTTCAATTCATTGATTTTTATTTTTATTTGATTTTTTTTTCCAAATTTCTTGTTACTTATCAATTTTAGGATCTTGCTGGCAAGTTCAATTTCAGCTTCTTTTTTTATTATTATTATTATTTTTTAGAAAAAAGAATGCAGATTTTTTTATTTTTTTTTTAATTCGGGTAAATCCAAATTAAAAAAAAAAAAAATCAAATTTCTGTATAATGAAGGTTATTAAAATTAACTGAAGCAATCTTGATAACTTGACTGTTTTTGGTAGCTGTTAGAGATTTGCCAGTTTGTTTTGTTTATTAATGAATTCATTATTATTATTATTAATTTTTTTAAGGTATTATAGAAATTTCATAATATTTAAAGTGAAAATTTTCATTTTCTAGAAAACTTGGAAAATATAAATAGTAATTAATTTTAGGGCAGTTGCTTCTTTGTGAAACTGAGTGACTCTACTATTGAGTAGATGCTTAAAAGTTTGAGTAAAAACTTAGTTGTATAGAATGGAAGGTCTACTGAATAGCTAAATAAGAGAGATTTAGAATTCATTTAGAGCAAGCCATATTGGAACTTGACTTTAATACCAAATTTTATTTTATATATTTAGTTTTTAAGTTTTATATTTATATTCCTTCAAACTTTGTAGTCAGTTTTTTTGTGTTATCATTTAAAATAAACTAAAGTTATTTGAGAGATTTCATTTGTCATCAGTTATTAATAATTTTCTTTTTGATTTGTTTTCAGGTTCTTTATTATTTTGTGTTCTGCCATTCAGAGTCGCCGGATAGTTTTCAGATTGTAACAAATTTTCCACGACGAGTTCTACCCTGCCAACCAACAGAAGAAAATACAAACCCTCCTACATTTGCAGAGGCAGGACTTGGTCGATCAGAGATGCTGTTTGTCCATGATCTGGAAGCTTGAAGTTGACATGTGTTCATAGTTTGTCTGTTTCAATTGAACTGCCTCATGATATTTCATAACTTTTAATTAACATAAAATGAAAAGAAGCAGAAGGCAGATTGATTGTGCAAAAGTAAAAAGTCATTTGACAAGTTTGGCATTTTGAATGAAGCTGGGGTGGGAAGATAGCTGTCCTAAAGATAAAATATTTGCTTGAAAAAAAAAATTCAAATAGCAAGTTGAAAGTAGAAAAAGAAAACATTATAAAGTATGTATGTTAATGGTGGCTAAAGAATGCATTCATACATCATTCCAATTGTGATACACAAAGATATTTCTGTCAAAATATGTTTAAATCCTGTTAATGTTTGCAATTGATCAGAACTGCTTTTTCTTTTTTAATCAGACGCTGTTAGATCTTAAGAAATCTTCTGTTAGTATAAACAATTGAAAAGAGGAAAAATGCTTTTTTATTATTATTGCAATTGTTTGGTTAAATTGGAGTAACTTGCTCCAATTCAAAATTGATACTGACAAAAAAAAAAACAGCTTCACCTTACATCCTCCCCTTCCATCTCTTTCAATTCCTGTGCAGCGATAATTTCAGTGAGTGTATTGTACATAGCTGTTTTCAAAAATGAATGTATCAGGCTTCATAATAATAAAAAAGACTTTTAAATTTTTTTATGCAACTATACAATTGTTACTCTTTTTTTTTATTGTTTTATTTTTTTCCCCCCTTTGATTTTTTTTAATTCACTTCTTTTCTTAAGTGCCTGAATAAACTTTGCTTACCATACAGTTCAGCTTTGGCAGTAATTAATAAAGTTTTTTTTGTTTCTTCTTAATTCAGTCTTCATTTTAATGAGTAAAACATAATTCCTCTTCTCAAACAAATGATTTATTTAAACTTAAAGAAATAACACAAATCTCAAATAATAAATATTTGTTCCTTTTTCAAGCTCAAAGACAAACAAACAAAGGATACATAATTATGCATGTTATTCTAGGAGACAATTGATAAGCACGTTATTATATCGTAATAGATTTAAAAATATTCTGTGTTCTAAGATTAACAAAAGTGAATTAGAAAATGAAATGGGATTAGTGTACAAAATTGATTGCACTAATTGCAATAGGTTCTATCTAGGAATGACCAAAAGAACTTTGAAGCAACATGTGAAAGAACAGACTTAAAATACAAACATATTGAAAAGTCATAATTTGCAGATCATTGCATAGGAAAAGGATATCTTTTGAGTAAAATATTAGCTCATGAAAAAGAAAAAACATGGAAAGTTTATTGATTAGAAACACTAAAACAGAAAATTTAAATATTTACAAAGGAGTTGAAATGAATGAAAAAAATAACAGTCTTGGCTTGTAAAATATATAACTAAGATTGTTTACATTGTTTACAATCAACAAAATTCAATTAATCTGATTTATTAATTGTTCTACATTGATTGTTTTTATCGTTGATTACTTGTTTGCTTTTTTAAATTGTCAGCTTACAAACCTTAGTATCATTGTTATAATGTGTTTATCAAGTGTCTCATAGTAAAAAATGCAGAATTATGTACAGTTTGTTCGTTTGTTGTTTATTATTTATTGTTAGTCTTTGAGCTTGAAAAAGGAATGAAGATTATTTCTGAAAATTTGTGATTTATATTATTTCTTTGTGAAGAAATAAGTTTCAGCCAACACACAAATTAAGTTAAAATTATAACACAATATAATTAAAAAGTAAAACCATACATACACGATTTGGAGCTTTCAAGTTGCCTTTGCTGAGGTCAGTTTCAACAATTTTACAAAAGTATTCGGTCCTTTATATACTATTATTAGTATATTATTTCTTTAAGTTTAAATAAATAATTTTTTTGAAAAGAGTTTTTCTTTTTGTTTTGGTTTTCATTTGAAAGTAAAACTAAAAAAAAAAGAAAGTACAAAAGGAAAATTTCAAAAACAAAATAAGAAACTTAACAGAGGAGTTTGGTCTCCACAGACACTAGTCACTAAATTCCATTGAAATAGTCATCAGTGAAACTTAAGTGGAATTAATGAAATGGGTTACATTTCTTCACTGTCACTGTTCTGTTTGCTAATTAATCTATTAATAGTCTATTAAACGTACAGCATTTTAACTACCTATTAAATAGGCAGCACTGTTTTCTTGGCAGTTAAACCACGGGTATTTGAATTTTAACTGAACCCCTTAATTCCTTTACTCCCCACACACTCACTATGTACAGTCGGACCTCGATATAAGGTCACCCGCATATAAGGCAGGGCTCCCAAATGGTCCTTTTTTTCCCGTAAAAGTCCTTTTTTTTAACTTGGTCCTTAAAAGTTCCTATTCAAGATTGACAGTTGCTGATGCTCTGAAGCAGTACAACAACAAACCCGAACTAGTTCCTATTACAAAACGATTGTTAGCCTTAGCACGGACAGCTTATGCAGGATATCAGAACCATCTTGAAAAGGAGAGGCAAGCGAAGGAAGAGGCCCAAAAGAAACGGGAGGAGTTTGAGCAAATAGCAGAAGAAGAGGAGGAAAAAGCAAGATGTGCAGGAAAAGAGATATTATTATTTAAAGAGATATTAAAAAGGTGATATTATTAACTTGAGTAGTAAACTGGACGAAGCCAAAAGTGAAATGAAGATGCAGTCTTCTGTCTCAGACAAACTTCTTGATGAGGCCAATACACGTTTGAAGAAAGTTCTGATGAAAAAAGATTTAGAAGAAGCTAGACTTGCACAGTAAATGATTGAAGGAGCCATGAAGTCAAAAGAAGCAGCCAAAGAAATAAACAAACATGTAAAGTTTCCATACTTTTTTAGTAGATCTTTCCTTCTAAAGCCTCTACTAATAAATATTCTAAACATCTCACCAAATTTAAATGTAAAAAAAAAACTACATTTAATACTAAAAGCAAATTTTCGAAAAGATTGCGTCTTTTCTTTCTCAAGCCTAAAATAACAATAATTTGAAGAACAATGCTCTAAATTACATTAAATTCCTCGAGAAAATATAAATAATTTCATTTAGTTTTAATTTTTGTTTCTTTAACAATAATATACGACATGGCTTAACAATTTAGTTCTTTGATTGTAACCTTATTATTACATTTTGTGCATATTTTATCTACAAAACTTTTAGCTAATCTAGTGAAAAATTTCTCTATTTCCATACCATCATTCCTATTCATGTTTTTTCTTTTTGTGTTCCGGATACACATGCTTTCTATTATCTTATTTTGGTGTCTCTTTCAATATATAAAATTTGTATCTCGTTGTTAATACAATGATTTCTGTTCACACAATGTTCTGCCACTTCTGATTTTTCAATGTACTTGTTCCTAATGCTGGTACCATGTTCCGTCATTCGTTCCTTCACTGTTCTTTCACTCTCGCCCAAACAGAATAAATCGCAATTCTTGCATTCTATTAAAAAACATGAAATGGGTATAATTTACAAAATAGAATGCAAGAATTGCGATTTATTCTATTTGGGCGAGAGTAAAAGAACAGTGAAGGAATGAATGACGGAACATGGTACCAGCATTAGGAACAAGTACATTGAAAAATCAGAAGTGGCAGAACATTGTGTGAACAGAAATCATTGTATTAACAACGAGATACAAATTTTATATATTGAAAGAGACACCAAAATAAGAAAGATAATAGAAAGCATGTGTATCCGGAACACAAAAAGAAAAAACATGAATAGGAATGATGGTATGGAAATAGAGAAATTTTTCACTAGATTAGCTAAAAGTTTTGTAGATAAAATATGCACAAAATGTAATAATAAGATTACAATCAAAGAACTAAATTGTTAAGCCATGTCGTATATTATTGTTAAAGAAACAAAAATTAAAACTAAATGAAATTATTTATATTTTCTCGAGGAATTTAATGTAATTTAGAGCATTGTTCTTCAAATTATTGTTATTTTAGGCTTGAGAAAGAAAAGACGCAATCTTTTCGAAAATTTGCTTTTAGTATTAAATGTAGTTTTTTTTACATTTAAATTTGGTGAGATGTTTAGAATAAACAAACATGTTAACACTATTGAAAAGAAGCTTGAAAAGAAGAAACATACTGTTATTACAAATTATTTTGAAAAGAAACAGAAACCAAATCAGTAATTGTTCAGTGTTAACTCTCTGTTTAGACATTGTCTGTCTTTACATATGTTTTTGTGAAATATGCAGTTATTTTGCAATATATATTTTTATGCAGTCTTCAATTATAGCCACATGGTTTTGTAATTGTTTTGTAATGTGATACATGAAAGTGGCCATACCCCATCCAGGCAAAATTTAGCTTCCATAAGTACTTTTGTGAGGAAGTTGAATTCTGCCCAACCGGCCTTCGGTAGGGGATTTTATTTAAACAAGAATAACTTTTTCATTACTTCGAGTCCGTATTTAGTCCCATTTTTAGAAATTTGTGGTCCCTTTTTGCTCCTTTTTTCTGCAAGAATTGGTCCTTTTTCCTCTATTCTTGTGGTTTGCATGTGTTGGGAGCCCTGCTATTCAATATCAATAATGTATAATAAGGTCACCCCGCATATAAGGTCACTTTTCTGAAGTCCCGGCTCATTGAATAGGAATTCTTTGATATGGATAATCGGATATATGGTCAGGTCTTCAATACCGTAATCGCATATAAGGTCACTTTTGTCTGTGATTTCAGTGCCACACTGATTCAATTCCAAGAATTTTTCCGTGGGTACAATCTTTTATCAGCGTCATTTCTCCTACTGACGGAGGGGAGTAAGAAAGACTGAAAATATTTTTAGGAGCTAATATGGATGGCTCTGAAAAACTGAAACCGCTAGTTATCGGAAAATTTCAAAAGTCACGTTGCTTTAAAAACGTTAAGTTTTTACCTTTGGATTATGATGCAAACAAAAAAGCATGGATGAATGCTAACATATTTGAGAAAACTATATGGTGTTTCGATAGACACTTTTTGAGAAATAAAAGAAAAATTCTTTTCATCACAGACAATTACCCTGCTCATATCAACATACCTCAGTTGAAATGAATTGAGCTTGTTTTCTTACTCCCAAATGTTACCAGTGTTTTGCAACCTTTGGATCAGGGAGTAATTCAAAATCTGAAAATAAACTACAGAAAGCTCCTTCTTGACTTGATTTCAGCAATTGATGAGAAAAAAAAAATTCACATGTCTGTGTTAGATGCAATTTTTTATATTCATAAAAGTTGAAGCTTGGTGTCAAACACATGCATTTCAAATTGCTTTCGACACGCTGGTTTTCAATTTTCTACAAATAGTGTGGATGAAATAACAGATGAAGATGATGAAGACGATATTCCTTTATCTGTGTTAATACAAGATCTCAGAAATCGCGGCTGTGCTATAAGAAGGGGAAAGCGAATACATGAGAATTGATGATGAAATTGCTACCACTTCTCAAGCTTCGATTTCCGAAATTGTTTCGCAGGTTTTAGATTCCAGTGCAGTAGAAAGTGAGGATAATGACAGTGATACTGAAAGTGAAGCAGTGACACAAGCAGAAGCGCTCAGAGCATTAAATGTCGTAAGACATTTTTTTTACGAGCTATGAGGGAGCTGAAGAACATTGTCAGAAACTACAAAACTTAAAAAAACATTGTACAAAAGAGGAAACCAAAATCGCGACAGTCCTATATTATGGCTTATTTTAAGTAAGGCCAGTTGTACATCAGTACTTTGCTTGAGCATACTAGTACTATTTGTATACAACTTTATTCTGAATTAAAATTTTTAAAAAATTATAATCTAATAAACTGATATTTTTGTGCGTATTAAATTTTACAAAGAATTATACAGTATTTATATAATGCTTATTTTTTGACAAATGTGTATGAATCGGTTATAAGGTCACTTTTGCAAGGTCCCAAGGGGTGACCTTATTTCGAGGTCCGACTGTATTCTTGCACCTCATATTGTCCTAAGTGGTTTACGTGTGTTTTACCTTAATTTTTTATCTTTATTTTAATACATGCATGTTAAGCCTTCTTAATCATTGTAACTGATTATGAAATGATAGTTGAACATTGTCGGGAACTATTCACTAATTCATCCAGTTCATTTTAATAAAAAAAATATACTAAAGGGAGATTGGTAACATGGTAACAAATTGTTAAATCATTTTTTTTTTTTATTAATTTGTAATTTTTATCATTTTTTTTTTCAATTTCTATATTAGTAGTGTAATTGTTTTATTGAAAAATAATCTATGTAGATAAAAAAATTAATAAAAAAAAAAAAAAAAAAAGTGAATTTTAGGGTTCACGCCTCAATATTATATTTGAAAAATTTATTTTTTGAATTATTAATTTATTCAGTCAAACTGCTTCTAAATTTGATATTTTGAAAGTTATTTTGCTAATTTTCATTTTAATTCTAGGTAATTACTTTTTTTTTTTTAAGAAATTAAGTACTCTACTCTGTTTTTTTAATTATTTATTGTATGGCTTTAAATAGCCAGGAGATCCAAAGTTGCTAGTTCTTTAGAATTAGGCAGGTTTTTTCACAGGAGGGCAGGGGGGGAACTATTTTTAGACCCGCGGAAACGGACGAAACACAGAAAGAAACATTTATATGCCGATGCCGGGATTTGAATCCAGGTTCCGACACATCCGAACATTAGCTAGTAATGAAAAAACAAGTCGCTTTTAGCTTGAATTTCTGTTTAAAATTCTATCTGATTCCATTACGGGGAAAAAAAAGGAGATACTTAAGTAATGAAAATAAATAAATAAAATGAAAATGAGAGTAATGCACAGAAAAATGCTGTAAATTCTGATTAAAGAGTTCTCTCATAATTCAGATTAATTTGTTTTATGGAAAATAAATAATTTCTTAGCTCTCTGCTCTTTAGTTTAGCTCCTGAAATTTTAATAGAAAAATATTGTGATGTATCCATGGAGTAACATATTCTTCCATTATATATCTTTATTTGTTTGCAGAACTATTAAAATATTAACTAAAAGCTAGACAAATAAGACTTAATATTTATAATAAATAAAAGAATATATAAAAAGAAATATAATTTTAAAAAATAATATTTAGATTTTATTGTGTTCAATTAATCGTTATTTCCATCAGATCGGTGTTATTTTACCCAAAAATAAATTAATTATTTTCAAAAACTGTTCCTTTGTTGAAACTAAAAAGTAGCTAAAATAGATAGCATATTTATAGAATAAAGGCGTAGAATTTATTTATTGATGAGATTTGAGAAATAAAGGTAAAACTGGACTGAGAAGTTGATATATTTGTACGGACGACTCCGGATACGGGTGGCTCCCTCTATAAACACGTTACGCAGCGGTTGTTTGGCTAATCGAAAACCAATCACAAACAATATTACATTAGAAAAGATTGAATTGTTTTGTGTAGAATCATGTGATTGGGTTTTAAATGAAAATCTTGTGTTCAAGTTTTAATTCTTGATAATTTTCGGTAAAGGATAAATGTGAAATATGGAAATACACATTTTGTTTTATTATCAATTAGTAAATCTTATTCTGCTAATTTCTTACATATGTTCATTTTTTTTTTTAAAAAAAAACGGATAGGAAATGAATTTTTTGTATCGTCGTTTATTATATATCGCCGGAAATGAGGCCCTGAAAATGGATAATGGCTTACAAACAATGAGTAATAATTGATTGAAAATTAACGTAGAGTTTGCAGAGTTTGTTTATTTAGGGGTAGAATTATTTTATTATGAACCATTTCAAAATTTGTAAGATTATGGAATTATATAGATCTTAATGGGCAATTATATTCAAAATTTAAAAGTATTTTCTTTAACAAAATGGAGCGTCCTCAGGGATCCAAAAGGATTGAATTAATTGGAAATTATCAACCAACTTCCCTGCGGCCCAGCATTCAACAGCTGAAATTCATTGCTCCACAGGATATCGATGTTAACTTGCAGGTACAACAATCATATTTCATGATATATTTTCAGAAGAAAAATTTTAGATTGTTTGTTAAAAATTTTTTAAAATATGGAAACTGTGCAATTGGAGATAGATTTAGGTTTTTTGGATTACACTGATATCTTTGGAATGTTTAAAAAGGAATGCTCCATTGCATCCGAAACTGGGTTAAAACAGGGATTTCGGACAAGTTGTTTTTGGTTGGAAAGGACATCTGTAACTTCCCATGTGGGAAAGGACACAACTTTATTTATTATTATTTGGGTTATTATTGGTTGGGTTAAAGCAGGGTATGCGGCAGTGCATAAAATAAAATGTTAACTAGGCGACACTAGTCTCGCCCAGTGACTGTGGGTAATGCCGGCGGAGTTTTTTTTTTTTATGAAATGGCAAAAACGCATTGAAAATAAAGAATTAATACAGAATACAGTGGGTTTTTTTTTGGTTGTTGAATTGGAAATTCCTGGGCGCCGCGGCAATGGCAAAAATAAAAAAATTTGGAAATTCCGTTCTGGTTTTTTTTTTTTGGTTGTAGATTTTTTGGGATGGGGGGGGGGGGGGCGCGCAAATATCAAGTGTTTGAATCCTTACAGATAAGTGTAATGTCGGGTGGGTGCACGTGGGATTGAGTTGGGGGGGGGGGGGGCGCCCCCCTAAACGAAATCTTGCCTCGGGCGTCAACAAACCACGCGACGGCCCTGTTCCCTAATAATACTAAAATAAGGCTTAAAACCACGTTTTGGGGCTTCAGATTTTCAAAAAATTTCCAGGAGGTACGAACCCCCGTATGTTGCCCAATGGAAAGCTCTTAAAATATGCTTTGGTATGCAGTGCAGGCCAATCAGATGCTTCGTAAGGATATTTTGTTTTCGTGACTGTTTGCAGTTGTTTCATCGCGGAGGGATACATAAATTGATGTTAACATCACGTGGTTTAGTCGGCCATGTTTTTTTACTTCCTTCTGCAACAGTGGGAAATTTAAATGGGATCACTGCTTCTCTGTGGATAAATGTATTTTCATTTATTTTGGATGGCTAACACATGGAAGTAAAATGCTGATGATCGTCATCAACAGCTTTATTCTGCCAGGGAGAACCGTTTTCTTTGATTTTCAATGATCATGTGGTACCATCATCTAACAGAAATACGGTAAACGACAATGCATAGGCCTAAAATAAGTACTATACACGAGGATGGAGAGGCCTAACACAATACGATGTGCCTCACATTCCCATACTTCCCTGGTGAAATTGATGTGGCGTCAACAATTTCAAGGTAAGCCACATTGTGTGTATTTGAGAGGTGGGCCATTCTAGCAAGTCCCCCATTTTTAACATCTTAAACCCTTCTACGAAATCCGCCATGTTGAATATAGTCCTCACACACTTGTGACATCACAAGTTGAGAAAAAAAGTTCGCTGAAGGCATGCACATTCATCTGATGTGTTACCTTTGGTTGAGCCACTACGACCATCATAACCCCTCTCATTCCTAGGATACAACTGTGGATGGTGGGTCCTAATGTAATTCCCGGGGGTAATCTTCCATAGTTATTTGTCCTCCACTGAGAGTTTACCCAGCCCTCTATCAAATGGGTACGGTGTTTCTTACAAGGGAATTAAAGACAGGCTGACCTCACTTAGTCTGAGGTGTAAACCTCCTGTGCCCTTGCAGCGCCTATCAATGAATGAAGTGACAATGATGTAAAGTCATTCAACTCTTCATTATAGATTCTGTAGATTTATCGTCATATCACTATATTCCTTAGTATCAAAACTTGATACACTAATAATCCTTTTCACGAACTATGAAAATCTGAGAAATAAGTTCCTAATAAATGCTGTTGTCTGATCCCATACCATGCCCACTATTTACCTAGATGGAACATATTACACGACTGAATATAAATAATAATACAGTAAAACCTCGTTAAGTCGTCACCCGGATAAGTCGTCGTTTTCCTTTGGTCCCGATAAAGTCTCATACGCAATAATGTAAAATAACCCTCCTTTACTCGCCACCAAATTTAATTCTATTCCGGATAACTCGTCACCCTCAAAATGGCCAAAATCATCTTTCTCCTCCATTTTGCATGCCATCGTGTTGTCTTTTCAGCCCCGCCCCTTCACTTTAAGAAAGCCAAGCCTTTACGGGAAATTTTCAACCATGCCTGTCACTTCATTCTTTTCCTACCCTTTCGGAGGATTTGGGTTCTTGGAATCTCGCTGCTAATCATTCAAAGCACACTTCTCGCTGCAACTCTGTCGCATGTAGACGTTTTTCTTGACCGCTCCTGAGTGTGACTTCATTTCATAGCGAGTAAGCCCCTATGGGCTATTTTTTCTCTTGCAATTTTGTGGTTCGATTACGATTTTAACATGCAAGGGAAACGAAAACTTTACCTCATTATCTTTTAAAGGAAAAAAAGGACATTTAATTGCACTTTTTGAAAAATCAAATGTTTCAAAAACAGCTTTTGCCAAAAAACACCATATTCCCAGGACTACATTAAACGATATTCTATCATCGAAACAAGTAATTGAAGAAGCTGACTGTAAAGACAAAAGAAAGAGAATGAGAAATTCGAAGTTTGACGAGATCGACGAGGTTTTAGTTCGATGGCTAAAACATGTCAGATCGCAAAATGTGCCGATTTCTGCCGTGATTCTCAAAGAAAAAGCCATGGAAATTGCTAAGGAGTTGAACATTGAAGATTTCGGCAGCAGCAATGGTTGGCTGGAACGTTTCAAAGACAGACATTGCCTTTCTTTTAAAACGATTAAAATGTGTAACTATAAAAAGTGTTTTAGTTTCTTTTTATTTTGCATGAATTGATTTCTGAAAATCTTGTTTTTCTCACCGAATCCTACAGCAATTCATGAAAATACTGTATTTCAGTTTTTTTTTTGTTTGTTTTTTTTAAAAAATTCCCACTCCGCCTAAGTCGTCACTCCGCTTAAGTAGTCAAAAATGTTTGGTCCCTTGAGTGACGACTTAATGAGGTTGTACTGTAGTAGTGAGAATAAAATAGATTCTGCAAAAAAAGAACCAATACAAATTGAAGGTTAGATACAAGACAATTTCCTTACATGTTTCATAGCTGAGTATGTACATATTCACAGATTAGAAAAATGTAATAAACCATCTTTATAATAATAATAGTGTTTTAATGTTATGCCATTATTAAATTTGATGCAATTATACATATAGTTAATTTCTAATTCAACAAACACACATCTAGAAATGATGTTGAGTTTATATTGAAGCATTCATGTTATTGCAGGATATGTATATACAACGGCGGCTTGCATGTAGGCACTGTAGAACTGCAGCACCCCCTATTTCCACTTGATATTATCAGTAACATTTAATACAATGAGTCCTTCTTTCTTTATACTTGTACAATATATAATCCACAGTAGCCATCCACCAGTTTATGGAAAAGATACAAAAATCTTTGTATGGAACTCTGCGCTTCACAGTTCCAGTGGAGTGGTGTTTGACTGTTATGCACATAGGAAGCTGCGAGGGAGAGAGATCACTGTCGCTCCCGCAGTGCCTGGTGTGCTGGTGGAAGATGTTTTTTTTTTTCTTTTCGCAAATTAAAACAAGAAGAATGGATTTCATTTTTAAATGAATAGATCAAGCTTGAACTGTAATAATTGAGGTTAAAGTAAGTAAAAAATGTCTGATTTTGTTCTTTTAGGATTTTATCAAGTTTCTGAATAAATTTTCTTTTTATACATGTTTGTTTCCTTTTACACAATTTTAAAACAGGCTAAAAGTTTTCTGGAGCAGCATCCCCACTAATTTTAGCTATGAGCCGCCACTGTGCATATAGTTGGGGCATCTTTAATTCTATTGAGATTTTGAAAATTTTATTATGATTTCAACCTTACCTAAGATCTGAATCTTTGAAGAACTCCTTTTTCAAGCATCTTGAATTAAAAATGAAATTTGATGCATTGAAAGCACTGAAGACCAATTGGATGGTGTTATGTATCATTTGACTAAGCGCCAAAACTCGATTTTCAGGTATTTCCATAAATGCAAAAACTTATGAATTACTACACTTTTTTTATGGAATGAATAAAGAATATTATATATCAAAAAAGATAGTTTCACAGGATAATTCTGATCATTATTAAAATTAATAATGTCTTTCAAAGGTCATTAGGCACATGATGAAAATCTTATTCATTGTGATTAGTCAATTGGTGTTTATTCAAAATTAATTTTCCGCAGAATTATGTTGAGATAGTACGCAGGAACAAATATTATATAAAAGAGTTATTCTGTCTGTCATTGTCATAAGACTTTGTTTTTCCAATTTTTTGACCAAACTATAAAAGATAGATTGGTCATGCAAATGAATAAAATGTAGATCCTTTTAAGACAAACAAAATGCTACAAAAATCTTTCGAAAAAAGTTTTTGGTTTCCAAGATGTTGCTTTTAGAAGGGTCAAATTTTGACTTTTTCTCAATTTAATCGAAAAGTATAAAAGTTGGAAGAGAACATTATATTGAGAAAATTGAAAGTTCTATCGAACGGTATATCAGTCATTAACAAACGTTTCTGCTTTTGGAAGATACATGCAAAAATGAAGTGTTTTTGCGGCAAACCTCGTGTGAGTGCCAATGCGCAATACAACTGAGTTAAGCGGAGAAGCCCACAACAAGCTGGGAAGTCGTATATTATCCGATCTCCATATTAATTTGCTAAATAAATAAAGGTTTTTGTTTTTTTTAATGCTATACATGCAAGGGTTCCGGAGCGAAGCAACGATACCCATCTACTTTTTTTATAAAGACTTTACACCTTTCGCTAATAGATGGATCAATAATCTAAAAAAATCTATTTTGGCACTTGGTCACATGATGTATAACACCATCCAATTATGAATAAACCATGTAGAATTACATCAGTATATAGTAACAAAACTTATGAATGTAACAAAAATTATTTAATTTCCATACTATTTTTATTAAATACCGTAAACCGGGGTGACTTTGTGACAGAATTTGAGGTTTCCAAAATGTAACATTAATATTTCTCGATAACCCCACTTTATAGCCGGTGATTTGAGTTACCCCATCCTTCCTCTACAAAACTGTATATATATAAATCTCGTTGCCTCAATCGTTTTTTAATAATTAGTGTAAAATGTTGTCACAAACTCGCCCCCCAGCTGGGGGTGACTTTGTGACAAGCTCTTTTTGAGTTAGAAATGCATGGGAGAAAGAAATATCACAAACTCAAACCACATACTCTGTATTTAAAACCATTTTTACTGTTTTAAATGAAAGGGTTAAAAGATTTAAACAGAGTAAATTATACATTTAGGCTGGGAAAAGCAAACTGGATGTAACGTGAAATATGAACACTTTTTTCTACTTCTTAAGCAAATCAGTCTGAATTTTTACATCTTAAATTAGTCTAATTGAACAACTTTAAAAGGTCCTCTATTATTAATTATTTTGGGAGGATCAATACGAAACAAAACTTCTTTTTGATACAAAATTGAGCCGGGTTTCAGTTCTTTGTATTTTCACACTGAACTTCGTTATTGAGAACTAACTTATGTAGCTATTCTGTAGATTCCTTCCAATTGTTTCCACTCTTTTCCATTGCGCTGACAATTACACCGTCCAGTCAGTCTCTTCTGTTTCACCTTTCCTCAGAAAAGCTCTCCTTCAAAGTTGGCAACTATGTGATCTCCTTGATCATATTCTGTTTCCGTGGGCGGAGTGGGTGAAGCTCGGATAGGAATCTCATCATCTGAAAACTCTTCGTACAAGTCTAAACTTGAGTCCTCGGCATATTAAAATATCGTTATGTACACTGCAAGACAAAATATATAGGTTAAAACACAGTAAAACAATCGCGGGGTGAATGTGACGCTGTCACAAAGTCAGCCTGCAAATCTTTGATTTTTTTACATAATGGTTAATAACTCATACAAAACTCGTCCAATTAATATCATTTTACAATATATTGTACATAATATATTAATGTTCAATAATAATTACCTATTAAACGATATCCTCTTCTGTATTTCGCTGTGCAAATCCAAGTTGACGGTAAACACAACAATGCTTCTGGCTCACCGGATCGAGGTGCAAAGAGTTTGACAGTCGACTGTTAGGTGCCAGCACACATGACACCAACTAATGGCGGTGCCCATTGCCTGCTTCTCCCTAGGTTCCGGGCGCGAGATTATAAATAAGAAAATTGACCATGCGTCACAAAGTCACCCCGGTTTACGGGTACTTCCATTGTTTTACAGGTGATTATAATTAGTTGCTAACTTTTGTAAATTTTTTTATCTTATAGACACAGACTTTTATTGTCCTCCAAATGAGAGATGGCCGCCCTGTTTTTGTGCGATCTGCGCATGTATGATCGATTAGTCTGGTCAGGCACTTCCGTCTGATTTTATGACAGGCCGCCATTACGGTAATCGCTTGTTACTTTGCAAAAGAGCATTGTATTTATAAATAATATATATTTATTTATTTATATAAATACTTGTTGTTAGCAACTGGTATTGAAATAATGCTAAATAATCAAGAGAAGTTTTAATTTGGCGTTATCAACATGTCTTTCTCAGTGAAAACAGACGTCATCGTCCATTGTGACAGGAAAACATAATTGATCAGCTACCGGAAGGGCTGCGCAGTTCAAACTTCCGCCGGCCAACTTTCATTTGGAGGACAATAACATGCATAATATGAAGAATTTGATAGATACACAGGTCATTCCATGCCAATTCATACAGGAAAACTGTGAAATGTAACCCATAGTCTCAGATTTTGATGAAATTTGGTACATTTGTTCTTGGTAAGGGTATTAGTTCAAATTTCAAGTTACAGGTTTCTAGGCCGCTTGGATCCAGAGTAGCAATGCTTCAAAGTTAGCATGTTTTTCTAAAAATGTTCTTGTAACCGATACTTTAAGAGACAGGCCCATATGGGTTTTTATGTTTTTACTTAATGTTTTATGACTTCTGAAAGGAACTCTTGGTTGTTTTCTTATGTAAAATTCAGTGGAGATTCAAATATGTTAACAAAATCAAGATAAACTTCATGCATTTTGAGCTATGGCTTCATGATTGCCAAAAAACATTTCCCAAAATGCTGTTGATCTTGAAATGTAATATCATGAATATCTCAAATGGCATACCAGATACAATGATGGGACTTATACCATTGCAAAGAGCAGGAAATTTCCTGTAAAGTGATGTAAAAAAAGAGTGGGTTATTGATGAGAACACCATCTGCAAAGCAATAACATTTTTTTGTCCATTAAATTTCCAGTCAACCTTGCGATATTTACGGTTTTTTTTTTCTTTCTTTCTTTCTTTTCCACCTGAAGGAACCCTGGCTGCATAATCCTTAGAAACTACTTTGAACCATGTGCTTTAGAACAAGAAGATTGAAAAAAGGATATTAGAAATGTGGTGAAGACAAATCTTTTAGTTGAAACATTCCAATGAAAGGGGCTGTCCATAAACTGTCGTGCTAATTTTTGTTATTTTGACTCCGTCGCCACTCCTTGTCACACTTTGTCACAATCTTAAGGAATCCCTTCCTAATATTACATTGTAATATCAAGCAGTCTGAATGCATTTTAATTCTCAGTGTAGTTTAATATACTATTAGTAAATATATTAAATATTTTGCAATTTTTCCTACAAAGTTATACCTTAATGACTGATATTTATATATAAAAATTATTTTTTTTTGATATGTTTGGATAGGTATTAAAAAAAAAATAAAACAAATCTAAATACAATATTAAAACATATAATCAAAATCCAAAATTAAAATAATCTCTTTTTAGTATTATCAGTAGGTTCAAATAATCTCTTTTTAGTATTATCAGTAGGTTCAAATAATCGAAAGTTAGATCTTAAAGAGAAAATCTGAATTTAAAATTATCTTTTTTTTTTTTTTTTTCATATTGCAGGTACCTAATCAAATAATTGAAGTTCAGTGTTAAAAAGTAAAATTAACATTAACCATTTTTTTGGTATCGAATAATAATAACATGTAATCAAATAATTGAAACTCTTTATGAATCCATGGACATGCATTAATTAATCAGTCATACATTCATTGATTTCATACCAATTACTGGTATTGTAATTGGTACTGTTTCATCTGGAGAAATTGCATTGTCTATTTCACTTTCGTATATCCACTCTCCATCTACTGCACTAGTGTGATCGTCGAGTAGGATGCACAGAAGTTCCCATGGTTTGACGTGCTGAGCCACAGACTGGTCATTCATGAGTTTGCACACCATGAGATGTTTCACATTTTTCTTTGGGGTGCATGTGCTTTCAATGTTAAAGCACAGTCGTAATGTACAGTCTTAATTATTGGAAAGTTTTCCAGAACATACTCCATTAATGAACTTCTAACCAATGTGACTAAGTTGATGGTGGGTGGTCAGCCTGACGTCCGATCACCTTAACCCCCAGTACTCATCTTTCTGAACCCTAAGATTGTTTGAAGGAGAATTCAGTGCAAAAATCCCCAACCTCTGCTAAGGTAGGGAATCCAGCTTCTCCAGGACCCAGTCAAGCACCTTCTCAGCCATTTCTAACGCCATAAAAACAACATTTTGAGAAGAATACGGAAATGATATAAATAACATCACCAAGAATAATAATGATAGCAAAGGATCCAAAATAGTTTCTAAGTATTTTGCAGCCAGGGTTCCTTCAGGTGGAAAAGATGGAAGTAAAAAAACATGTATTGCATGGTTGACTTGAAATCTAATGAACGAAAAGCATGTTACTGCTTTGCAGATGGTGTTCCCTTCAATAAACCCTGTTTTTTTACATCACTTTAGATCAGTGGTTCCCAACCTTTTTCAGCTGGCGACCCACCTTTCCTTATCGGAATACTTCCACAAGTATAGGAATAGAAGAATATAGAATAAAACCATATTTGTATCGTATCCCTTCTTTGTATATGATCAATTTTCGATTTTTCTGATCTTTTCTGATGGTTTATTCGATGGTTTCTGATAGTTATGGGATCAAGTCCCGACCCACTAGTGGGTCGCGACCCAGTGGTTGGGAAACGCTGCTTTAGATAGAATTTCCTGCTCTTGCCAATGATATAAGCCATATCTTTGTATCTGGTCTGTCATTTGAGATATTCATGATATTACGCTTCAAGGTCAACATAATTTTCGGAAATGTTTTTTTAGCAATCATAAAGCCATAGGTCAAAAAGTATGAGGTTTATCACAATTTTGTTGACATATTTGAAATCTCTAGGGAATTTTATGTAAGAAATACCCAAAATTTTCTTTCAGAAGTCATAAAACATTAAGTAAAAGCATAAAAACTCACATGGACCTGTCTCTGTAAAGTATCGATTGCGAAAACATTTAGAGAAAAACATGCTAACTTTGAAACACTGCTATTCTGGATCCAAATGGCCTAGAAACCTGTAACTTGAAATTTGAACTAACACCCTTACCAAGAACCAATGTATAAAATTTCATCAAAATCTGAGACTAATGGTTACATAACCTGCATGATGTGGCATGGAATGACCCACACTGCAACTCTACCTAATTCTACTGGAAGTATAAAACACCAAACTGTGATTTTTTTACTTAGTAAATATATGAAACAAGCATGGTCCGTGATAGTCTTTCAGTCTCTCCAACTGGATCATTCATCATTTCGCTGAGATTTCCAGACGTTTTAGACAGAAGGATGCAAGGAATTGTTTTATGTTGGAGCAGTCTTTTATACTCAGAACTGCAGTAATGCTGTACATCTTCCTAAAGGGGATTTTGGTGTTTACTGCAGAGCTTTATGATTATTTTTTTTTGTCTTTAAAGTAATCATTCAGAGAAAGGTCATAAAAAATTCTCATCTATAGTTATTCTGAGAGTGCTCTGCGGACACTGTGCAGTCATACCTGAAGGTTCATCCTGTTTTGTTTTTTCATTTTAGATTTGTTAGAATGGTTAAAATGTAGAACTATCATTTGGATTGAGGTTATATTGGAATAGTTGGCAATGGATTCACTGATTCTCTTGCCAAGTCTGCTGCCATTCCGCCACTGCAAGGGATCTCCGTTCCTCATTCCAACATTTATCTATTTATTCGATCTCATTTGAGAGCTGCCTGGAAACAGCAGTGGGATGAGCTTTATAGTAACAAACTTCATCTTGTTAGTCCTGTTTTATCCTCATCTAAAAATAGAATGTGTAAAACTCGACAGGAGGAGGTTTTCTGGCATGATTTGGGCATACCAGACATGCACTCAATGTTAGAAGACCAGCCTCCCATGTGTGTTGTTTTAACCATTCATCATATTTTAATTCAATGGTCCTTTTTCCTATTTCCTTCCTTTTAAATCATCTTTTACCAATCTCATTGGTGTTAAGATTCATTCATTTTGTGTGGCCTTGCTACCTTTTATAACTTTCTGATTTTTGCTGGTGTTTTTTTAAGTTGAGCTTGCTTTTAGCTCTACTATTCTTCCTGTCTTTTACATGTATGCTGTACAGTAAAAGGGTGGTCTTGATTTTTATCTATTTATATTCTTCCATTATACGTTTTACTTTTCTTTGTGCAGCTTAGCCTAGGATGCTTTTGCGCCATAAAAATCAACCAAACATATGAACAATTCAGTAATACTTCAATATCAGCTAAATGTATTCTATCTTGAGCACCAATAATATATTTGTATCATCAAAACTGCTCACAACTCGAACCAATTCTTCTTTATTAACATCAAATCCTTCAGATTTCGCCCAAACATTTCCATCGTGGCCAGCAATTGCTGCTTGTGTCGCATGCTATTCCCAGAAACAGATCAACATGAGCTGGCGGGATTACATCGATAAGCAATTGTTTGCTTCCAAGTGTGTGACACAAGCAGCTATTGCTGGCCACCATGGAAATGTTTTGAGTGAAACCATTAATATATATATATATATATTTTTAATCATAAAAAGGAATATTCAAATTAAGCCATCCATTTTCTTATTCAATGAAGACAATTACGCACAAACTCAGTTATAACGCAATTGTTTATTTCGCAAATTCGGATATAACGCGATTTGGTCTTGAATCCTGTCTATTTTCGAAAAGGGGTATAATTGTAAAATTGCAAAATTTACCGTTTTTTTTCGCCTAAAATCAAATTAAAGTTGTAAATTAATAGGCTTGTTTCCTTATTATTTACAGTAATTGAGACTATACCCACCCTCAGTGGCGTATATAGAATATATTTTCGGGGAGAGGGGGCCCAAGATTAATATAATTAAGTAGACACCCCATGGAAACCTATCTGTTCAACCAAAAAAAAACGTTGGGAGGACATATCTTCATTATTTTGGGAGAGGCCCGGGCCCCCTCGCCCCCCCCCTTATATACGCCCCTGCCCACCCTAATGTCACGAAAATGCGTCAAATACAATATATTTTTTAAAAAATACCAGAATCTTTTTTTGGTTAAACGAAAACCACGGACTTTTTCGTTTAACCAAAATGAATATCGAGATCTATTTTTCTGCCAATGACAATCAGTAAAGAGGCCCATGTAATCTAATAGGCAGATGAATACCTAGTTTCGATCCACATGATTCGTCGTTTGTACAAGATGCCAAGATGGCGACGCCAAATCGATTTTGGCTAATATAACCCATCAAAGTGTTGAAACGATAATGATTTATGTATTGATAAATGTAAAATTCTCTCACATAACTCTGAATGATGTAAGTAATCCCGAAATGACCATTTTAAATCGACTTGGAATCGTGTGGGCGATAATAGGGTGCGATATACGACTTTTGACATCGCGAAGTAATAAAAGTTCGGTTATATCGCGATCTTCGAGATCTTGGATCCAAAAGATCGCGTTATAACCGAGCTGCTGTGTAGTAGTAGTATGTTTTTCTTTTAATATTAAAAAAAAATATTTACTTTTACCAGTTAACTATATTTTTCATTTTGAAAGTGTATTATTTTCATGTTTTTAGATTCCATGTCTTAAAATAATAGTATGAAGCATGAAAATTTTGTTTTTATTACAGAAAATTCAAATTGAAGGCAGAGGTTTATTTGAGAATGTAACAAGCCATTACTCGGTGTTTCCAGTTCATAATTGCCCTCTGAATAGAGCCCCAAGACAAAACTACCAATTACCTCTAGTTTATCCCAAACCATGTACAGACTTTCACATTAACAAGAAGTCATCAACTGAAAAGAAAAATATTTCACTGAAAAACTCCTCAATGTCTTGCCTGCCTCACATTTATAATATTAGTGAGAATAAACCAAGTGAAGCTCATTTGGAACCAAATTTTCTTCCTTCTCCCTATAAAATGACCACTCCCATGCAAAGTAGTGAGCTTTGGTCAAAAATCAAGTACTGTTCAATAAATTCCTTTCCCAGTGGTCATCAGTCAGTCATCAATTCCACTCAAACAATAATGCAAGCTCGACCTCCCAAAAATTCTTTTTCTGGTAATTCTTATTCATCTCATTCTGATCTAAAATTAAATATAGACTCTGGAATATTTTATAAACATTCAGCTGCTATTTCAGTTAATCATCTGATGAACCCATTGAAAGAGAAATGGATAGAAAAGAGAATGGAAAAGGAAAACTCACCTCAACCAGCAGAGGAAGAAGACCTACTAATTGCTCATCAAGATAAGGACTTGGTAAATAAAACTGAAGAGAATTCCACTACAGTCCTTTCAGATAAATATAAAAAATCTGTATCAGATATCAGAAGAAGTTTTGGAGAATCTGCTAAGATAAGTCATGTTTTCAGCAAAGAGTGCGTTATAAATAAAATTAAAACAAAATTAGATTTGGCAATCAGCCAAGATAGAAGACATAACAGTGGTGAAGTAATTGAGGAAATGACGGAAGATTCTCCAATGGGAAAGTGGAAAACTGTTTCTGGAAATTATTCCTTTATTCGGACAAACAAAATATCCAACTCAAGAAAACAGAGAGAGAAAGAGGACATTCTGCAGTATAAAGTTAGAAGGATTTCCTGTGAAGATATCTGTTGCCAACTAGGTAGCAGACAAAGGAGTAATTCAGAGAAGATATCTTCAAATACTACACGGTCAGTTAGCAATCCAGAATTAATAAGGAAATCTGAATTCAGTAAATCAGAAGTGAAAAAGGACAAATATTCACAAGATTTAAATAATATTTTATCAAAATACTATTATTCAGATGAAAATCAAACTTCTACTGAGCATAGTGATTTATGTTACAAAGAGGCATTGGAAGACAGTACAATCTCCTTACGTTTTGCAAAAAGCAAAAGTTTACCAGTATTATGCTGTCATAAAAGCACACAAATTGATTCAAGTGCTTCCCTTTTGTCATTCACTTTACTTGACAAAGAAACACAAATAAATTGCAGTAATTCATTAGCAACATTGAAATTATCAAATTCTGATTTAGAAATAAAACATAACACTGATAGTGAAGTTACTCTTAAAAAGGTTAACGAGAGCAATTATCAAATGTCATTAAATTTGATTTCAGAAATTATAGATAGGACGAGAAGTGATGTGAATTTTAATGGTTCTCGTATTTCAAATACCTACAATGTAGACAAATCAGCAAGTGAATTTGAGCTTTCTGTTTTTTCAAGAATATGTGACCATTTTACTGACGTTGGTGTTCAAGTAGAGTTAGGATTAGAACCATTATCCTACTTAAGGCAAAATCAATGAAAGTAAATTCATAAGTCTTAAGAAAATATTGGTTTATTTTCCATTCTTGTTGTGAGAATAATATTACATTGTTGCAGTCTGACTTCCATGTGGTTACATTAACCAACAGAATATCAGTATTTTTCAAGAGAGCTTTGTTTATCTCCAGAGAGGCAGCTTTTAAGTTCAAGATTGAATAGATTTTTATTTTATTTATTTTTTTAAAACAAAAATAAAGTAATGAATCGTCATTAGGCAATAATATAGATTGAAACATGATTTAATGAACATCAAGAAAAATAATGTTTGTTGATGTTTTTGAAAGTGGTAAATTCTCTTCCACAAGGAAAATGTCTACAATTTCAGAATTTTCAAATTCAGCAAAAATTTCCATTCATTCAATCCTATTTTTAAAAGAATAGTTTTTATCTGAAACACATAATTCTGTGGTGATTTGCCAAAAGGAGTTAAGTTCTTTTCCAGTAAAAAACATAAACTAAAGTTCAGAGTTGTTTAATAAATAAAACCTTGCATTCTGTAAGGAGGTGTCTTTATGGTTAGCTAGGCTCACAATCTAACTAGAGTTAAATTTGCTTCCGAGTCTCAAATGGATTGACTCGACATGTTATGTCAAAATGGCCAATTGTGGACTTTTGGCAAATCACCACACAATTGCATCTGATATTGATGGAAACCTCAACAATAACTGAAACTAAAGGTAAAATTTGACAATTTTCATTGTAAACTAACTAAAAGCAAGATAATTCCTCAATTTCATAAGGAGAAAAAAAAATAGCTTTATAACTTTTTTGTTTTTTAAGTTTTCAATAATCATCTTTCTATAATAACATAATAACATAATGAGTTTGGGAAAAAAAAAGTAAATGAGAAATTATCAGGATTAACTCAGTAAATGAATTAGGAGAAAATAATGATGAAGGTTTCAACACAGGATATTAAAATAAGTTATAACAACTGAATAGAGGTAAATTGGAAATGGTATATTCTATGTTGCTAATTTTCTTTTCCAAACTCAGATGCTTCTACAGAAAGAAAAATTTCTAATTGACTACCTTAAATTAGTAAAAGAATTAATTATCTTGAAAGTAAAATCTGCAATTCAACTAATATAGAGTAGTTCTTGTGCAGTTTGAAGATTATACAAATGCAAATTGAACAAGGGCTTAATAACTGCTCCACCCATAACATTGATCGCTTTACCCTGATCACGGAAGTTAATAGACTGCCTTAAGATGGAAATTTCAAAAATGAAAATTTTAATGTTTAAACATATTTTTTTTTTTAAACAGTGAAATATTTTTTCATAATTTGTAATTCGTTAGCATTTTGTATGTAATCTTTAAAACTTGAAATTTCAATATGATTAGATAAGAAGGCAGGTAAATTCCACGAAAGATAAGCAAATGATTACAACATGGGTCCAGTCAGTCTAACATTCGTAAAATAAGCGAGAATGCCTTTTTGTCATAATATGACTATCTTTCTTATGCAAAGCCTACATGCACATTACGGTACCCCTCATTTTGGCCTATTTTTCTGAGTTGTGAGAAAATGGCTGCCTTAGGACTACTTTTAAGAAGCCATTAGAATGAGCTTTGCAGGGAAGCTTATTTAAAACTGGTTTCACACTATCTTTTACTAGAAAAACTAATCCTCATTTGACTAACTGTGATCTTGAGATAACAGTGTAACAGTTGACGGCAAGAAAATTTATTTAAAAGCTACGAGTATTAACTTTACACTAAAATCTGGCTATTCTTTGTTTGTGGTTTCAATCCATGGCTTCATTTTCTGTTCTTGAAGGATCTTTTTTTTTTCATTATCTCCGTGAAATGAGCTGGTTTGTTGCTTTACCGATCAGTATTTTTAATTGCGATCTAAACGAGAGAAAAATGGGATTTGCCGCATGCATGTGTAAAGCAGCCATAATTATGGAAGAAATTATCAATGTTGCTAACAGTTTCTTAAGAGATATAGCAGCCAGGATAACCCTATCATAAGCAATACCAGACGAACAATAAATGCTGCTGTAAGTCATTTCATCACAAAGTTTATCTTGAAGACTGATATGGGGATAGTGTCATAGTCTCTGGCTTCTTCACAGACAGTCTTGACAGCTGAATGAAATGTAGATTATAACCTGA
The DNA here is from genome assembly GCA_023159025.1 of Thereuonema tuberculata. Taxonomy (NCBI): domain Eukaryota; kingdom Metazoa; phylum Arthropoda; class Chilopoda; order Scutigeromorpha; family Scutigeridae; genus Thereuonema; species Thereuonema tuberculata. The sequence goes on along the minus strand of JAFIDM010001028.1, from coordinate 18,139,119 downwards.
ATACTGTTATTCTTGTTTGAAAGGTGCTAATATGTTTCAGCTATGTTTTTTTTTTTTTTTTTTTTTTTAAATGGATGTAGAACACAAGGCCACCTGACATTATGTACTCGTCAGA
>JAFIDM010001028.1:18126394-18138994 GCA_023159025.1 Thereuonema tuberculata | reverse complement strand
CACATTCGGGTCTCTGCCCGTAGGTTCTAATATTCCCTAAATTTACATTGCTTGGCAATTCTCTTGAATGCGAATTTCCAGTTGCTTTGGTTCACTTTGGAAGGCATTTTTTCGAGTGGTGACCATTCGAGATTATTTGTATAGTATTGTAGTTCAAAAATACACTAACAGGTGAGGTTTACTGTTGATGATATCTTGCGGAATCTCGACGGAAGTCACCCGACGGAAGCGTTAGTTGTTTATCTACTCTGTAGAAAGCTTAGTTTACCTAAGCAGTAACTCTTAATTCTCAGTTATTCTTATAAATGGCAGGAGATGCCCTTAAAGGAAGCTGCGCACAATAGCTGTTCTTGCATGTTTGCTGTTCACAGGCATTTGACAACCTGAAAATGGCTCCACGTATGCAGTGATAATACTTCCTCTGCAAGTTTATCAAATATGCAGTACTTTGCTTGGTGAGTAACCATAATCAGGTACAAAACCTGTTAACACTTTCAGGTCGTACCCTTCATCCCTCTGTCTTCCCCCAATGGTCGTGCTATTTTGGCATGTTTTCAAACTGTGTGCATTATCAATGCATGTATAATTGGAAATGTACTTAGGATCTGTGATAAAGAACAAATGCTTGTCTTCAAAATAGTATATTACATTTTATTGTAACTATTATGGTAAAAAAAAGATATTTAGATACAAAAAAGGATAAAAATTGAGACAAAAAAAAAGTTTTACACGATATATTTAATACATAAAAATTCTAAAGTATGACAAATCAGAGAAAAATAATATTAAACAATATAAAATTATATTTTATATTGTTATAATTATTTTAAAAACAATATAAAAACGTAGTCATTTGAAAATGCTTTGAAAACACTATACACAGACTTCCGAAACAAGTGCCGACATCGTGTGACTTCTGATACATTGTGTGACTTCTGGCGAAAAATTATCGTCAGTTAACTCCACCTATTGGTGTATTTTTGAACTATAATAAAATACAAACAATCCCGAGTGGTTGCTGCACGAAGAAACGCCGGCCAAAGTGAAGCAAAACAATGAAAAATACGCGCTCGGTAATTTGCCGAGCAACTTAAATTTGGGGAATCTATAGCCGCCCGTAGAAACTACGGGCAGCGACCTGAATGCGTTAAAAGATGTCCTTCTCTCACCAAATACAGCTCCCACTTGTCCTTTTTTGTCTACTTTTATTGTGGAGTATTCAGGTTCTCATAAAATAAGCACAGTGAAATGTAAAAACCTTGTTAAAAGCTATTCCATTGGACAAAGCAACTTTGAGATGACTTGGGGAGGATTTGTTGCAACAAAATCCTCAGAATTAATTTCAGATAGTGTCTCTGAAGATGACCAATGAAATGTGAAGGGATAGGGGCATTCAAGGTGGCTGAATCTAATTTTTCACTTTCTAATTCACTAATATGAAGGTTTCAAAGAATTAATGCTTGGGGAAAGTGCCCAATAACTTTAACATGGATCACACCAAGATTTCGTACTTAATTTCTTACGGCCTAGGATCTTTTAATATTTAAGAACTTGTTTGTGACATTAGAAACTCTATATTTGACTTCAATATTTTTGGGACATGCAGAAGCTGAAACAGTGCTAGATGAAATCTGCAAGTACATTGAAAGTGAAGGTTTTACCCTTGTCCAAAATGATAATGCTTTCGATGGTGACATGGAAGGTGAATTTCTGTGAACAATAATAATAAAAAAAAACTCTACTACCAATTTTGTCACACAAAAAAATCCGTAAAGCAAGCTATCCAACCAAAAGAAAAGATGTAAACAGAGAAACTATGATTGTTACTAATATATAGTCACAGTTCTTACAGAAATAACAGAAACCATGAACCGTTAAAAAAAAAAAACAACAACATGAAAATCCCAAATATCATGAAAATCCCAAATATCTTAGTAAGATAAAAAGGAAAAATGAACATCAAAACAAATATTCTGCTATATAATTAGAGTTCAAAGTAACTAAGATTAAATGTAAACAATTACGCAGTCAATAGTGCTGGGCCCAAAGAGTAAATATTGAAGCGTAAGAGTAGAAGATGAATGTAAGCTAAATCTATATCGGGCAAAATAAATGCAAACATCAAGATAATGAACTTATTAACTAAAATATTTATTCAAATCTCTTAAAATTTATTATCAAAATACACACAATGATTCAAACTCAGATATAAAGAAAAAGGTTTAAACTAATGTGATCATGGTTATGACAGTTTTCAAAGTTCTTTACTATCGTTGAGTTTGTAAGGAGAATTTTTCTCTGTCTCTTTGAACTACAGTTAATATTATAGAAAAAAAGAGTACTTGGCAGGACTTTCGTTGTTATGAGGAGGGGAAACAGCTGTTTATGAACTACTGTCTGTTTTTTTTTTTGTATATTTTGTGTTGATTTATTCTAGAGCTTCACTTATCATTACATAATACAAACAAAGCACGGTAAGTAAATATATCAAATAATTTCATTGGTTTCTCTGTTTGGTTATTATTGTCCCACTGGTTGTGGTCTGTGAGTAATACATTAGTGTGCATAACTTAAGCAACAATGTTACATTTCAGCATACAGATATGAAATTAGAGAAAAGGGCATTTTGCGTTCCGTACAATGAAATGCCAACTCAGTAGAAAGGTGATGCTTATGCAAATATCAGGAGCATGACGTCAGAGGTAGCATCAGGAAACACAAAACAAATGGAGGCTGTGTGCATAGTGCAAGGCAACTTCAAACAAAGGAGAAAAAGCACATTTCCAGACATTTGCTGCAAGAGAAAGTGAGAGCATACGTGCAATTTGGCTACACAACACCACCAGGATGCCTTTACACATGGTAGAATGATTGGCAAGCTTGAGGATGGCATAGTTTGACAAGTGTTGCCCAAGAGTCTGGAATTGACAAAAGTGTTTAACGAGCATGGAAAGCCTTCCAAAGGACAGGTACAGCTGTAAGAAAGGATGGTGGTGATCGGCCAAGGAAAACAATGGCAAGTGATGACCGATATATCGTCTTGCAGGCGAAAATAGTCCGTAACCAGACACTGGGCAACATTGCTCAACAGCTGTGAACAGCAACCAGGCAACAGGTGTTGAGAAAGGTGGCCTGCCCTCCTGTACGCTGCGAACCCTTGACAGCAGCCCATCAGTGGCACCGTTTACAATGGTGCAATGAACACAAAGACTGGACATCTCATCACTGAGAGTCACATCCTCTTTACCGATGAGTCTTGTTTCAGTCTCACAAACGATTCTTGGCGCCAGTTGATATGGAGAAAGGTAGGAATATACTTCATCCCACTAACATCAGGGAAAGAGACCGTTGGGGTGGTCCTGGCGTGCTTGTGTGGGAAGGCATTACGATAAACGGAAGGACGGAGCTCCACATTTTCGACAGAGGTTCAGTTAACGGAGATCGTTATTGTGATGAAGTTATCCTCCCCCACGTGCGTCTGTTCCGACATGCCATTGGTTCAGACTTTATTTTTATGGACGACAATGCAAGGCCACACAGGACCCGTGCCGTGCAGGATGTACTCGAAACTGAAGATATCCATCAAATGGATTGGCCAGCATTCTCCCCTGATTTAAATCCCATTGAACATGTGTGGGATGCTTTCGGGAGACGCCTTGTGGCTTGATCATATCCTCCAGAGACCACCAGACAACTGACACAGATGCTCATCGAGGAATGGGCACTCTTACTTCAGGAACTGTTGGATAATCTGGTGTTGAGAGTGGACAGACAAGCAATCATTGCAGTTAGGGGAGGTCAAATCCCTTACTAAGGGATGTTGGGTTGTTGTTCTCCCTCTTGGCCAGACAATGTTTCGTACCAACGCCATTCTGTCAATAAAGCCTTTTTCTGCTTCGTTCCATACTGTATGCATCCTATTCATTTCTGTGCTACTATGCTTTTGTCATCCTTCAGTACTACCTTGTGCCTCTATAGTATAAATTTCATGTCTCCCAGTTGAGTCTGTGCGGAATTACAGCAAAGTCAGCAATGTTGTTTAAGTTTTGCACACTTGTGTATAAGTCCCAGTGGTATCGAAAATACACGTTTCTTCTTTTTCAAGTTGAAATTTACAGCTGTTCTTCTGTTTATATTTTAGGCCTTTGAAATGATTTATAAAAGAAAATTAACAAATGAAGAGATACAGAGGATTTTGGAGGAATCGTCTAGCTAGAATACCAGTAGGACACACGTCCCACGCTCACAAAAAATTTTTTGTATGAATGTAACCAAGGACTAAACTCTACAAAGACCACTCAACATGTATGCAATAAAAAGAACTCCTAAATAAAAAAAAATTAAAATTGGTAGTCTAAGGGTTAAAGCAAATAAAAGAAAGGTTTCAATGCTTAGGTATCATTTTCTAACTTTGCTTTAATTTTAAAACTTCCGACTTTTCTCAAAACCTGATTTTCTTACTTATGCAGGTTTACGCTCAGTTATTTATTTTCTAGTGGGGACTAAGCAATGCTTCCTTTGGGGCAAAGGAAATGAAGATAATCATAAAAAATGAATCACAGATAATTACGGCACTTAAACAAATCAGTTCAACCATTTTATGGAAGAAAATAAATGAAAATCTATTCAGTCATTTTAACAGAGACACAAACAATATAAAATAGGAAAAATTTGCATGGTCAGTCATGTTTTAAACAATGCAGATTTAATTAAGTTTTTTTTCTTTGAGAAAATGAAAAACTTCTATTTAGTAACTATTATAATTAAAAAAAAATGTATTTTAGGAACTTGTTGTTCGTATTTATGTCCTAAACTATTCAGAATACAACACTATTTAATCCTGAGCTTGTTTATCTTCTAGAGGGCTCAACCTTTTAAGTTTTTTTCCCAAAGTGGCCACTGATTGCAGGAGACTTTACTTCCTCTATCCTAATGGTCCATCAATGTACCTTTAACCTATCAGAATTTTTTTTCTTTTTTTTTGGTATAAATGCAAAAATGAAGGCGTTAATTTATTCTTCTGTTTATTAGCCATCAGAAATTTTCCATACAATTTTGTTTAAAAGAATAAAAAAAAAAAATAAGAATGTAAATGCTGTACAGCTCGGGAAAAACGACACAATATTAACACCACCAAGGAAGATTATTTCAATCCTGTAGCACCTACAAATAAAATAAAAATGAATTTTAATTTAAGTATTTAAAAATGCATAGATTAACTAAAGAAATAACTTCCTATTTATAACTTACAATATTTTGATCTTCCTCAGTTATAACTTTTTACAAATAATCTGAATGTGTTGTAGCCAAATTGAAGATGTTATTTCAAAGTTAACGAATTTGTAAAAAGTCATATCCAAATATGGATGATCAAAAGATTGTATAATAGCAAAAATAAAAGATTGATACTTGAAAACTTGCTTTTCTAAAACACTGCTACAACTGAAGGAGGATTTAAACTAAAGCACTATTATTAATTGATTTACTGTTCCCTATTGTGCTGTTACTTCAAATTAGTAGTAATAAATTTTATGAATTTCTTTAGCTACAGATTACTTTAATAGGGTTCAGATGCAATATCTTTGCTTTCCAAAACTGCTTTAAAAATAAAATCTCTTTTCCTGAAAGGGAAATTCTGGGTTTATTGTTGCAGTAATAAGGAAAAGACATGGCCCATACATCCTGAAAATCAATGCCCTTTTCTGAGATCAAAGTACTCGCGGAGAATTTCAAAAATATATATGGGTTGAGGGGACAATTCTCAAGCATTTTCGAGATATTTGACATTGTTTTCTTCGATTTTTGAGTATTAAATTTTTGTTCGTTTCCTAACCAAGTGTGTTGGTCTGAGCCCCTGCATAAAATACTACAGATAGGTAAATCTTAGGACTTAATGCAGATTTAAATGACATTGGGATACACAATAAGCCTTTTGAGGCCACAGTGTAAGGGACTTTAATAAAGTACCTCCCATACCATGTTGTGTTACGGTCTGGAGATGTAAGGATCGTGCGTTTAATTCTGAGTGGGGTACAAGTCTTTTTTTTTTTATTATTATTATTTAATTTTTTTTTTCGTTTTTTCCCCCATTTGCTTTCTTTTTTTCTTGATTATGTTAGGAATAATAATATTCTCCTTAATTTATTTTTTATTAGAAATATTTTATTTTTTAAATATAAAATAAGACTAAATATATTTTTTTTAATCTTTTCATTTTTTTCTTTCTTATACTGATACGCTTTTCTCTTAACATTTCGAGTATTAATAATATTAACAAAATATCGGAAGAAAAGTGCATTAGTATAGAAAAGAAGCAAAGATAAAATAAAAAAAAAATAGTCAAGTTGCGCTTTTCCATCTAATATTCCTAACATAAGCAGGAAAAGAAATTAAATAAATAAAATAATACTAATCCCCCAGGCAGAATCAAACTGACGATCCTTCCATCTCCAGACCAAAGCCTCAATGCACTGCACCACAACAACACTTGCTTGGGAAACGAACAGGAATTTAATAGATGAAAACATTGTCAAATATCTCGAGGGGCTGGAGAGTTAGCCCCTCAACCCATATATATTTTTACTTTCATCTCACAACAGGCCATGGTGATCTGCTTATGTAATCCGAAATATTGTGATTTGGACTAAAAGTAGTGAATGTGATTCATATCACGTTTTGATTATTATAATTTTCACATTTTAGAATTCCTGCTTGTATCATTTATTGTTTTGGAGTTTAAGAAGGAGGGAAGTCTCCTCTTAAAATAGGCTGTGAAGAAGTCTTGGAAATGAGACAAAATATTGCCATAATGTTGTAGTCTTAAAGGAGTTTATTAATTTGTTATTTAATAAATTATTTATGTATCTTAGAAGATTGAATTGATTATATTGGAATCACTTTTTTTTAACATATTACTGATTGTCAGAAGTGTTTATTATAACTGTAAACAAAGAAATGGAAATAATTTTGACAAGCTACTTTCAGTTGTTAAATATGTATGTTTTATATTAAATGATTAAATTCGAGAGAAAAAAATTTGCCTTTTTTCCCCCTAAATAAAAGTAACTTATGATCAATTTGTTTCTGATTGTAAAGCAGATCGTCCTCATATATCTTACTCCAAATGCCATCAACACATCCCTTGACCCTCTTTGTTAAACAGAGCTGCTACACTGGAAGCAGGCAGCTCAAATCAAGTTACTCAGGCAGACCGTGCACTAATCCTTTTTTCTCTGTTATATACATAAGAAGTAAAAATATCTTACAGAAAATATATTATTCTGGTTCATGGATAAAAAACTGTTCCAGTTAGGTAGAAAATCCTTTGAACAACGAAGAAAAGAGGCTTGTTCCTGCAATAAGGCGATAAGCATGATAAGCATGTGAAAGGAGAATACCGATGGCCCATAGGCTTGCCCCCACCCATGGGGGATTACAAAATTTACAGCAATTAATACCCTTATCAATAGATATTTATAGCCGAAAAAACGAACCTATTCCCTTCCCCTCCTAAGGAGGCAAAAGCTGGCCAGAATTTGATTACTGGGATTTATAGCCCTACCTAAGAGCAATCGAATGACACCTATCTTAAGTGAAGGAAAGTGCGGGAAAAAAAGATATGAGTAAAAAATGAAGAAAGTCAAAATGAGGAAGTGGCCATTTTTTGCCTTCACCCCCCCCCCCCCCCCCCCCGTCCTGATTCAAGATACAAAAAAAACACAAGTCCAAAGATAGAGGAATATATGTATATTAATCTAAGACAAGAACAATATAAGGATTATACAAAACAGCTAACGGAAGCTCGTATATGCACTAATTGTTCGTCCAATGAGATATCGACTGTGGAAATAGACGCGAACGCCGCATCCTGACGCTATCAGATAATAACATTGCGAACACCAACAATGCAGCCTATTGATGTTAGTTAAAGTTGCGATCAGGCCCAGAGGACCGCGCAATGCAACTGGAGGGTAGGCTCCAGTGTTCAGAACCTACGGGACAAAGTTGAGGACGGGGGGTCGGCCCGTCGCTCGCCCGCCTTTAACTCCCGGGAAAGAAACCCGGTACCCATTCTATAGAGGGCTGGGAAGACCCTAGGGCCCATTTGGAGGAGAAAGAAGCGTGGAAAAATTCCCGTCCTCCGCCGAGGCTGGGAAGCGAACCCGCCACCTCCAACCCACAGCCAAGCGCCCTTACCCACTCGGCTATCGGGCCCACATTGATGTTATTAATCGTTTGTTTTTTCAGTTTTAGTTCAGTTCAGTGAATACTTCAACAGTGTGAAGATATCTGTGCAGTGATACTTTTGTGACTATTTCATTGGTCCCACAAAGGACCAAGCCCCCTTTCCTTTGACCTACCCCCAAGAGAACCCTTTCTTAATATAATAATAAATATTATTTTATTATTGATTCGTCGTTTTCGGCGTGCTCTAACTGCTTAGTTATAGATATTTAGCCAGAGTTTTTCTTGGGGATGCATAACTAATAGGTTAATCCTTCATATGAAATCAAAAAATAGCCACTTCCGGTTTGACTTTATTTTTGTAATCCCCGCACGGCTAGAAGTGGGTTAGGGCAAGCCTAGAAGCCGAAAAACGGCCACTTCCGGTTTGACCATTCTTCGTTTTTTACTCAAATCTTTATTTTCCCGCACTCTCCTTCACTTAAGATAGGTGTCATTCGATAGCTCTTAGGTAGGGCTATAAATCCCAGTAATCAAATTCTTGCCGGCTTTTGTCTCCTTAGGAGGGGAGGGGAAAAACCAGTTTTTCCCATAGGACCCCATGTTAAAATATCTCCTAGAGTATGGGGTCGAATCGGTTCGTTTTTTCGGCTATAAATAGCTATTGATAAGCGTACTAATTGCTGTAAATTTTGTAATCCCCCCTTCGCTGGAAGTGGGTGGGGGCAAACGCCCACATATCGTGGGTTTTCTCCTTTGACACAATGTAAAGGAATGCTGTCGTTTGCACTCCCAACTCGTGCAAGTTTAAAGTTGGAGAACTGAAAAAAAAAAAAAAAAAAATGTGTGGAAATTAGATCTGAGTCCACTACAACCAAACTGCCATTTTCTCAGCTGTCCACTATAAGCGTGTAAAGTAACATTAGTTAAATGGGACTCCGGTAGGGACCTGAAACCCATCATTTTGGGTAATGGGTCGTTAATTTGACTAAGGTAGGGACCATTAAAAAAGTTCACTATAACTGAGTGTTCACTATATCCCGGATTCATTATAGCGGGGTTCGACTGTGTAAGTGTGGATATCTCTTCTTCCTTCCAATGAGAAACTCCACACTTGGAGCAAACTGTCATAAAGTTGGCAATGCAGGTACAGGGGTTTTATGGACAAATGTGACTATGAAGATCAATATCAGGAGTATTGGTGAGCCAAATGTTAAAATAAATGTGCAGGTTGGAAAATGCAACTGTGTTGCTTAACTTTGCAGAAAATTATTCCTTTGTATGCCAAGATGCCATCCAAGGTTTTCATTGGGACACTCACAAGCATCACTTCACCTATTCGTTGTTTATTTTATTACAAAATGTCTATTACCTATTCGTTGTTCGGCAAGAGGCAAACGATGAATGCATGAACATGTTGCGGCAACTGTCCATGCCTTTATTCAAGTAGTGCTAAAACATTTAAATAGGAATAATACCAAATTTAAAATATGTACACAGCTTAAGGGATGGAGCAACTGCCCAATATAAGAACTGTAAAAACTTCCTTAACCTATACTTTCATGAAGATGACTTTAATCTAAAGGCCGAATAGCATTTTTTTGCCTCTTCACATAGCAGGAGCCCATTTAATGGAGTTGGTGGAACTGTAAAACATCTAGCTGCTCATGTGACTACAAGCAACAGAAAGTTATCATATTTTTATAGCTTTTCAATTGTACAACTAAGCCAAGGAAAATGTGCTGGGCATCAAGTTTTTGTTTTTTTTGTTTCTGAAACTGAAACGAGCAATGTGAAAGTGAACTGCAAAAGCCATCCAAGGGACTCACAGCCATCATCGTTTCGTACCTATTGGCAATGAAGAAAAGGCTGTTTATCATCTGTCGTCAGATGTTGAAAAATTGTATAGAAAAGTTAGTGTCACAACAGTGTTAGTGCAACTGCAACAAACAGTATTAACTTTCAAGAATTATAGTCGGGCGTATACATCGCTGCTGTGTATGATGAAAACTGGTTCATTGGTTGCATAATGGAGAGAAGTGATGAAGAAGGAGATGTATCGGTTAACTTTATGAAGCATCATCAGTCAACAAAAGATGCTGTCAAGGCCGACGAGAGAGGATCAGTGCTTCATTCCATTTGTTGATATTCTTTGTATAATTTGAGCCCCTTCAGCACAAGGAAGGCAGTGGAAGTTAGAATGCGATATTTTAAAAATCATTACTGACTCCCACAGCAAAATTCAAAATGAAAAGTGGCAGTAAGAGCATGTTTGTATGTATACAAGATGGATTATCAGCCTTTCTTTCGATGATCGAACTCCACGGTTATTTTAAACTTAGTAATATTTTGAATTTAAATTTTAATCAAATAACTAATTGTAATTAACAAAACTAACACATTAGTGTTAGTAAATGCTCAACTTCAGGAATATTTTTCTCTGTTGTGGAGTTAAAGGCCAGAATGAAGTTTTTTTGTGGAAGTAGGGTAACCTTTTACTTATCTTTGAAAAAAATTCAAATATCTAAAGTTAATCTTACATGCTCGTTTTTATTCTTTCTTGGAGGCTTACAGCTTAACTGTGCACCAAAAACTACTGCAAGTAGAGCACCAACAAAAGTGGGTTTTCGGATTCAGCACGAAAAGTTATGTTGAGTATTACAGTAGCTACGAGAGGTGATCAGGTTAACCTTATAAGGTTATAAGGCCTATATTCCTGGAGTTTCATCCGTTATAGAGAAATGAGTAGTGTGCAGTAATTCTAATGCATGCGGTTGGCAACTGTGCAGAGTTTCAGTGACCCGCCACCTACAGTGCTAGTGGTTGGGAAACACAAATGGCGAGTCGTTTGGAAAACTGGCCTCATGAAGAAATCCGTTCCATTATTCGATTTCTTTAGGCAAAACATGAAACCATGGCTGAAATTCACCGGCAGCTGATACAGGTTTATAGAGAGACTGTAATGCCTAGTCAGCATACAGCTCATTCAGCCCAGAAGATCACCACGCTGTTGAAGCAGTTTCGCTTGGACATCATCGACCACCCTTCCTACAAGCGACTTTATCCTCTTTTCCTCACTTGAAGGAGCATCTAGGAGGCCAACGATTTGCTTCCGACCAGGAGGTGAAACACTTCGCGACAACATGGCTGAATACGCAAGGACAGGAGTTTTACCAGGAGGGAATATTCAAACTCATGCCACGAAGCGACAAGTGCCTAAACCGATATGGAGACTAAGTATATACATTAGGTTATTTTTCGACAATCAGTCGGCTGTATTGGTTATGTGAAATAAAATGTACATGTTTCACTGCAGGCTTTGTAGCCTTAGTTTCTGATCACCCCTCGTATTAAGAAAAAAAAACAAATAATACGTTGCAGCAAAAAGGCACAAATGTTAAAAATTAATTTCTCTGAAACTAACTGTCTGACTGTGGGCATATTTCACAGGAGTTATTTTTTTCAACTCCTCTTTCAGTAAAAAAAAATTGTAAGAATCTCTGATGGACTTTTTTTTTTCAACTGCATGATTTGATGTGGAATGATCTTCTATCAGTAACAAAATTATACAAAATTTTATATATATATAAAATTGAACTAAAGAAGATAGTGAAAAATAGAACATGTTACAGACAAAAAAAAAAGATGAAGATATTAAGAGAGTAAGTCTTACAATCCTGCCACGTCCTATTCCTCTTGTTAATGATACGTTCTGGATTTCGGATAAGACTGTTACTTCTGAATCTGATTCTTCTGCTAAGTTAATAAAAAAGATTCTTTTCACAATTTTGTTCATATAAAATTCCATTATGATTTCTAATTATAAAGGAAAAACGTTACCTTTATTTTTCACTGCAGAAGCCATGTCGAATTTTTTCTAAGAAAAAGAAAAATAATTAATTGTCTAAACATGGAAATGTTTGCTGTGATTTGATATAAAATGACACAGTAACAACAAAAGGATAAAAACAAGCAAAATATGAAGGTAAAGCTGTTAGATTAGACAAAACTTTATAAGACAAAATATAAATTTTACATATGAAATGGAAAATGGAAATCATAAACTTCAGAATGTTAAGTAAACTTGATACAGTCAATCAAAACGATAGCCATTATCATCTACTGCCAAGATCAGGAAGCATATTGATGCCTTTTTTTTAAAAAAAAAAAGCTCACAAACTTGTTGGAATCAATAAAATTTGCCAATGAAATTACGGTCCTTCAAATAAGATTTAAGTGTACTGTTAGCTTACAGTTTGTTAATAGTATTAACTCTTTGAGCTGAAATTCCAATCAGTATCTAGTTTTTTTGCTAGGTGTAGGCTTATTATCCCCCCATTGGGATCCTTACTTTGTCGTGGTGGTGGGGCTTGCGCGGTCACATAATCCTGAGAGCTATGCCGGCGGTAGATTAGC
>JAFIDM010001028.1:18034247-18126384 GCA_023159025.1 Thereuonema tuberculata | reverse complement strand
GAGAGCTATGCCGGCGGTAGATTAGCTACTGGTAGGGTCTCCCTTGCCGGACAGGTCAAAGGTGATGGTCCAGACGAAATGGGATACCTTGGTCCTCCAGGTTGGGGGTTTGTCGTGGGGCTAACAACCCCACACAGTAAACACAAACATGTTATGAAACAAGGACAATTGCATCGGAATGATGGATTTACTAGACTGTGACATTGGCATGGATCCCGGAAAAATGATTTGAATATTGCGACCTGGAACGTCAGAACAATGCTAAGACCAGGAAAGATGAATGAAGTTGGAAATGAAATCATCAAATTTAAACTAGATATAGTAGCTCTGCAAGAGATTAGATGGAAAGGACAAGGTAGAATTGATCAAAGAGAATATTCACTGATGTACAGTGGACCTAATACGAGAACAGGCCAATGTGGAACCGGATTTATGATATCTAAGAGAGTGAGAACAGTGTTCTTGAAGCTTTTAATGAAAGACTCTGTAAATTACGTTTGAAAGGAAGATTTAGAAATGTGTCAATCATATCCACATTTGCACCAACTGAAGAGAATGGGGAAGAAGAGAAAGAAGAATTCTACGAACACCTAGAGCAGATTTGCAGAGGAATACAGAAATATGATACCTTGATTACCTTGGGTGATTTAATGCAAAAATAGGAACAGAAGAATTCCTGAAAGGAATTACAGGTAAACATACACTACATGACACGAGCAATCAAAATGGAATGATGCTTGGGCAGTTTACTGCCAGAAATAACTTGGTAATTAAAAGCACATGTTTTCCGCATAAACGAATACATCTAGGTACATGGAAATCGCCAGATTCTTTGATTATAAACCAGATAGATCATGTACTCATTAATGCCAGATATTACTCTTCAGTTATCGATGTGAGAAGTTGTAGAAGACCGAATTGTGATTCAGATCATTATTTAGTGAAAGTTGTGTTCAGAGAAAGGCTGACTAAAGCACAAGTAACATCTACTGTAACGAAAAATGTCATAAATGTAGAAAGACTAAAGAATGGTGATATTAGACAAGAATATCAAGAGGAAGTGGAAAAAAAGCTAGAAGAAGGAAGTGAAAGAAGTAATATTACCGATGAGTGGAAGCGAATAAAAGAAGCAGTAAAACAGGGAGCAGAAGAAAAAATTGGAAAGAAAGAAAGTTTACGAAATGAATGGTTTGATCAAGAATGTAAAGAAGTAATAGAAGAAAAAAATGTGGCAAGAGCAAAAATGATACAAAGGGAAACAAGAAGTAATTGTGAAAAATATAAGCAGTTGACATTATGAGCTGTTAGATTATGTAGAAAAAAGAAATGTTAAGGAACAGTTTACAGAAATAGAAGAATTACACCAATCAAGTGAAGTTCGGAAATTCTATATAGCAATGGAAAAAATGAGAAAAGGCTTCCAACCTAGAGAACTAAGATGTAAAGACAAATGTGGAACAGTGTTGAACAACGAGAATAAAGTTTTAGACAGATGGGCTGAACACTTTAACAAACTCCTTAATAAGAATTTGGAATCAGGAAGAGATCAACCAGGACACTGTAGTGTATCATCTGGCCTAGAGATTGAAAATGTTAAAAGAGTCCCACAAGAGGCGAAGTTGCAAATGTAATTAAGAACATGAAGAACAATAAAGCACCTGGGGAAGATGAGTTAGTATCAGAAATGATTAAATATGGCGGAAATGTCCTAGAAGCTACAATACATAAATTGATGCTGAGAATATGGGAGGAGGAGACCATGCCAGAAGAGTGGAAGATAGGCCTTATATGTCCGATATTTAAGAAAGGGGATAAATTGGCATGTGAGAATTATAGAGGCATCCCCTTATTGAATGTTGTGTATAAGATCCTGTCAGGAGTGCTGAATGGAAGAATAAAAGTGTATTCAGAGGACATCCTGAAAGAATATCAATGTGGGTTCCGACCGTATAGAAGTACAACAGACCAGATATTTGTAATTAGGCAAATGATGGAAAAGTTCCACGAACATGACACTGACTTATACATGCTCTTTAAACAAGCCTTCGACAGTGTATACAGACAAGGACTTTATAAAGTACTGGAAGAAATAGCTATACCAGGAAAATTAATCAGACTGATACGAATGACCATGGATAATACTAGAGCCCGTGTTAAAAACGGAAATAAATTGAGTAACTTCTTTGATGTTAATATGGGTGTAAGACAAGGAGATGGACTAGCAGCAGTGCTTTTTAATCTCGCACTGCACAAAGCTATCAGTAAAGTGGATCAGAAAGGTACAATCTTTTTCAAATCTAGTCACATATGTGCCTATGCAGATGATGTCGTTATTGTATCAAGGGATATTTCAACACTTAAAAAAGTATTTATAGAAATGGAAAAAGAAGCTGAAGAAATGGGACTATTAGTAAATGAGAGTAAGACTAAGTACATGGTAATGTCCACCTCAAATGTTAGAAGAGCCTCTCCAAATATAAATATAGGCAGCAAGATTTTCAAAAGTGTGAACCAATTCAGGTAACTATGAGTCCTTATTAATAGCCAGTGCGAAATGAGCAGTTGTATAAAAGATAGAATATAAGCTGGAAACAGAGCATATATTGCTAATGTTCAGATGTTTAGGAATCAACTTATTTCACGAGCTACTAAGTTGAAGATTTACAGGACATTGATACGCCCAGTGGTTACGTATAGCTCAGAGACATGGACACTAACACAGTGTGATGAAAATGCTTTGAGATGTTTTGAACGGAAAATATTACGGCGCATATATGGACCTGTCCAAAGAAGAAGATAGATGGAGGATACGCTACAACCACGAACTGAATGACCTGATTGAAGGACAAGATCTTGGTGAAGTTCATAAAAGCACAAAGAATAAATTGGCTGGGACACCTAGAGAGAATGGCAGAGACTCGGATGCCCAAGAGAATGTTGAAAGGAAGACTGTATTCTAGAAGGAAGAAAGGACGACCCAAAACAAAATGGTTGGACAATGTGACCACAGACCTTGTTGTGATGGGAATTAGAGGATGGAAAAGTAAAGCGATGGACAGATTGAAGTGGAGAGGTGTTATCCGAGAGGCCAAAACCCACCCAAGGTTGTAGCGCCAGGAAAGAAGAAGAAGTATGTTCATTATTCATTTCTACAGAACTCCTCCAACATGCTTTGTAATATCATTTCAAAATTAACAACTTTACTTCTACAAGTAAACAAGATACAAAAACGCAGATATTAAGTTTTATTCATTACCTCATGAAGCTCAGCTATTAATAATGTTTTTTATTCATAAACCAAAGGTTTTGGCAAGTTCTGCTATTTTAGCTGAGATTGTTATGATTGACATTAAGGACAAATTACTCTACATTCTGCAAGAAGCTTTTATACAAATACCGCTTCATTAATGCTATATGGATGATCTTCTCTTTGCAACTGATCCGTCTATACAATCAGTTATTAAAGACACTTAAGAAAAAAGAGCATGAATACAAGATTGGCATCTTGATGTATCATTAGGCAACAAGATATTAATATCAGTTTATCAGAAGCTCCAGAATCACAATTAATTTTAACTCCTCTTCATCATTTAAAATCAACATTAAACCTTCTTATTAAATTACTGTAACCTCTTAACTCCTTGGCGATATTTCGTCTTATTTTCTCAAAGACTTAATCATACCATAAATAAAATTCTTAGGAAAAGAGAATATCTCTCTTTTCCCAAACTACAGAATCCAAAATAATACAAAAACAAGAACTAATTACAATAATAGTGAACGTCATATCAATCACGTTCAATTCACAATCCTAATTCATTATTCAAATTACTGAATTTAATGCCTTTTTATCTTATTCTTTAATTTTTATAAATTTAATGTCCTTTTTCTTCTTTTTAATGAAATCTTCAAATTAAACCTTCTTCTTATTAATTCTTCCAATGGCTTTTTCGTGTTGTTCTTACTTGTCCTCTTCCATCTATCTTTGTAAGCACGAAGATATATAATCCTTTCATTACCAACTCACCTACTTCTTTAACTTTGAAAATTTCATCAAATATTTAAAATTCTTGCATTGCATATTTCTTCTTCACTTTCACCTTAATTCACATTGGAATAATATATACTTAAAAATGCCATAATACAATCATTAAAACTTATTAAATTTAATGTAACCTCTTAACTCCTTGGCGATATTTCGTCTTATTTTCTCAAAGACTTAATTCTCCCACAATTAATAGCGAATTAATTAATATCATCAAAAGTAATTTAAACCTCCCATTCCCTGCCAATATCACAGTTGAGAAAAGCCTGCCAGCAGGCTGAAATGTTCTGACATTTTGTAATGTTTTTTTACACAACAGCAAATTACATAAGTAATTTTGGTAATCAAGTATTTTATAGGGATCTAACCAATTCTTTGGATTTTTATCTATTTTATCCCTTTCTTTTGTATCCAAAATTTGCTTTGAATATAAACTTTTCAACATCAAAATCTAATGAAAAGTACTGATGAGTTAACTTACCTGTTGGAAGCAATCCTTGGGAAGCCTCAGTTTCCTTAATCCAACCTGTGATGACTGGGATGTAGTAGATAATGAGGATGTACATCGTCTGATGGAAATAAATAAATTTCACATAAATTAACAGTGATTCAGTGTTTTTAATTTAAAAAAAAAAAATACAATCTTTAATTGAATCGCAAATATGAAAAAGGTACTAAGTCATAGAAATACCAAACTGAGAAAACACAAAAAAACCTTCCACATTCAAAACTAGAGCAAGCAATTAAAAATCCATTTTTGTGATGTGAAAAGACTGTGAAGCTGACCCATGCCCGTCATCTGTTTATTTTTAGGTCAGTATGCAAATGTACAAAGACATAATTAAAAATTTCGACTTAGTACCTTTTTCCAGATTATGGGAGACTTAGATACCTTTTTCCATGTTTTGCAATTATATTGTCGCATTTTGCAGTTAAAATAAAATGTTTTGTTTCAATTTTTTTAGTACAAACTTAATCATATAAGTTATATATATATATATATGTTATATATAGTATTATATGGCAATGTAACACTAGTGCAAAAATAATGAAAAAATGTAAAGCAGTATTCAAGTTTTTGACCTCCTGAGACTACTGGAAAAGCCTGACTTAGTTCCCATTTAAATGATGCACGGGAGAACACAATTGAACCCATTTTCAGTCTTAACTCAAAATGTACAAAAAGTTGACTTAGTATCTTTTTCACATTTGCGATTCAATTAAAGGAAAACAAAGCTTATTAAAATTACAACAGTTTACTTTGAAGGAAAATATTCTACATATACTGGACAACTATATATTAACACTTAGTTAACAAACAAAAAAATAACGTACGATTCCAAATATTCTGTATCAGTTCTTTTAAATGATTCCAAACACTGGTTCTTGTAGGATAGCTCACTGGCACAGCTTCTGCAAAAATACAAATATAATGAAACTTTATAATGTGCTATTGTTGATTAAACACATTCTCATTCCCCGGAATTATTAAATCACTTATTGGTCCTGTAGAAAATATTCTATAAAAATGATTCTAATTCAATTAGATTTTTAAAAGTAAAAAATTTGTATAATATGAAGAGTTTGTTTGAATAAATCTGAATGTACAGTACCAATTTTTGGGATATAATTATCATAAAGTATAAGGAAGATTAGAGGTCTTAAGAAATACTACCAATAGGAAAACTTATAGATATGCATCTAACAAAGCATTAGAATGTTTCCAATATAATTAATGACTAATGGTGTAATTTAATTTGAAAAGAATTAATTCAATGAAATAAAATGATTAAAGAAGGAATTATATATATATATTTAATTTAAAAAATATGAATTTAAAATGAAAATGCTTACATTACTGAAGGTGGACGAGAGATTTCTTGATCAGATGAAAAAGATAAATTAAGAACTTCTGGTTGCCCTTTTATTTCTACAAAGACAAAAAGAACAAATTCATTCTCTCTAACATCACCTGATTGATTGTTTCTAAAATGCTTTTAATAACTTATAACCAAACCCAAACATTTAAAAATTAGATGTATTACATAGGCGTATTACCCCGTGAGTATGACCATGTACAACCTATAGAATGTGTGAATACAATTTTCTTCATCTGGGACCATGGCTTCAGAGGGTTCGTTTTGTACTAGTGTCATTCTAATCACTTAAATAAATAATGATTTACTTCAAAGCATTTTATTATTATATTTCATGTTGACTTACAGGACCGGATGAATTTCTTCTGTTTCTGATTCCTTCACAAATACATGGACAGTGTTTTGTTTTTTTCTGCCGAAAAGCATCAGAGTTGTTATTGAGTTGAATTTCATTCATTTGTAGTATTTGGTTAGCCGTTTTCATGCACAGCTTCATATATGAGGGGTTTTAAGCCATATTAGCCTAATCCTCAAAGAGCAAATTATTGGGGAAATGATATGAAAGGTTTGGTTCCACAAAAACAATATACACTTTGCTGCAGTAATTTCTATAGCTAATTTTCTTTACTACATAAATTACAGCAGCAAAGTGTACAGTGTTTTTATGTACATGACCACCAAACGTTTCAAACCATTTCCCCAATAATTTCCTGTTTGAGAGCCAGGCTAGTATGGCTTAAAACCCCTCGTATATACATATACATGGGCTGTTATGGAGTCATGCAACTATTTTTTATCTGCCAAGCATGCGTTTTAATCCTGTTTATTTATTTTATGTTACCAAGTAAGTGCATTTTATTTCCATTTCTCTCCTTAATTTCATATACGCACATTGAGCCTTCTCTTGATAGCAAACAGCAATTAACTTCAGATAATTAATGACAGAATTTGTTGTAATGAACCTTTAAATCTATTTATATATATATAAACATTTTATGGTATTTTCTATTTTTGTATGGTAATGTCAAGACAAGTTTTTCTATAATAAAAAAATAAAAAATCCTGTATGGAAGCTTAAGAATTATTAGGGAAGGAAAAGGGTTAACAATTAGAACATTTTAAAACAACTTAAAAAAAAATTACTAGAAAATCTTAACTAACCTTCATCCCAACTTTCCGAAGGATCTCCTACACCATTATTATAAGTAGGAGTAGCATTACATCCACTGCACTTTATCTCTGGAAGCTTTTCTGTAATTATTTAAATAAATAAATAAATGAATGAATATGAACTTTATTTATTGTACCACTCATTTTTTGATATAATACTGTTTTTAGTTAATATACATACATAAACTAAACTTAATTTTCATCACTGTCATTGCATTTGCAGAAAGTATGCGTATATAGGTTCCTATGTAAATATATATTCTTGGCAAGGCCAAGAAATTCTAGGAAGGTTCAGATTCAGCTTCAGTTTTAATCGAACATAATAATATTTTGAATCTACTGTTTCAAATTCCCCACAGTTACATGTACAGTACGCATTTAACACTTTCAGGTCGCACCCTTTGCTCCCCTGCTTTTCCCCACAGGTCGGCCTATTTTCGCACATTTTCAAAGTGTATTTATCATGAACATAAGTATAATTGGAAATGGACTTTGAATCAGTGATAAAAAACTAATCTTTGTCTTCAAAAATGGTCTATTAGATTTTATTGTTAGTATTATAATAAACAAGAACTTTAGTTACAAAAAAGCGTAAAAAAAAAACAAAAAACTTTACAGAATATCTCTGTTAGGAAACAATTACAGAATATTACAAAACAGAAAAAATATTACTAAACAATATAAAATTATACAGCCGTTCCGGCATGGTCGAGCGGTCTAGACGGCGGTCTGCCATGTGGCCGATGTGTCGGAACCTGGGTTCGAATCCCAATGTTGGCATGGCTGTTCTTTCTTCTTCTGTGTTTCATCTGTTTCCCCTTAGGCCTTATTATCTCAGGGCTTTCCTGGATGAGATGTGAATCTCGTCCCCCCTTCTTGACTATCACTAGCTTCGCCCTGATGTTGTCAGGTTGAGCTAGTTCCGTGGTCCCTAGTTGGCCAAATTCGATGAAAGGAAGGAAGGATAAAATTACACACAGGCTTCCAAAACACATGGCAGCAGAGCGCTCCATTTCTGTAACTTCCGTTTTATTATCGGCAGCAAACCCCATCTACTGGTGTATTTTTAAACTACAATAGAGAGTAGGCAAAAAGTCCATATACCTCTGGATATAGTTGAATATATAACATTTCTAGAAATAAGAAAGTCAGCGAGCAATGAAACAATCACACACTTGCACATCGACAACGAGTACTCAAATAATGGCAATAATCAAAGCAAGCAGATTCTCAATTGAAGAATGTTTAGTGACTGAAGTTTGGATTCACGAACGACAGCATAGGAAACAAACACTTTCACAAATTATTACCAATTTTCAGCTACAAATTCAGAAGGTGCCACCATCCAAGAGAACATTATTGACATGGTACAGAAGACTTTTACGTCAGGATCTGTGAAAAAAGGATTCACATCAGACAGGAAGACCGTCAACACGTTTGGCAACATGTTTCGCTGCTGTGGAAGAATCCATAACGCGATCTCCAGTAAAATCAATTTACAAGCGTGCTGCCATATTGGATAGTCTCCCCTTCAACCACATGCGAAAGGATTTGAAAGCGAAACCTTTTCACCCGTTATCAGTGAATGAGCTATCAGATGTGGGTTTATCATAACATGAAGAAGAATGCAACCTGCTTCTTCACCATTTACTAACAAGAGAAGATCAACTAAGAGTTCTGTTTAGTGATGAATGTGCTAGCTATCAAAGTACGAAAGATCAGAACGTTTATTTTTGATCATAGGAAAATTCACATTTCTTTCAAGAACTCAAACAAAATCTACTGCACAATAGGATTTGGGTGGGGATAACAAAAGGATATCTGCTTGGACCGTATTTCAATGGCCCAGTGAAGCAGATGACTTATCTGTGTATGATTAACGAATATTGCTTCCTGAACTAAAGTTTAAAGGCATAGCTAACAGTGCGTGGTTTCAACAAGATGGAGCACCAGATCATTTCACCATCAGAGTACGATTGTGCCTTGATGAGCTTTTCTGAAACAAGTGGACTGGCTGTGGATCTGAGAACTTTCCTTCACCTTTGCAATGGCCACCAAGCAGCCCAGATCTCACTATGCCAGACAATCCTCTGTGGGGAATCATTCAACAGGAAGTCTGCAAACAGCAGTACGTATCCAACGCTGAGATGCTGATTGCTGTACGCAATGTCTTCAAGACTGATGCCACAAATGTTACGGAAAATGAGCATACAGACTGAAGACGCATCCATCTGTGCAGAGATCATGGAGGAATGCATACAGATGTTTGAATCCATAATACACATCAATTCATTTTAAACCCAGTTTACTGACAGTGATATATGGACTTTTTGTCCACCGTATAGTATTCATAGAGAAGGGTATATCTCATTTAAGGCTCTTTCTGACTAAATTGTGAGCAACTTAGAAACCACTAGTAATATTAATGGAACTCCTTTAACAAAACCTAACAATGTCATGCTCAGTTCAACTATTCAACAGTCCTAGTCCATAAGTTCACATTTAGTCCACATCTGCTTATTATTACTAAGTAAGATCTAATCACTACACACAGCTAAACGCAGATAAACGCCTTCAAAAGGGAAGCAAAGCAATGGGAAAATATAGCTAGGAGAACTGCTGAGCAACGTAAATTTATGGAATCTATAGCCGCCTTTAGAACCTACAGGCAGCAACCTGAAAGTGTTAAAGATACATTATATTTTGCCAGCCAAGCATTAAATTGACCATGTCCTACTAGTATTTCAGCAACAACAAAGTTTAAATTCCCAACTGGGCTAAAATATATCAAACAAAAGAAGAATCGCTAATCAGAGAGAAGTGCTATTCGATTAGAGTGTCTGGCACAGTTCTTCAGCCCTGCCCTCCTTCCTGAGCCTTGTTAAACATTGCGTCGGATTCTCAGTTCGATTCGGAAAATAAACATCAACATACAACAGTTTTCCAAGGCATTTCTAGTAAAATAATCCACAGTCAAGCACAGCTGATTATTAATAATGTGTATGTGCACTTAAAGACGTCTGCAGGTGAAGAGAAGAAAAGAAAACTCTGGAAAGCCACTGATGATGCAACAGGCATAGGAATTTCAGCTGTCGATCGCATTGTAATTTGCAAGGCATCAGCAACAATAGTTAACTCTTTAGTTGTAAATCTGTTTCTCTCTTTCCTTTTATCATAAATAATTACACATTAATTCACCAGCACCTATGCAAGTGATAATTAATATCACACCTAATAAAACTAGTTACAATTAAAAAAAATAAAATATGCAACTCCAGTGTGATTTCATGATGCTCATTTTTCATTTTCCACCCGTGTATTATTGTCCGCGATAGTTTTAATGAAACTGTCATGCATCATTCATTCTTTGTCTTAATTTTGGAAGAATGATAGATAAATGTTGGTTTCTGATTGCAGGATATGGGGGATCTTTATTTCCAAAAGAATAAACACTTGACTATTTAGGAAAACCGATTATTTAGACTTGAAAAATGTATGTTCTTGCAAGAAAATAAAGTTTCTATCTATTTAATCAATTTCAGGGTGGCTGCACTACAATGTTGCACTGATTTTAAAAAACAAGACTAAAATCTGAAGTCATATTTTCCATAATCAAGAATACTAATTATCTTGTTTTATCTTGTTTACTACTGAACAAATTAATATTAGTGGTTCTATGGTTAATCACATTTGTTATCTTAAAATCTGTTTTCTCACTTATATAGTTTATTCACTTATTTTGTCCTAACAGTTTTTAATCTTTCTTTACTTCACCACAGTGCATGGATGTTAGTCGTTTTGTAACAGCCAACATATATGCACGGTGGTGAGAAGTCATTGCTTGGAAGATAATTTTTGCTCAAGTGATAAATTTACCACAATTATAGCATTATGACCCTTTCAATATCAATAACTGCACAAGATTTAATACCATTAAAGATACCTTTGCTTTTAATGAGGCACTTCAGGAGAAACTCTTACAATCAACGTATTTTTCATGTTGAGCACTTGAACGACTGAACCTTGTGAGAATTATATTAATGTGTTTAATAATCTCAAGGTAAGATGCGACTTCCTTATTTTTGTGACATAATTTAGTCGTATATGTTTTCATTTGAAAGAGCCTCATCAACATGAAGAATTCTAATTTCCAGTAACTTTCCTTCTGTTCTGCTTCTGAATTTGTTCAGCTACTTATGTATCCAACATCATCTTCACTACAGACTTATAACTTCATTTTCTCATCACTTAGTATTTTCAATCTTTTCACTTTTGAGTCCAGTTGCTTGTGATCTCTAAAATCTGTCCAGTCTTCTTACGCTAGTGTAACCTTCTTTACCATGTTCTTTATTCAGAGGGTATAGAGTCATTTCATGGGCATAATTTTGCTTTATTTTTCAGTTCCATTTATTTGTCGAGTAATAAAAGTTTGATTTAAATTAATACCTTCAGCAAAGGTTTTCCTACAATATTTATTACTAAAAACCTCCATGCTTTTACTAGCAGAAATTTCAAAAAAATATTGTAAACCTGCTTAACCATTTATTTGTATTTTAGTTTTTATCAGGTTAAATAACATTCTGATAAATGAGTCTGCTTTGATTAATATGTTTGATTGTTGGTCTGGTGCATTGATTATCCTGATTTAAATATTATTGTAATAATGCATACTAATATGTATCTGATACAATGTTAGTATTGATGTTCCTTTGCTATTTATCATTTGTATCCTTTAATAAATCCTTTTTTGATTTCTGTTTACATCTGAAGATGAGGTTAAAGACCTTGAAACATGTAGAATGAACATTAAGGAGTCTGCTTTTTAAATTTATTGAATATTTAATAATAATTTGGTACACAATCAACCTTCTTCTTTTGTTGTAATTGTATAGAACCTTATTCTTTGTTATAACTGCCTTGGTTTTAATTTTCTTCAAAATGTAGCCTCAAGAAGCAGGGAAAGGTTATTACCCTGCGAAATATCGCTGGGAAAGTATGGAGGTTTTTAATAATAAACAAGTTTTGTAATCAAGATTAGATTGTTTTCCTACAATGATTCGTTTTGTGTTTTCCTTCCTGAAGTTGAATATCCGGTGCTGCTCAATATTTTTCAAGTAAATTGAGATGATCTTTTGTTAGAAGGTGCAAAGTATCTCCAAACTTTTGATTTTCAATTTTGTTTACAGCTCTTTTCACAGTTGGTTGAATGGTTTCTTTAATTTCATTTATAGTATCATTGAAAAGTAGTTTTCTAAGGCATTTATTTGTTGTGCAATTTCTCAGGCTTAGTTTCTTTGGAAGTCCCATGTTTCCGATAGTTTGCCTTACTTTGTAACTCCCTTGTTTTCCCTTTCCAAATATCATAGTTGATCCTGGATATTATAATGAACTTGAGTGATTTTTATCAACTTAAATGATACGTTTTGTGAAAACTAGTCTAACTTATGAAAAAAATATTTATTTATTTATATCTGCAATGGTTCTAAGGATTTTCTTTTAACGGTCTTCACATTGCATTCAGTTTTTCTGATCTGTCAAAATAACAATAAAAAAAATAAAAAAAATCACCCATAAGAGAGAAGTTATTTATGTTGTTTTCCCCCATGAAAAAAATCTTATTAATCTTATTAATCTTTCATGATTAATGCCTTTAATGAAAACATTGTAGTCATGTCTACAACACAAAAACACAACTTTCAAAGAAATGTTAATTTCCTGCTCCATTTTTCCCTCCTCCATATCTTTTATGTTATTCTGTGGGTCAATGTTGTTTTATGAGTATCAGAAATTTACAATTTTTAATCCCGATTTAAAAATTGTAATATTATTAGAAATGAAAAGATTACAAACTAATCCTGCTATTTTTGTTTAAACGTACAATTACATAGGAAACAAAATATTTTGACAGTTTAAGCAGTTTTATGAAGTTTTGAGATATTTGAGAATGTAACTGCCATGAAAGCTGCTATTCTCACAAATGAGCTGTCATTTCTTCTTCTATGCTGTTTCTATTTACTCATTCTACAGAAATAGTTTTATAATATAGGAAACACAGACAACATAAATTCTTCACTAAACATCACTATAGTTCACAGAAAGTTGCTTTTTCTGCTTCTTCAGGCATATGTTTTACAAAGCAATTTAGAAACAAACAAAGATAGGCAATGTTTACAATCACTGAATAATTTATTAGAAAAATTCAAAAACCATTGAAGCTTTTCAATGATTATAAACATTGCCTATCTTTGTTTGTTTCTATTTTGCTTGTAAAAATATGCCTAAGAAGCAGAAAAAGCAGCTTTCTGCAAAACATAGCAATGTTTAGTGAAGAATTTATGTTTCCTGTGTTTTCTAAATTATAATTATGTGGTTTATATATTCATTTATTGAAATGTTGCATCTAAGAAATATTTTTTTTTTTTTTAAATATGTTCATACATTTTAAATCTTGGATGAAAAGAAGTTTAAAAATATAGAAAATACAACTCTTGATACAACTCGGACAAAGATAATAAAAGAATAGAAAAGCCAACACTATCTGTAATAATCAGAATCTAGGTATCAGTTGTTAGTAAAATAATCATGGCAATTTGTCTATTATAATAGGGAACCAGTGTCAGTTATATTGACAATTTCATGTGTGCTCTCAGAATGAGAGAGAGAGAGAGAGAGATGTAATTTTGCTAGTCTGAACAATGGGAGAATCCTGATTACAAGGATCCAGTAAGAATTGTAAGTCCTATTTTGGGGAATTCATTTAGTACATTGATTTTGTTTTGTTGCTTTCCTTGGCTTCAACTAATGAAGAAGTTTCTTTCCATTAAGCAAACCTTGTGGGAAGGAGATGTATTCAAAAGTATGTTTGTTGAGAATTGGACAAGGTTTGTTTAATGGATTTGAAGTTATTTCATTGAAGTATAAAATATTAACTTATCTGTGGTAATAAAGTAGTACAAGAATAAATCTATTGGAAATGGTGGGTTTGTGATATACTATGGTTTATATATTGTTTATAGTGAATTTACACAATGTATAGTAAGAGTGACATAATTAATGGAAACATTTTTAAACTTCAGTTCTTTATCTAAACCATGTAAGTATTTTTCATTGGCACAGATAACAGCCCCAGCTATCTTTTATTATCTGTTGTGTGTATATGATACACATGAAAAGCTGTAGATGTTGAGCGCTCATTTCTGAATGTAATAGGTACGAAATCTGTTTTTGAACCAGATTGCAACAAGCTCCTTTGAAGATTTGCTGAAAGTTATTGTTGTTGTTACAAGTGAAATATTGTGCATTAAATAATCTATTAATTGGATAGTTATTTCACTGGAGTTTTTATTATATTTTCCCCTCTGCAAAGTTTCCTTTCCTTATGATGAGAGTTCTAAGTTCTTTGTTCTTCCAGTCCATTGTATAGCAAACATCATTAAGTTTATACAATGTATCAATGGTTTTGCTGTTTAGCAGAGGTTAGATGAGTCATGATGGAATTCTCACTTACTCATAATGAATTAAAAACACTACTCTGATTTATAATAAGCAAAACAATTTACTGTTTCTTACAGCTTAAATTAGTTTTACTTGCTAATCAATATTCCCGTATTCTTTATCTTTACATGATAAATAAATTAAATATTCAACGCCTATCTATACAAGTATATATTGAATTTCCTATGTATATTTTAATCAAGAAAACTTATAATTGTGTCTCCCAGTATTTCCTATGTAAAGATTCGTCTCTTTATCAGTCAAAATTTTTGGGAAGAATTCCATATTTAGTTAAAACTACTTAAGCTTTAGAAGAAATTTTGACGTATATTAAATTATCTTGAATTTTGAGGAAAAAAGAAAATGATCTAGATTATGTGATTTAAAATTATTTTAAAAAGCTTAAAAAAAAGTTTTTTTTATTTTCTCTTCATTTATTCTTATACAAAAATCAATTATAAATTAATATTATCTCTTCAAAAAAATTTATTTTAGTTTTATAAAACTTATTTAAAGAATTTTTTTTTTTAAGTCAATAGGTTGGAAGTAAATTTAACTAAGTTTTCACATCTCTTCAGAATATTGTCAAATCTTCCAAACAAACATCATAAATATTCCAGTTCTGCAGCAACAATACAACAATTCTTTTATTAGTGGCAAGTTGATGTTAGACTGTGAATAATTTGTTTGAATACTGGATATATGATTGATGTACTAAGTGCATATCTAAGACATTTCTATTATTTTAGCTCATTTTTTTTTTGTATTAATTTAAAACTTGGTGGTTTTCCAGAAGTAGGCATTACCTATTTATTAATTTCCAATCATTTCACTTTACAGGAAATATGTTATTTACTTTTTCACTCTCCTTATTTCTTCAATATTCATATCATCATATACTGTAGCATTTAAAAATAAATAAAGTCTTAATGAAAAATAGGATCTCAGCTGACAATTATTGCTTTCTTTTTGCACCGATGCAATGCAAGGCCTATTCAGAGAGGTTTTACTATAAGCCAAATGGATATTAATATGTAACGGTATATTGAATCTCAGCACATAAACTAGTAAGTTGATAGAATTCTGCGACCATCTCTATATCTTCATTAATATCTAAGAAAACTAATAATCAAACTCCATCAAATGAAACTTCGGTATTTCGTCTTTTATTGCAAAGACTTTATCAAGATCTCTTTTTTAAAAAAACTTAAATAACAAAAAAATAAATATAAAGGAAGGAGAAAAACCTTTTTTCTCAATCCTAAC
The DNA here is from genome assembly GCA_023159025.1 of Thereuonema tuberculata. Lineage (NCBI taxonomy): Eukaryota > Metazoa > Arthropoda > Chilopoda > Scutigeromorpha > Scutigeridae > Thereuonema > Thereuonema tuberculata. The sequence goes on along the minus strand of JAFIDM010001028.1, from coordinate 18,110,532 downwards.
AAACCAAGATCATAACAAATCTCATAATAAATAAGATCATAATAAATTAATTATTAATTTCACTTTGATTGTTAAATTTGATTTTTAATTGTTAGTTTCACGTTGTAAGGTCTTGTTAAAAAGATTTTGTTATGATCTTGGTTTGTTAGGATTGAGAAAAAAAGGTTTTTCTCCTTCCTTTATATTTATTTTTTCGTTATTTAAGTTTTTTTAAAAAAAAGATCTTGATAAAGTCTTTGCAATAAAAGACGAAATACCGAAGTTTCATTTGATGAAGTTTGGAGTTTGATTATTAGTTGTCATTGTCTCTAGTCAAAAAGGAGGCTATTATTTATTACAGAAGGTAAAGAAAAAAAAATGGTGAGGAATCTATCCAAATACTCCTCTTGTAAGTGGAGTAATTGTATTAGGAATCTATGTGATAACCAATTCCTGGAAAAAAAGCTTTTCACTTATTATTTTCTTAAGAAAAACAATTTCGATGAATTAAAGGAAAAAAAAAACTATCTTGTTTTCATCTTGGATTGTTTGTCTGTGTGCTGCAATTCCAAATTGTAATCTAATTGTAATTTACAGAGTGTTAGTTACAGTTTGCTTCAACTCTGTATCAGCAAAATCATTTTGTTTGTGTGGTTTATTTTTTTTTTTTAAACTTCATCGAAAATATCTTGAAATTGTAATAGTTGAATCTTGGAATTAATAATGTAACTGCATAAATGATATAATTTTTGCTCAATCTTCAGATAACCTATGAATGGATTACAGTCAGTTGCATGAAATGTATAAATGCTGCCTGTTATTTAGTAAGTCAGCAGGTAACAAATAAATTTATCAGCATATCTATCTATTTTTCACTTCACCTGTAACCCCTTGAGGTTATCGTGATAATTACATTTATTTTTATTCAGTTGCTGGACAAAAGAAGTCAAATAAACTTCTCTAAAATCAAGCAATAAACCTTTACTGTCGTCTTACTGCTCTTCCTGCTGTCTTACTGCTTTTCCAACTCTACATCTTCCTTCTTTCGTAAAACAAACAGATGGAGAAGGAGATTTAACACAAAAGCCTTCCTTTCCACCTTTTATTCTTCTGAAGATCAACTGTTTTTTGTGCTCCGAAACAGTCAGATTTTTTTCACTGATATTTTATAATATACAATATTTTATTTTCTTTCCTTACATATCCTTATTTATTTATCAATGCACATCAAGTCAAAACATCAACTGAAATGGAAATCCAATCGTATCTTAATTTAAGATAAAAATCTATTGACAGCATTGGTTAATTGTATCATTACATCTAAACACTGATGTATGATATGATGCTTTGGAAGGTTTCTTAACATCAAGGCACATCAATCCATTGCAAGACTGTCAATAGATAATTCCTAAGGTTTTAGCATTGAAATTAGTTGTGACCATGAAGGTGTTTGTCTTGGTTTTTCTTTGGGAAGAGACCAAAAAAAAAAAATAATGAAAAATTATCATAATGCATTTTTAAGATTTTAAGAAAGCCCACCGTATGGTTCCCCCCCCCCTTATTATTGTGAATTTTATGTGAACAAAAGCAAGAAAAAAAAAAAAAAAATAGCTTATTAATGTATATTTTTGAGGTTTAGACTGCCATAGATCACCCGATGGCCAAAGTGCAATCGAGAGCTTCTCAAAAGTCACTCTCCAACAGCAAAGCTGATGAACTGAACTCTTTTCAGATGTAGGATTGTAGAAGAATAAATAATTTTATAATTGTTGGCAAATATAAAATTATTTATTCTTCTACTTGACTAACTGTTCCCAATGCTAAAACTGAAGCAATGGACAAAGCAAACGGCTCTTTGAAATGCAACATAGGTTGTGACGACACCACTGAAATGGTCCAATGTAAGACATATCTCCTCTTGATATCAGATTGGATGCTAGTGAAGTTCAAAATTACCATTGCTACCTTTCTTACCGATGTTATTTGAAAATAGTCACTTTTCGACCTGTATTTGTGTAAAAAAAAAAAAAAAAAAAAAGACACCTTAGTCACCTAAAGTCAAAAATGGTTGCCGACAGTCACTTTAGTTGCCAATGGCAACCCTGCAGTTAATCAATAAAATGATAATTTATTTTTTTATTAATCTTGTGATTTAGCATTTGTCCGTTCTTCTTGCCCCAAACCCCTCATATGAAACTTCATGGCATTACAAAAACATAAATGAAAATGCTTTAGTTGGTCTTTTGCCAATATAAAAGACAAAAAATATGAACTAAGACAAGTAATCTTAATAAGGAATAAGGCCGCGCGGTTGGCGATGTTGCTAAGACACTGGCCTCTCACCTCCGAGTCCTGGGTTCGGTTCTCATGTGGGTTTCGTTGATGGTGGCGATCCGTGCTGGGCAGGTTTTCCCGTTTCCCCTGCATATCTCACACCATCCTTTCTCAGTCTTTCTCTTCGTCTATCCCTCTTTCCGTGGGATGATACAAAAGATCTTTCAGGTCGACGTGCTCGGCAGTCATGCCACCCACTTTCAATTAATCTAATAAGGAATATGACTATCTCGGACCACAGTGTAGGTACCTTTTCATATTGACTATAAAGTTGTCAGATAGCTCTAAGGGTGTTAATGAAGCAAAGCAGCAGTCTTAAGCTCAATAATTCTTCTGGGAGGAATGAAAGCATCAATCCATCTTCCAAGAGCATTCCATGTATCTTTGATCAGATTCATGCTGGGAGAAGTGGTTGGCTAATTCAATTTCCTATTCACTCAAGCTAATATGAATACCACTGCATCTGCAAATGGCAAAACAGTTCAAGTCATCTCCATAATTAACTTTGTCGATACAAAGTGTTTTCCTCGAAGATGTGAAGATCAGTGCAGCCAATGACAGCGATCCCTGTCCACACAATAAACTTCCAACACTAAAGGGATCGATTTCTCAAATGTTCTACCATCCCTCCAGTTAAAGGTTTTTCTGGACTGTTTCCAGACTGAATTTGACTAGTCTGTGAAGAACATTTTGTTTCATGTCTTAAGCACCAGTTACTTGTTAATGGCACAAAATCAGTTATTTTAAACAAAGTTTTGTAATGATTAAGCGAGAATTGATAATTTAATATTTGTACATTTTTAAACTTTGTATTCGTACGATTAGAAAAGTTGTAATATATTATATAAAGCATTGGCCACATGGGATCCAGTGTACTGTGTTGGAAGAGTTATTAAGTTGCTTGGTTTGTGTTATGTTTATGTTGTGCGATTTGAAGATCCCATGAGGGCAATGCTCCTCTGGCTACGTGGGACTAACATCCCGACACCTATCCATACGCATGAAAGAACAACAACAAGACTTTACAAACACAGATCCCACACATTCGTACACCATTACGCACTATAAAGAGACAGGACACCCCCCCCCCCAACTTCTCAGCTGCTAAACCCTTTCCCACCATAATAAACTATTCCACAGTCTCATAGCTGAATCATTCCATATAATCCAGCTTAAGGCTTACGACACTATCACCGGCGGACAAAATGCCAGTCACTATTGCTAAATTTGCCTAATCCTCTCACTTCCCTCACTCACTATGCTTTCCCACCTCGTGTCGTCTTAAATACTGTTTTAATGTCTTACATGTTTGTGCCGTCCCTGATGAAGGAATACGCAGAGTATTCCAAAACTGTCGGTATATTGCCACGTTTATAATTCTCTCCTCAACATGTTTGTAAGTAAGTGCGTTTCATTTATTTCACTTTCTCTTTATTTTAATACGTGAATGTTAAGCCTCCTTGTTCAATCTCAACATCTCGAGCAGATGATATTAGGCATCATGCTATCACCTACAATTGTAATAGGTTGATCGCATTTCAAACATTTAAGCAAATAGCATAAATCCAATGAAAACAATATCAAATATCTTGAAATTTTTTGAGTGTTGGACCCTAAACCCATATACATTTTTGAAGTACTTCATGTGTACTTTCATGTCACAAAAGGGCATTAAAAAAAATCAGTAATACACAGACAATGTCTTCTGCTTGTTTAGCTAAAAAGTAGATAAGTTAAAATAATGAAACATTACCTTTCATAATATCTTTAGTTATTTCTTCAGCATCAGGACAGTTTAATAAATGGGCTTTAAATTTAGCAATGGGAATACGATGTGTAGCATTAAAAGGACATGTTTTCAAAATTACATTTGGATGATTCTTCTGGCATTTGAGTATGTGGTACTGAAATCGCTTCACTTCAATCCTATGAGTGATATCATAGGGACATGTCAAAAAGCCAGTGGCCATTTGGATAAGCTCCTGCAATTTAAATAACAAAAATCAGTCAACAAAATAAATATAAAATTATTAAATAATTTTTAAGTAATAATTAGTTTAGCAAGACAGATGTTTCACGTTTAATTATGCTCATCCTTAGACAACAAATAAAGAAAGGCAATCTTGTTCTTATTACATTTTTACAAACTGACGGTTTGCCGATACCTTCATGATAGTTGGGTTAAGTCAGCTGACTAAACATGGAATGACAACAATGGCTAGATGAGTAGTTTTAATATAATAAGGAAAAAAAAAAAAATAATATTTTTAAACTCATCTGAACTTGTGCTTAAGAAATTATAAAGAAATGTGTGCGAAAATAATTACTTCTTGGTAAGAACAATATTAGTGATAATTATTCAAAAAGCCTAAAACATTATATTTCAAGATAAAGCTTAAAGTGGTCAGTGAAAAATGTTTTGCTATTATATAAATATATAATATAAGGTAATTCAAAACTCCTTGAACAAACGTGACAGGAAAACAATAACCAACCGTATTCATAGTGGAACATAGGTCTGCAAATGCCAACCGAATGTGCTAGAGGGCACTGATTCCTGAGATGGTGACTCAGGGTGTGAGAACCTTTAATTCATTTCGTTTGTGCATTTCTTGAGATGGTTCTTAAACTTATTTATGCACATTAAATTTTATGTTTTCATGATTTTGTTGTCTGGAGGAGTCAGGTTCAATTCCCAACCCAATGAAGGTCAGAGATTTTTTCATGCTGAATTCTCCTCCCTTAAAAATCCATTTAGTCAACTGTAGAATGAGTACTGGGTTTCTTTCCTGAGGGTTAAAGGAGGCATTGTCCTGAACTTAGTTCCATAGTCAGCAAACAACTGGAGCTTTACCTTCCACAAGGGCCACTTAGGCCTGTTACTATTGGTTCATTCCGTAGGAAAGTCACCCAGGAAAAAAATATTTGTTGTTTGACCAATTTTACAAAGTTTTATTTTTGGCAAACATTCTTACATATCACAATAGTTCAAAAACAATTTTTAAAAATATTCCCTCTACTTCGTTCTCCTGTGGGGCCATTTTTCCGGCATGGCTGCTACAAAATTTCGATGTTCACGGAAACTTCAGTATCTTCGCATCTAAAAATGCTAGAGATTTACAACAAAAACCATTTCAATGGTCGATCAAATTAACTTGTGTAGAATTATTATGAATAAAAAATAATGAGGCTAACACACCAGACTAAAAATTATATTTATATTAAAAGATATTAAAAATTACAAGCTTTCAAACCACCTGCAGTTCTTTCTCAAGCAGAGAATTACTTAAAAATGATTTATGTAAATAATATATATAGGGAAATCATTTTTATGTAATTCTCTGCTTGAGAAAGAACCATAGGCAGTTGAAAGCTTGTAATTTTTAATATCTTTTAATATAAATATGATTTTTAGTCTGATGTGTTGGCCTGTTATTTTTTATTCCTAAAAACCAATTTACTGCTCTTAAATTGGACTAAATTCACATCTGCAGTCTGAGGGCCTGAGATTAAGCCTAAAATGTGGCAAATTTTCTCTTTCGAATGTAGTTTTTTTTTTTTTTTTTTTAAGATTTTTAAAAATTATAAAGGGTAGACGTCTAAATCTTCTATCTTAAATTGCCCTATTAATTTGTGAAATGTCAAAACAACAACAACTTCTAAAAGGTCACTTCATCCTTCTATTACTTGAGTCATATGATATTTTAAAAAGCTTCAGCAAGTGCATCAGGAATCACAAATTCTAATATAATAATAATAGCACTACCATTTATGGGGTAGGATTCAAAAGTAGGAAAAACTGTTCCCCTTCGTTACAACAAAAGCAAGTTGTTAAAAAGTTAGGCAAATATCACAATGGCACTTTTTATTTTTCAGAAATACTTACAAGCCATATCAAAAATCAACTCGTCAATAACTAACAAAAAAAAAAGTCAGTACTCATTAGAAGAAAAAAACGAATGCCAACGTAAGTCTAATTCTGGTCACCTAGATACTGAAATCTACGACCCAAAGAGGATGTTTAGGCATGTAGGCAATACAGATAGAACGAATGCAGGTAGTCATGATTTTGAGGTTTAATACAGATAAATGTTAAAAACTTATAAATGCTCAGAAATAATGTAGCAAGCTTTTAGTTCTTCATCATATCACAGTAATAAAATCTCTAAAACACCCTCCAAAATTTTAAAACAGCAAGCTATGATACAATACTTTATGCCTTGGAAGTTTCAGAAATAATTCTGGATATCAAAATCTTGTCTTTCTCATGCATATGTAACAATTATATTTTCATTAATTCCTAAAAACTTTTCACCAATTTTGTAACTTACCTGACTTTCCTTTTTGAAACAATGCACAAACACACACTTTTGCTACTCGGGTCACTATCAGTGGCGGAGTGAAAACACGAAGTAAGAAGGAAAGGGAAGTATTCGATAAATATATACAAATCCTTTAAAAATGGCTTCTGTTCTGATTGGCTTAGAAATTGAATTTTTTTGATTGGCTATCTAGTATAGCCTCGTCATGTGATCTCAACATCCGGGAAATAGGTGCTGCCATCGCTCGGTTGGTTGGAATCGGTTTGTCATTACTATTTCCGGTATTTTCATTGTCGCGTGGGTTAAAGAATGGATGTTGACTACGAATAATCGTAGCAAGATGTTTTGGTAACATCTTTAGCAAAACGTTGTTTATGAAAGGGTTGGAATTTGAAATCGTTAACAGTATTTGCTATTTTCTGACAGTATTAACGTTGATTTCACTAATTAAGTTTAAGACTATTTGGAGTTATTTACTTGTTTTTTGTCTTTGAATACTGAGTTAGACTTTAAACTTAGCATCTGTAATTTTGATTTACCGGAAATAATTCTTTCCAATTACTATAAAACACTAAAGTTTCTTCTTTACATTTGCTTTCATTAGTTTTGCCTAATATAATTTAACATGTAATAGGAGGTATATGTTGAATTTAACATGCACATCAATGGTAAAGGTCTAGTTTACAGTAACAGGTGTTGGTGCTTCTTTTTTTTTCGCGTCGTCAAACATGGCCGTCTTCGGACCTCAAATTTGAATTGGGAAGTTGCCAACAGATACATCCTGGAGCTGAGCAGACCTCACTTTACCTAACCTACAGCTAATCGGAATAAACACTTCGGTCCTTCGGACCTCTTTCGGATGAAATTTGTTTCGAAGGCTAATTAATCGGACTAAACAGTTCAGTCCTTCGGACCTCAAAATTTGACATCATATATCCTTTCGCAATATCGTACGAAACATCCTATTGGCTAGTACTGTGTTCTAGACTCTAGACCAATATTTATAATCAGATTTTATTCATGTTAAGATGTATTGTTACTAATAATAGCTAATTTTACAAATCTAAAAGATTTTAAAATTCAGTCTTTCTTCTGAACTGTATTTAATTGTAGTGAATTTAATAGTCCGGCAGTTCTGATAGTTGACATCTCAATTTTAAAAATAAGTTGAGGATAGCTCCTACTAGGCAAGATAGGATGCCAAGAAGAGAAAATTGTCACTGAAACCGCACATATCCTTAAAGAAAAAATCGTAAAGTAGCTCTTTCCACTTTTTAAAAACGTAATGCTGTGAAATATTCAGTATTCGCATGTCCTGTTGTGGTACCATACCAAATCACGTTTGGGAGTGTTTTGGTAGAAGTAAATTGTGCTTTTGAGCAGAAAATGTCTTGGTACAATTTAAGCGCATTTTTAAGATACTGTCAGAAATACGCAATATAGTCACTGATACGGAAAGCAATTCCCACATGTCTTCAAGAAAATGAAACCACCTGTCCAAATACCACCTCGTGGTTTCTACAGATTCTCTTCCAAGGAAATCACCGAGTGCCACACATTTTTGAAAAAACAAATTGCTTCCTAGTTATTTCAGAGTTCCAGTAGATATAGCTACTTGTTATATAAAATCCCAACATTTTCTAATAAAATACTTTTTCTGATACCTTCCATAGATTATTGTAGTGCAGTTTAATCAAAAAATCACTGTGCAATAGTGGGTCCAGGTACCATGACTCTGTAAAGTGGATAGTTCTACATTAGATTCATACTACATGTTAGGTTATACAAGATCATTCTCAGTGCACTGTTCCTCCTAAGTTATCAACCCTTAGGTTGGTTGGCAGCAGTTCGCCATGCCTCTGTCTTCTGCCATTCTCTTGAGAGAGGTGTAGGTGGGGCAGCCAGTACCTTTCAGTATCTAGTTAACGAATTCCAGTCTGGGTTTGCCTCTACCTTCCCTTCTATTATGGTTTTAATGAGACCATCATTTCTCAAAAGATGGCCTACCCATGTTACTCTTCTTTTTTGTATGAGACGCCAAAGTGCACTGTTATCGGCATTGAAACATTATTACTTTGTTACGCAATGTCATTTTATAATTCAATAATTCACTGCGCTGAGATTGTATCAACATTTACGATTACTGAGAAGGAAGCCTATGGTGATAGTTCAGGGTTGATACCATGACTGGCGTGGTAGGCCATTGCATGACACTTTGACATCATCCATTGGTAACTGTACTACATAGAAACATATTTGACAAGATTTATTATTGAAGCTTGTGTTATAAATAGTTTTCATTGTTTCAATAAACAAAAAGGAGGGGAAGTAAGCCTCATTTTTATTAGAAAAATTTAAAAACAATTGTAAAAATCATGAATTTTTTCAATGATTGTAAACATTGCCTAGTTTTGTTTGTTTCTATTATTCTATGTTTCTTTCTATCTTGCTTTGTAATTAAGTCTGAAAAAGCAGTTTTCTGCGAAATATATGTTTAATGAAGAAGTTTTGTTTCCTATATTATAATTATGTGGTTTATATTTTTATTTAATGCATCTAAGAAGTGGAATTATGTTTCAACAAAGCATGGATACTGTAGGATATTTTTTCAACCATATAAAGGCAATGCTTGGAAAAGAGGTAAATGACATGATCTTGAATCATCAGAAATGTCTTAAGAAAAATCGCTAAATGTGAAACTAATATATTTTTTATATCTAAATCTATATACTATGATATTCTACCAAAACCATTAGAACTCTTTTTAAAAAGTCCCATTAATTATCCCAAATGAACGAATGAATGACATTCCAAAACTTCAATCAAATACAGTACCCTCATACAAAGATTATATCCGAAGGATGTGTATGAAAAAAATCATGAAGATTAACTCTGATAAATTTAATCGTAAATTAAATTTTCTGTTGAATAAGAAAAAGGAAAAATTATATAATTGTTGAAAAACCATCAATCAACAGTACTTCAACAATTTCACAAAACATCGAGACTATGTTTATAATGCAAGCCATAGACCCTTTCAGTTAGAGGAGTTAAACATATTAAGCAAAGGCCTAAAATTTCAAATATCAGATAAAAAACGCTTTGTAAATATGTTTATCGACATTGAAAATTAAGTAATTTTGCCATTATCAATACAATAAGTTGTAATTCTTTAGCGTATACAGAGTGTATCATAATTTCATTTATATGATTCCAAAAATAATATTATTTAATATTAAAAAAAACAAACTTATAATATTCTGATGCTCACCATGGCTCGGAATGAAGAACACAAAAACAACTATCCGAGAAACTAACAACGGAAATTGTTAGATTTGCGCCAACCTTAATGTAATTAATGTAGATACATCTCCTGAAGAAGGCCCAAGGCACCGGACCAAAATATCGAGCAAATCTCACCACGGAGTGGAAAAATCCCTCAAACAAGGACCTAGACAGTATCATGTCCAAACGATATTGCATTTTAAAAAATGGTAGAAATAACTCGTTTTTAAAGAATAGCAAATATCGAAAGTAAAGTATTTAACATTTTTCATCTTTGCAAGAAGCCCAATCTTCAGTGTCTCAGCAGAATCCAAAGTATTTGGAAAGAATTAAAATAATTCGATAACCAGATTTTATGAGATAAAGTAGATAATGGAATAAGTTTTGTAACTTATCGAACTTTGTAATCTACAGAAATCTATGCAGCAGGAATTATTTTTTACTTCATAATCATTTATTTTAAGGTTTTCTAATAATTATTACAGCAATTATTTTTTTCCATTATTATCATTATTACTTTTTTTATAGTGATTTTTATGCTGTTCTTTAATTAATTTTTTGTTGTCTTAAGAACAATTTCTTTTTATAGACATTTAAAGAATGAAAATTTAAAATAAGAGAAGTGAAGCCTCTGACTTTGCTCGAAGCACGTATCTATCGAAACAAATACACAAGGGTCTGGGTGGTTTTCCTTTGGCTTTCAGTCAAATTTACTGACTTCGTGAGGGAAAAACGAGCCTAGCTTGGCGAGCCTGAATCTGGACGATTCCACTGCATAGAAGCTGCCCTGAAGGTGCAGGCTTCCGAGATGTGGCAAGCTGTTGGGATCCCGGCTTTAATAAAAACATTGATTAGCTGCTTACAAATAAGACTGAAGATTTATAATATAAAATATAATTACAAAAAAAAAAAAAATTGAGATTTTGTTATCGTAACGGAATTATTGTATAAATCTAATTGGCATTGTAAAGCAGGATCATATCTAAAAATAAATTATTTATTTTGATAAACTGTTGAAAAGAAAAAATAAATCGTTCAAATAGATAACATGTTTATAGAATAAAAGCATGTAACTTATTTATTGATATTTAAGAAATAAATGTAAACGTTTTAAAAGGGTGACAGAAACAAATCTCCGTCGATAGGTATTTCGTTAAAAGGCCTGTGCCAAGTGAAAATGAGGGCAGACAGGAGAAAAAAGTTAAGAAAAGTAAAGAATACAAATCGAAAAAAGTAAAAAAAAAATATGTAAGCTAAGCTAATTCTAAGTTTATGTAAGTTACGCAATGTAAGTGTAAGGTACGGTACGGAATCAAGTGTCTACGTTTGGGCCAACTCTCTTCTCCTCCTCCGCACGTGCTGCCATTAGCCGCTACTGCATCGTCTGTCAGTAAGAACTCATAATTAAAACCACATTTTATTTTAATCACTCAAATCCTTATATACTATAGATTTTTTTTTGTGTGTGTGTATGTCTCTACAGCAATTAAAAACATGTTTTTTTCCATTATTATTAGTATTAATAAGGGAGTTTTTTAGAGGGCCGGAACCAATTAATTTGTTTTCTGTTATTTCTTATGGGAAAAATGCTTTGAAATACAAACATCTCGAGTTACAAGCTCGGTCCTGGAGCCGATTATGCTCATATCTCAAGATATTACTGTACTTCTAATCAACTCACCATGTCCTGTTGTTGATATTAATAACAACCAAGTTAAATATACAAACAAATGGCTTTGTAATGAAAGGCTACAAAAATTAAAAATAAAGTTGTACAACAAAATTTATTTATGACACAATACCTAAATTTTAATAAGAATATGAAAATATAATATCTATTATCTTGAGCAAAAATGTACTTAAAAAAAAAAAAAAAAAGGAGTCAAAATTGTATGCTTGTGTATTTTAAACAATATTTTTATTAACTTGTACAGAGTTTTAAGTGAAAGCAAATATATTTTAGAAATAAAACATTTAAGAAATGCAATTTTTTTTTTTTGCATTTTTCTCAACATTAGTAAAGGATTGCACTTTAATAAGAAACCACTGGACTTTGACAATTCCCCTACCTTCAACCTCAGAGCAGATGATGTGTGAACAGATACAAATGCCACAGTCATATTATTTGTTTCAGAAATGCTTTGTTTTATCAATAATTTGAAATGGTTTTACAAGTCTTTAATATTGAAAACATAAATGTTAGATCTCAGCCAAAGTAGAATGGAAAAAAGTCAGAAACTGTTACTACAGGCTTAAGAAGTTTAGGTGAAATGGTCTTCAAATCGGATCTGAAACATCTCATCTGGAAAATGAGCATTATAATGAATTTACCACAAAAAAACTTGCAATAACTCCTTCTTCATCCTAAGCTTCTTTAATCAATATTAGGAAGAAGATTAGTTTTCATTATAATGAATTGTTATTTTCTTAAATTTTGAAGTTCATCTTCTATCCAGACAGATACCATCTGTCCCACAGGCACACTAGATTTTAGAACAAATGCATGATCATAGCCTTTATCACATAAGATTATATTTCCTTCTGGAAATAGTTCTTTGATGTTTTTGTAGTACGTAATCGGACACCAGTGATCTAGAGGTCCGTAATAAAAAATTATTCGAAATAGGTTTTTTTGCACAATTTCTACATCTAAGTTTTTCACAGTTTCCATTTCTGTCTTGGCCATGTATGTCCAGCTATTGGTACAACATGGATCCAATATATTCAGACTTGCACTGTAAATAAATTGATCAACTTTCTGCCCTTTAAAAAACCATTCAAGAATACCTTTCAATAGCCTTTTGGGAAGAAAAGATAGAAAATAAATGAGCATCAATATTACTGGTCTAAGGTAAGTTAATACTGGTGTGAGCTGCTTTCCTTTAGGAGACTCGGCCAATCGTTCCAAAGCAGGAAATAAGAAGATGGCTTTAATAATCTGCTCACAAGGGAACTCGTCCATAAATTTCAAAGTAATGTAGCATCCTATGGAATGACTAATAATAATCAACTGCACATCCTTTGGAATAAACTTCATGACAAAATCTTTTTTGTGATTTATCTGACCTTGCAAAGAATAAAGATGTTCATTTCCTGTTAATTATAAATGTTAATAAGTGTTAGTGCATGAATGCAACAGTTTATTAGAAATAAAGCAAAAATAAGACATTTATTAAAACTAGTTTGATAAATATTATTGAAACATGCAGATATATTCTGGCAAAACTAGAAATTACCAAGTACTCTTAAACATTGATGCAATATAGTTAGCTTTGTCTCCCAAGATTTTTGCTCACTGTCAAGATATTTTGTCTTATCATATTGTATCTGGTTCCATCAGTGGTCATCCATTATCTCACTTCTCAAGTTTAAGAGTTGTTTTTTTTTAGATACCTCTCTATGAAACCATTATGAACAAGAAGGCTTTAACAAGTTATTTATTAGATTATTGTTAAATAAATTGTAAATACATCTTGGTCTCATTATTATGGGAAAAATTAACTAAATAACCATTTGAGGGTAGGAGACAAAGGGATGAATCTAACAAGGAATATCTAAGAGGCTTAAGTAGCTACAACTGATCATCTTATTCATGTGATCTACTTAAAACATAAAGAAAACTGATTCAAGTAACTGTTAGTAATTCTAAGAAAAAAATTAGGCCAAGAAATGACAGCTACATTTTTGCATCCAAATTCTTAAAAAAAAAGCTAAAAGAAAGATAAACAAAAACTTTACAAAATTGAATTTACTATTTTTTTTTTTGGAAATTTTATAAAAAAAAAAATACATTCAAAATGTGATTGACAGCTATTAGTGATTATACCATCAAGATAGCTGTGATAAGAAGAAAGTTTTCTGAGAAATATACAGGAAAACTGTAAGAGTCTACGTGTCACAATAGATCAGTGCTTTAAAACTATTTTAAGTAGATTTGCATAGACCGATTGTTTGAATGTGTGGCAAAACTTAATTTGGCAATCCATTTCCTTTGCACTGGTGAATGAAAAAAAAAAAATGACCTCAGGAAAATAAATGTCTCAGCCACTGAATCACTAACAGAAACAAATGAACGATAAAGCCTTGCAGTCAGTTACTACTAAGCAGATGGAAGCCAATACATCTCTTAAAAAGAGGTTAAAAGTTACTGGGGAAAGACTAACGCTAAATGAACAAGTAACCCATTTTTCAAGGGTTAGAAAAATGAGATATTATTAATTAATTAAGCCTCAACCAATCAGATCATTGTATTGCAGTCAATAATGAAAAAAATACCTGAAACAAGTACATGGTATTAACAGCAGAAAACCTCAAATACATCTTTAATCAATGTTTTTAAAACTCAATCATTACTGGATTAGGCAAATAAATTTGAAACTGATGTCATTATTTTTTAAAAAAATATAAAAATATTAGCATTTACCTTCAAACAAATTATCATTTCTTTCAGTTATTATAACATAATTAAATAACCATATTTTTCAGAGTTTTCAAATTCGATGTTCTTCATATTTACAGAACTATTATGAGGAATATATTTCTTAACTAAAAATATTGCCTATTATCAGATATCTTTGATTAAACTTAAAATCCACCAATTTGAATTTAGGATACTATGTTCTGTAGTTCTTCCCTTCAAAACTACTACTGCACTGTGATACACATGTTGGTAACCAAATTCAAGAAAATAATTCGCTGTAAGTATATAATAATAATAATAATGTAAAGTTAAATATAGACATGTTAAGTTGATTGGTGTATTTTTGTCATAATATTTATTGAGCAGTGTGAAGATGAAACTACTACTTTAATTATTTTCTTTGTTATGTTTGGATTTCAAAGTTTAGGAGAGCTTTAAGGTTACTATAAATAGTTTAAGTATGTAAGAAATCATGGGATGCCTTTTCTATTTCCAATCACTGTCGTTTTATTCAATTAAAAAGAAAAGACAAACGTATGGACATTAGTGAAGTGTCTTACAACTTCAGTAAAAAATTAACTTAATAATGTACAAAAATTAGTAATTTATACCAGAAATTAAAAAAAGATCAGAGTCCTCATGTAATCCAGTGGATTTCAGTAACTCATTTGTTTTGTTTGGATTCTAAGGTAACAGGATTTTTTAACTTCTACTGTATTTGTCTCTTTCCTGGGTATAATAATGTAGACTGCATTCTATAGTATGTGTAAGGCAATAATGTATTTGGCAGAATAGTCTGCAATTTCTATCTCTTGATGACACCAAAGGCATAAAGTCAGTGATCTAGATTTAGGGGAGAAAAAATAAACACAATACTGACTTAATTTCACCCTTCTGAACTTTCAGTTGCCATTATGTACATTCCCTAAAAAAAAAAGTATATTTATTGATGACTGGTAAATCCATCCAGTTTATGATATATCCTCTTTATTTTACATACTTTAGCTTATTCAACTGACAGTAAAGTTATTTTACATTTATAGAAATGAGGAATTGATTCTTGCACATTGACAGCGCTAGTGACTCGCATAAAAAAAAATAATAACAAACAAATCAGATTCCTTAATATAAAACGCATCAAACTGAGGGATTGTAAAATTAGTCTTCAAGGCAACTATCAGCTTCATTGGTTAATCTACATCTCATTAGTGTCTCCACTTTCACTGAATTTTGCCGACATTTCAAAATGTCTTCTCTACCATTTTCAATACCAATTATTATTGGTTAAGTAACGGAGGCTTAACAATGGTTGAAAATTTTGTGATAATTATCTCAATAATTAGTTTTTTTTTTAAATTAAATGAAATCAAAGAAATAATATAGGAATTATCTATTATCGAATAAGTACAAGTTTTTTTAAACAGTAACCTTACTTGATAATCCCTTTCGTCCAAGGGAAGATCTTAAGTACGTTTTTTTGTATTAAATAAATACATAAATAAATAATCATTTATAAAGTTAATTTAGATACATTTGAATATTTATGTAGGCCAATTCTTCAATGTGTGTCTGAAGCTCAACTCAGTAGATGATAATCGAGTGAAATCTGAAAACCTCTTCTTAATGGAAAGATTATGTCACCTGCTTAAACAGATATGGTATGGATTGATGAACAAAGCTTATACAGAGGGTTTTTTAACAATTTCAGCATTCTGTAGGAATCAACAAATTAAACATCAAAACAGAGAATAATGAGCATACTTGAATTATATCTCAGATCTATTAATTTATCATTTATTTCATTAATGATGGGATTCACATAGAACTAACTGTTAGATAACTCCTTTCTAAGTGTTGTCTCTCTTCTTCTGTTTGCCTGATAATTGTCATCCATTTGCATATAAACACAGCTTAGTAAATTCAATGGTAATTGTAGAGTAGCAAAGTTTCCAGATGAAAAATATCCATGGTGAATGAGGAAGGTTTTCCAGTGATTCTATGAAGATAAGGATTTAGGCTTCCTTAATAATTGCTGCTTCTGAAAATAGCTACATCATTTACTTAAAACAAATTGTCCATTTGAAGCAATTTTTGAAGTTTTATTTGGTTTCCCTTTCTCCCATAAGGCTGTTAAATTTGCCTAATTGGAACATCAGATAATACTTCTTTTTATATTTAATTTTTAATTTATAACTTTCAATTCTCTATCTTTCTTAACTTTAACCATCTCCAATTTCAATAACTGCCTTTGGAGGGATTTTTTTTTATTTTTTATTTTTGGAAAAATAAGTATTTGTTAAGCTCTAATTCAAACTAATTCCTACATTTTAAAACAAAATGGTTAATGGTTATCAAAACTCCAATTAATGGTTAATTCTGTTGTATTGTAATCAATTAATGATATCTTTTTCCCTAAAACTACATAGTTATTTACTTCGCATTTAATATCTGTTGTTTTCCAGCTATCTTTAAAAAACATTTCATCTACATAACTCTTTCCTTAAATATGCCAAAGCTTTGTGCTTGCATTAAATAAATAATAAAAAAAAAATATTTAGTTAATTTATAATTATTAGTTAATGTATTCCTTGGTTTGAGTCGTGTGATAACAATACTTCATTATTAAATTTTAAATTAAACTATTATTAGAGAATAATATTTATTATTATTTTTAAAATGGTCTTCTTAACATGTACTATTCCTTGATACAACAATGATATTAGAAGTCGCAATTTTTTTTATCTTAAATTTATTACAAGTATTTATTATTTTAGCAATATTTAGCAAATGCTATAATATTCCAAAATATCTATATGATTTTATTTTGCTTTTAATTAGCATTATAGTTGTAACAGCTTGTGTGTTATTTTCTTTTTAAAAAGTGCATGAACAAAAATAGATATTTATCAATTCTCTCTTCCCCAGAACCTTCATTTTTCAATTCATAATTTTTTCTTTTTTTTTTAACAGGAAAATCAAAGCCCACTTATTTTCAGTAAATTTAATTTTTAGGAATGTGATACACTTTATTTATAAATGGTTTTGAAGTTAAAGGAAAATCAAATGCAAACTTTGCTTGCAATAATTAAGGGATTCTTTTAATTGGTAGCATTTTGCAGGGCTTCAGTGATCCAGGAGGACACCATCTGTCCCACAGGAACACTAGATTCCAGCACAAAGGCATGATCATATCCTTTGTCACAAAGGATAATATCTCCTTTAGGAAACAGTTCTTTAATATTTTCATAATATGAAACAGGGCACCAGTGATCATGAGAACCATAATAGAAAGTTATTCGATAAAGATTGTTTTTCACAATTTCTTCATCTAGGTCTTTCACTGTGTCCATTTCATTTTTGGCCATAAACATCCAGCGATTAGTGCAGTCTGGGTCAAAAACATTAAGGCTCGCAGAATAAGCACATCGTGGGATTTTCTGCCCTTTGAAATACCATTCCAAAAGAGCTCTCTGCATTCTTGCAGACAAGTAGGATAAGCAATAGACAAGCAGTAGAACAAAAGGTCGGAAAAAAGTTAAAATTGGTGAAGCTAACTGTCCTTGGGGAGATTCTGATAGATGTTCAACTGTTGGAAACAGAAAGATAGCTTTGATAATCCGTTCAGCAGGAAACAGATCCATAAATTGCAAAGTAATGTAGCATCCTATTGAGTGGCCAATAATGATTAACTGAACATCTTCAGGAATAAATTCCTCAATAAAAGTTACTTTGTGAGTGATCTGACCTGGTAAAGAATAAAGATGTGCATTTCCTGTTGGAAGAAAAACAAAATGTTTTCAGAACTTTCAATATGAAGAACAATGTTTGTTAATTAAATTGCAACAAATTATTGGAATGTAGCTCCTTGTTAGTGTAGCTGTAGCTGGACGACAAAGGCACAGATAAAATTTTAGAGCTCAATTGTTAGGCAAAAAAAGGAAGAAAAAATAATTAAAAAAAAGAAACACATTAAAAAGCAGTGAGAAATTACGTTCAAAAACATTACTTGCTATATCCATACAACAACTTATTCACAGCATCTCATAAAGTCATTTTTTGAGAAACAACAGCTTGAGATGGACATTGTGGGTTAGTTCACTGAAAACTGGATCCCACAGACACATTGTATTGAAAAGGAGGAAAGCACTTTCAGATTATAAATTCTTCTGTTTGTTAAGCCACAATTTCTTGGAAAGGATAATTGTATTAATGTTGAAAGACATCAATTCCATCTCAAACTATGGGGGGAAACCATTACTTTTTCAACCAAACATTGTAACTATGCATTTTTTATGCAAATACATAATCATCTTATTATACATAGGCAATCATGGGCCTGTTAGCCACGTGGTAAAGTCTTGACTATAGATTGGAGGAGCCAGGTCCAACCCCCAACAGAGGTCAGGGATTTTTCCATGGTGAATTCTTCTCCACAAGGATCCTAGGGTCTACCCAGCCCTCTAAAGAATGGGTAGTTATTTTTCCAGGAGTTGAAGGTGTTGGACTGATCACCTGACCTCAATTTAGTGCCATTGATCATTGGCTTTGTTCCTGCAACCTCAAGGGCTACATAGCTAAAATATCCCAATGCAATTAAGCAATTAAGATAAAAAAATAATAATTATAATAGCAATAACAAAATAATGTTGACAAGAATTAACAGAAGTATTTTTTTTTAATTGTAAGATCTCATCAATGGTGCCAGGGTTGCTAAAATCAACCAATGCTCTCCTTAAAACTTATTTGGATAGTATACATTGAGTTCTATGTACTGCTTGGATGCTATGATGAAAACAACTTCTTTTCCATTCAAAGCATTGTTTATCTCTTAAAAGATAATGCACCATTTCAACTTCTTTCATCAGCCAGCTTTGAATCAGTGAATCCTGATTGTTTCTTAAATACTTTTGTATTTGCATTGAAGAAGTTTTAATGGACTTAAATTTACTTTGTAAGATGTTATTTAATTAAATCTACTCTTCCATTTAATCTGAGAATCCAAAATATAGTCCTATACTGTCTTTGAGGTTTAATATTTTAAATGGTTAGTTTGCTAACAAATACAATGACACAATCAAATGTAGATCATTGGGATTATGCAAGGAGAATTTACAAGTCCTTTGGGACTGATGGAACAGTGTTAATTTGTAATTAGTATTTATTTGCAATTCCACTGTTACACCCTTAAATCATAATGTAGAAAGCTAATCAATAAAAATTCAATTAAAGTTCATTTAAATCTCTTTATGATATTAAAAACTAAATTGTATCTATTAACAACAATAACTGTAAATGATCTGGATGAAATCTCATTCTCATTTGAGAATTCAAGAGTATATTATGGTGAGAATGGAATGCAAATCTTATTAATTGTAATTAATGATTTTTAATAATAATTACCTCATGTATAGAAGTGATTCTAAATAACTGTAGGTCTAATCAAAGCAAAACTTACTCAGATAGGAAAGGAAATGGTCTGAAATTACAGCTAATGGTAATAATAATGAAAGTGAATGAATCACAAGAATGCAGCGTTTAATGAAATACGAGGCATATTCAGAAAGTAAGTACTGTTCCCATTCAGCTATTAAAAAAAGTGACAATGTATTTTCAAACAATTTTATTTTTATCTGATTCACCAAACCTTAAACTACTCTTCTATGTAGTTTCAATCATTGTTGAAGCATGTATCATAATGGGGCACCAGTTTTTATATCCCTTCTTTGAAGAACTGGGCCACTTGTAAAAATAGTCATGAGATTGAGGGTTAAAATTGTCTGCTTTTTCAGTGATGTCTCCATTCCATGGACTGTTGCTTCTGGAGTCACATGGAATAGCAGGTCTCATACATTTGTGACAATATGGCTTAAAAATTCATCACCTTGCTTGCTATGAGAAAGAGCAGTCCACTTTCTTTTGTGCTCCTCGGAAACCCTCTTTGGCACAAAGCATGTTTGAGAGACATACAGTTTGAAATTTCAGAAACTTTCAAAATTTCCTATAGAACAGTTCTTGAAATTGTTCCTGCATTCAAAGAAGTTCTTTGGTGGTCAATGATTCTCCAACGATGATGATGTCAAAGGCAAACAGGGCTGTTTTCACAAGGAGGGGATACGTCATGATAAATGCTTTGACAATGGTGGAAACTGTAGAAAAGTAGTTTAAGTTTTGGCGAATCAGATAAAAAACATAATTTAATGGCCTTACTAACCCTCCCTCCCAAAAAAGAAAGAAAAGATCAGCTAACATATTTCTAAAGAATAAAATAAAAAGGAGACTTCATGTCCATGCTTTTGGGACCATACAAATTCCCCAATACTTTATTCAAAATACGAGAAGATTTAACATGTGTGTGTTAAAATAAAGAAACTAAGATGAAAATAAAATGCATTTACTTGTAAAAAAAGAATAAACAGGATTAAAATGATGTTAATTAACCAACAAATTCTGAACTTATTCCATCTTCAAGGACGGCACAACCATCACAAAACACTTAGGAGGACACGGTAAGGGAAGTGAAAGGATTAGGGAGGTTTAGCAATAGTGATGGGCATTTTGTCTACTGGTGATAGGTTGTATGCCTTAAGCTGGATTATGTAGAAAGATTCTGCAAGGAGGTGATGGGAGGTAAGAAGTTGGGGGTGTATCCAGTCTCATTGTAATGTGTTAATTTATATGAATGTGTGGGATCTATGCTTGTGTTCTTTGATGTCTGTAGATAGGGATCGGGATGTTTGTTATACGTAGCCAGAGGGACACTGCTTAAATGGGATCCAATATACCGTGTTGGATGAATCATTTTCTTGTGTGGTGTGTGGTGCTTACGTTGGGTTTTCAGAAAGGCAGGGGCATATTGGTATGGGGTGAGGAATTTTTTAATGAAATTAAAAAATGAAATTATTTTCATGGGGTGGATAGTAGAGAAAGGAGATGTATTTGACAGGGGGTTGTAAGTTTGTTAAGTTTATGTTGTAGGATATTCAGGCGATTGTGAAAGAGGTGGGAGGGTAGTTGTGGAGGTTATGTATGCTGTTAATGGTATTGAGTTACGAGTGTAAGTTTAGTAGAGTATATATATATATACGAAATCATTAAAAACACTTTAAATTAATGAAAATCAAAAACTTCTTTTATTTCCTTAAACATCTTCGATGCGATATTTCGATAATCCTGATCGGATTAGAAAATAAATGACAATCAGAATTTTAGATTCTAAAATAATGCTTTACGCATTTATGATGAGCGTGTCACTTTTATATTGTTATTTTAGAATCTAAAATTCTGATTGTCATTTATTTTCTGGTTTTTGGGAGAAGAAGGAAGCTGTTCCTTTTCTCTTAATGTATTTCATTTAAAGCTTGAGAAAGATAATCCGATCAGGATTATCGAAATATCGCACCGAAGATGTTTAAGTAAATAAAAGAAGTTTTTGATTTTCATTAATTTAGTAGAGTATGTTGTTAGTGTAAGAGAAAGTCAACTCATATGCAGTAGTTTTGTTCGTGTTGGAGTTGTAATATACATATCTGCTTGAGCAAATGGGTTTTCTGTAAACAGTGGTGTTTATGAAGTTATTTTTGTATGAACTTGAAACATCTAGATAATTTATGTGTTTATTGGAAGGAGTTTCTAGTTCAAATTGCAGGTGAAGATCTATGGAGTTGAGATGGTCTTGTATCTGTGTGATGTGTTGTGAGGATGATGATGTCATCTGCGATATAACTTAATGTGTAGGCTTGAATTTGGGCCATGTATTTGGAGGTAAACGATGTTGTTGTGGAAGAAATATTGCCTTTTGTAAATGTTATGGATGAGGAAATCAATTTTTGTGGTTATGTCAAACTGGCAAAAGTGTGTCTCATCATCCAGGAAATCATAAAGTACATATTTGATAGGTTGTAGGTTTGATAGGATGTTGCATCAAGGGAATAAAAGTCTTCGATTTGTATTTGATAGATTTTAATTGATGCAGGAATTGTGCTGTGTTTTTGTAAATGTAATCTATTTTGCTTGTGTAGGTTTGAAGGATGGTGAAGAGGGTGTTGGAAATGTTGGAGATCTGGTATTCATGAAGGGTCTGATTTTTAGAGTATTACGTTGTTTGAGTTTAGGAATTTTGGGCAGGCGGTGATGGATGGGAATTTGGAGTTTTTTTGGACACTTTTTTTTATTGTACTGATCAGAGAGGCCACTGTTTGTGGGGGCCCAATCAATGGAAATGTTATAAGTTCAGTGTATTTTTCTATTGTTATGTTGTCAGGGGTGTGGCAAGGTGTTGTTTAAGGTGGACTTGGGCCATTTTTTCATATTCTTGTTTTTGCATGAGGACAATGGAGTTGCCTTTGTCTGAGCGAGTGATGTGTAGATTTTGTTGTGTTTGAAGTCGTGAAGGTAGGCTTTTTGTATAGGATTGAGGTTGGGGTTAGGGTAGTTATTTTTTTTATGATGTTGAGGCAGCTGTTTCTAAAAGTATTGATATTGGGTATATATTTGTCAAGGGTTCGAATGGCATTTTCGGTGACTATCATGAGAGGGATAATGGGGGTTTGGGAGGGGTAGTACTTTAAATTTACCTAATTTCTGGAAAATACTATATTGTATGGGGTTGAAGGATTGGGAAGTGAGACTTATAACAGCATTTGGGTTTAGTTTAATGAGGTGGAATTTATTCTATATGTTTGTGCCGTCCCTGAAGATGGAATAGGCAGAGTATTCCGACGGTTTATTTCCATCATTTTAATCCTGTTTATTCCTTTTAACAATTAAGTGCATTTTATTTTCATCTTTTCTCTTTATTCAAAATATCCTGAAATATGATAAAACTGCTTTTTACACTCTTAAATATATCCTCATTTATCAAAATGTATTCTAAAACTAAATAGGTCAAAATATGTTATTTGTATGCACAATAAAAACTGTATTAATATGAATCAGAATCACCTTAGAAGTATTTATATCCATTTAAAAATGAGAATAAAGACCAGAAAAAAGATATGTCATGAAAATTCAGATCTTAGTATTAAAATTTTCTTTAATAAGAATTTTAATCTGCCCAAAGAGTTTAGAATGAAACTCTAATTTATAATGATATACAATGGGATAACAGACTTTGTCTTAAACATGATTTTTAAGAATCAAAGAAATTCAGCATTGCAGAGTAATGTGATTTTGATACTTACCACTTAAAGGAGGAATCTTAAAATCATTTGAAACTTTGACATGACCTGCATGAGAAATTCCCCAAACTGGATATTGACAATTTAAAGATTTATATATTGATTCCATGAACTGTTGATAATATTCAATAATTCCAGGATTTCCTGTGAAATTCAAAATAACAAACAGAGTAACTACTATTGTATTTGAAAATTCCTAAAATTAACAACAATATTTCACTTATTTGCTTTATTTTATAAAAGAAAATAGATATCACATCCATACAGCCAAAGGTAAAAAGATTTCGTATATTTGTACTTTCATAAACAGACACTTGCATACCTTTACTAGTTTTCTAGTTACATTTTGAAATAGACAATTCTCTGAAAAAACTGTTCTTTTTTTTAGCTACAAATTAACACAAGGCCTTTCAACAGAAGGGACTGTCATTGAAATGGAAAATTCAACATTGAATAGCAAAAGCATACAAATCCTATTTTCAAGAAATGATGATGGGTTATTGTTGAAAACATTAATAGTTTCATCAACAATGTCAATAGGATCAGAAAACTGAAATGAAACATCACAGGTCAAAGCAATTCTGTTGAAGTAAAGCTTTTTTCCATAATTATAACTTTCTTTAAATATGACATACTTCAATTTTAACTGATTTATAGAGTTAATAAAAATGATTTTTTTTCTTTTTTGTTTTGTTTTAAGCTTTATAACTTCTCTTTATAAAGAGAAGCAATTAGATTTGAGCAGTTAAATGTTATAGCAGACAACACCGTTTATTGAAAACTTTTTAATGTTAATGGACATAAAAATGAAAGAAACTTCAATGACACAGTTGATGATAAAAAAAAAAGTCATCAATAATAAAGAATGAAGACAAACGATGCGATTGAAATACTTGCTCAATTATAAAGGAGTCAACTTAAAAAAACAAAAGCTTTTGTTATCAGTACATCACAGAAAAGACCGTAAAACATGTTCAATGTTTTCACAGTTTGAATGGAAATTACACTTTAAATTAGTGAGTTATCCTCAAGAAAAGGAAGGAAATATTCAACTACAAAAAGAAAAATGTGAAATATACTCTCAAAGAAAATTTTTCATGCAACAAACATGAATATTCCACCATAAACATTATACAACAATAGAAGAGAGACTTGAAACGTCAGCAAAAGTTATAAGTCGACCAAAATAATAACTTTATATTAAAATTCTGCTTATTATTTAATAATGAATAAATACTTTTTATAATTATGACTGAAATTATCTGTTGTTTCTTGAATTGTACTTAAATTCGATCTGTTAACTTCTATCCATTGGCAGATAGTAATACTGAATATGATTTGCCAGTTATTGTGCAAATCTTCCATCAAAAGCTCTCTCAGGTAAAGTTTGATGTTCTCCACATGAAATTCTCACTGAGATCTGAGGAAAACAGTCCCAGTATTATTTTATGATATATTCAATAACTGATTTGGATAATCTGATCCTTCAAATAGGAGCTTAAAATGGAATAAATTTGCCCACTTCTTTTCTCTTATATTTTGGATTCTTCCTTCAATTATTGTCTCAATTTTCTTAATAGAATTCTCATTTTCATAAAATGAACTTTTAACCTTTTTTTCACAGCTGGTTTCAATTTCTTGTGTTTTGCATTTTTCTTTTGTGCAAGTTTACTTTTCACTTTTGGTTAAAGTTTAAATGAACTTCCCATTCAATTTGTTGTGGGTTGGCCAAAAAGGTCATTCGGTTTTTCTACATAAGTTGACTCTAATAGTGCTTAGGTGTCTTTAATATCATTCGACACCATTTTGTTAGATTGTATTGTGACAGCTATTGTTTCAGCTTGCATTTAAAACAAAAACTGATCAAAATTGGCAAATTTTGTGTCAGCAATTTAATATTAAAGATGGAAGAAAATGAGCATACAAGACCGTATGTTTCTTTGATGACTAGGCAAAAAACTGTTACAGCTTGGTTTGGAAGTTCTGATTCATCCGCCTATTCACCAGACTTTGCGCCTTCAGATTTCCATTTTAGTCTTTACAAAATTCTCTTAATGGAAAAAATTCAATTCCTGCAAGACTTCTTAGACATCTGGAACATTTTTTTACTCAAACAGATAAAAAGTTGTGGGAAGATGGAATTATGAAGTTGCCTGAAAAATAGCAGAAGGTAGTGGAACAAACCATTGAAGACGTTGTTCAATAAAATTATTGGTGACAATGAAAAATGTGTCTTTTATTTTTACTTAAAAACCAAGCGAACTTTTTGGCAACCCAAAACAACTCTCCATTTGTTTCCGATACACTGTTTAAAAATTTGAAATTGATAAATTGTGAAGTCTTGCCTTCATTATAGGCAAAGTTGTCAATATCTTTCTTGTATCTGTCACATATTTTTATATGAATTTTGTTCTGTTTATACAGTTCTCATGAGCAATAAATGTCTTTCCTTTTACGTCCATTAAAGTCAAAGGACAGTGTTTTTAATAGAAAACAATAATAATTAGTTGTCTTTTTTTTTTGAACATCTGACTGCTCAGAATTCATGGCCTTGGCAAAAACTACAAAACTTTTCTAATTCTAACAGAGAAGTTACAAAACCTAAAGAAAAAAAAAGATTATTATTATGTATGCAATTTATTAAATTTAATTTACAACAAATAAAATACATGGTACACAAAGAAAATTATAATTCCACCAGTGTGTTGAAATTATCTTAAACCTACACACTGGTGTGTGCCCTTTCTTGTGGCTGAAAAATCACTACCTTATGTTCTCATTGACATCCCTTAAATGTCTTGTTTTTGTTTGTTTAATGTACAACAATAACAAACTATCATCTCTACAAATTTTCATATTTTTTTTTTTGGCTGAAGGCTTTTTTTCCATTTCAAAGTCAAATATTCAATTTCCTGACAACAGGGTTAAGTATTAGCAAAATATTAATAAAATTAATTAATGTAATTAATAAAATCTTGAGTTCTGAAAATTTAAGTATTTCTTTATGAAATCTTGTCATTAAACTTTTGAAAATTGTAAATGCTTTCACTTTATGTAGACTTATAACTAAGAGCTTATATTGTTAATGTTGAGTGTCGTAAAATTTTAGAATATTGTCAGAATTTCTGTAACATTAATTTAGAATTATATGTCAAGGCTTAAGGAAGTCCAATAAGCTTTTTGATGAAAATTTTCTGATGAAATAATGAATATGATATTTAGAAGACTTATAAATTATTAAGTTAATCTTTGTAACAAACAGAAACTATAATAATACCATTTAATACAATAACTTAATAAAACTGTTTTAATCATCACAATATTACATTCCACCAACCGAGGAACTTCATCAGCTGTAAAGAACTAATCTTTTTCCTCTACTTTATATAGATCATTGTGAATATCAAATCTGAACTAAAATATACAAATTTATTATATTATCCTTTACAATGCAAATAAAACAAATTTCTCGTATTACTTCATTACAATCCATTATTATGCAAAAACAATCATTCCATCATGCTAAAAAAATTTTAAATACAATTTTTCTTTCTCTTTCATAGACTTTAATTTACAAAATGTTTTCTTTTTCATAGACTTTAATTTACAAAATGTTTTCTTTTTCATAGACTTAATTTACAAATATTTTTCTTTCTTTTTCATAAATTGCTTTTATGTATCCAAAAGATACATAATTTTAAGATATCTATCCTTATCAATACAGGGTTTGCAATCGATTAGACATGACTCCATCCTAAGTCTTTCTTTTTCTTATTGAATTTCTTATATGATGTGTTGACTATGCGATCTGGGTTGTGTCTTTCCTCTTTGCAGTGATCTGCCCAGTCCAATATTCTACTTTTTTATTCCTGTATGTCCTAATGTATTCTGTTAATCTTCCCTTTAAGGTCCTACCTATGCTTCCATAGTAAACTCCCCCACAATCCCTGCATTTGAGACTATAAACCATTCCCATTTTGTTTACCATATTCATTTTCTACTTTGTTCTTTTTAATTAATTTATTTCCTTTGTAAAAAAAACAATATTACATTATTTTCATTACAAACTAATACAATAATAATTTTTTGTAATGAAAATAATATAAGATTGTTATTTAACAAACAGTTTTATTAAGTTATAGAAACGGAAACTGTTGCTGATGAAAACCTGCTCCAAGAATAGTTATTTAATTTCCATCTAATTAATATCGGAACTAATAACCTGCGATGCAGCCGATCACTGAACACATTTAAGATTTTTTACAGAAATCAAACTTCTCACTGATAAAACGTCACAGAAATTCTGATCTTTTCGTTGAACTTTCTGTTTAGATTTAAGTTTTGTTGTAATAAATGTATTAATTTTGTCATTTATCATCTATTTCAGCATTATTTATAACTGATGCATCGACAAGAGATTGTCTTAATTCTACTTTGGAGCCAAAACAGATTAACTAAGAAATGATCAAGAAAACAATCTCCCTCAATAACAGAATCTAAGGAAATTACATATTTTTGACCATGATATTGTTATAATTCTGTTTATGTAAAAAATAAAAGTAATATTTTCTAAAATATTAATTGGTCAGCTATCACATCAATTAATATAGTTCTAAATAAAGTAACACTTAATGATATATTTATAAAATAATCTAAATTAACATCATTTTGGGATTTTTTTTCAGCAACACATGAAAAAAGTACAAAATCCAAAATATACAAGTTAGAAAACTGTCTTTAATAGGGAACTGTTCCTTGAAATTAAAATTCTATTTTAATTCAGTGAAATCCATTAAAGTTATTTTCTATCTCATTCATCTTGAGTAATGTCATTGTATCAGTTATATCTTAGATGTAAACGAGTGGGATAAAACCACGAAGTTCAATAATTCCAATATATTTCAGGCAAAATTGAATCAACTCACCTGGTATAACTAAGATTTGAATCAACTCACCTGGTATAACTAAGATTTGAATCAACTCACCTGGTATAACTAAGATCAGAATATTATTCCCATCAGTAGTTGGGAAATTCTCCACCCAACCTCCATAGGTGATGATATGAGTTGGAACTTCATTGACAACAACATAACCTTGTTGCATGGTGATCTCTTAAGTGTTTTCTTATAACAGAAAAAGGTAAAATTAAAAATTAATTGCTCATTAATATAAAAAAACATACATTTTACAATAAATAAATTAATTTAATTGTTTCTATCATAGGAAGAATGATAGAAAATTATATTTTTTCTTTATTTACTTCTATTAACATCACAATATTATGTCAAATAATTTTATAAGTTATTTTACAACTCAGGAGACAGCATTTATTAGGCCTAATTTATGTAATAAAGTACATTAAGAAAATCAATACCACTTTCCCAGTTGCGTTTATTTTCTAATTTATAAAACAATTACTATATAATTATTTAACAATTTTAAATATTACAATATCAATTATTATATATATGGAATGGAAAAACTCATGGCTGGACTCGCTTGGCAAAGACTTCAATCAATCATTTGCAATTTAGAATAGTATAAGAAGAAAATTAACTTACATTACTAAACTATATAAAGCCGGACAGACATGTGAAATTTGTTTAAAAAAAGCCAATACAAGGACCAGATTTCTGTTTCTATAAGGATACGGCCAATATATATACGTTAAGCTATTTTGCAATTTAAAAAGAAATTTAACTACATTTGCAGATACCATCGATTAGACAAAAATTGTAAAAACCTACTTTTATTGCTTCAATATTTCCTTGTAATGGAGATTTACTTCGAAAGCGACCTTAGGAACCGTAACGTAACAGTTTTCCTCATCAGACGTAATCATTCATCAGATCAGCTGGTTCTAAGTTCAATGATTACCACACGATTTATATTTCAAGGGCCACAACAAACTAAAGAGAAGAAAAAAAATAACTTTGAAAGAATTTTAAAAATGTCCAATATTTCTGATTTGAATTCCGTTTAGTGATTAAAGAAATTAAGACAAAAGTAAATGAAATAACTTGTTAGGAACTGCAATTGTCGAAATTAAATTTTTAATTTTTTTTTTCATTTATTTATTATACCAGTTGAATGACTAATACGTTAGCATTACTCTTACTACAGTTCAATTTGTTTAGACATTTAATTAATTATATAAAAAACAAAAAACTAAAGGAAATTAATGATGACAATATATAGTTTCACTTATTTACGTGGATGAGATCTAAACATTACACAGTTTTGAATGTTTATAGAGGGAGCCACCCGTCTCTGGAGTCGTCCGTCCATAGAAACTATGTTAAAAACAACAACTTCTCAGTCCAATTTTACTTTTATTTCTCAAATATCATTAATAAATAAATTATATGTATTAATAAATAAACAAGTGAATATAATTTTGTGCTAAAGCATAAATTTTAGAGTTAATTATAATAATAAAAAAAATTATAAATAATAATAAAAGAAAAGTAAGTACATTAACGTAAGGAAAAATTAAAAAAAAAAGTTAGGAAAATAAAAAAAAATCGCCCGAACATTGAGAAAAAAAGATAAAGAGAAAAAACAAAAAATATAGATGGATTCGAACCAACAACATATGAATCCGAGGTCTTATCCATCAAACTATAGCTAACAACTGATATGAAATGGTCGCATTTCTAATATTTAAGCTAATAGCCGAAATCTAACAAAAATAATGCTAAAATCTCATATGGAGGGGTGACCCCTGAAAATAGACTACTCCTACGTTGTTTGGCCTCTGAACACGATGGTAGAAGTCTGCTTGTTGATTCGACCTTCCGTTCGGGAGTTGTTACGAGAGAACAAGCACGGACGAACAGGAAAACGTAATAGCTACTGATTTTGGTCGCTATCACAATAACTCCCAAATGGGTCGCTAATTATAATAATTATAAATTATATTTGTCTTTGTCTATAGCTAATCAATATTTTTATTAATAGTTTAACAGTTGCACAAACACACTTTAAAACTTTTGTATTCAAAAATAAAGGAAAATATTATTATTATTATTATGTAAATGTTTCAAACCTTGGGATTCCCAGCAAAGACAAAATGTGTTTGTGCAACTGTTAAACTATTAATAGAAATATTTATTAGCTACAGACAAGGACAAATACAGTCCGTTTTCGTTTACGAGAGCCTTCAGCGCTTTTGCGCTTGCGTCAGGTCTCCTGCGATTTCTTCCAAATAGGGGCGAGGAAGATGGGATGTTTACTTTTTATAGTGTTAGTTTACTAGTAGCTGGGTCCTATTTGCGCATTTCGGGAAAGAATTATGGAAAGAATAAATACTATTGCAGAAATAAAATATCTTTTTACAGGTACTAAAAGAAAAACAGGTCTTAAGAAAGTGTCCATCTCAGCGTATCATCCCTTTGCGGAGTAGAATCGTCTGTTGTTGTGGGTCTCGCATTTCAAAACGAACAGTAACTACAATAATATAATTAAAAATAAATGTTATTCTTTAGATTTTATTCTGTTCAATGAATCATTGTTTCCATTTGATCGGCGTTAGGTATCTAAAAATAAATTACTTATTTTTATAAATTTTGTTGACAAGAAAAAAAAAAAAGTTGAAATAGATAGTATGTTTATAGAATAAAAGCGTCAAATTTATTTATTGATGATATTTAGAAATGAAGGTAAAATTAGACTGAGAAGTTGGTATTTTTTAACACAGGTTTCTATGGACAGAAATTACGGACAAAATCTGGAGACAAGTGGGTCCTTCTATGAAAACCTTTTTAGCATCCACCTATCTTAACTTGGATTGTATAAATAATCATCAGATTTCCTTCTTTTGTTTAAGTATATGTGTGAGTGTTTTTGTAGCATAATGCAAATTCACGAGGAAAAGTTCTAAACAGATTTCTTCTGTTCTCCTCATATGACGACGATTATTTAAAAAGAGTTTTTTAAAAATAAAATGATTATTAAATTATGAACAAAAATCTCCATTGATTTAATGATACTAATAAATTGAATATTTTTGGTAGAGAAAATTTTGATCTGAAAAGTAGATTCATTTTATATTCTAAACGGATAATTAATAAATAGAAGTATAATTTCCGTTAAGATATAAAATGAATCAGTATTTGCTTTCATCCGTATCCTAGCAACAGCGGCGTTGTTTATATTATGGAGGAACACTTAGAAAACGATCTGTATTTTCTGGTTCCTAATATTTTTTTTTATTTTTATCGTAGTTGTAGCAGTTTCTAATAAACTCAGTTTTTAAAATACGCTTCAAAATGTTTAGTAATCTTGCCGGTGGACCTAGTGTCAATTCCGACAATCCCCAAGAACGAATAGAAGCTCGACGAATTCGCATTAGGAAACGAATTGAAAAGAAAAGGTAATAGTTTTTATGACGCTCACTGCCCAAAACTTTCAACTAAATTGCGAACAATTCAATTGGAAATGAAATAAACTATTAAAATAATGGTTTTAAGTTAATTACTTGTGGAATTGTGATCTAATATCAATCCATTACTGATTTATAATGATCAAAATTGTACTTTATAAATACAGGGTGTAAATATATGTAGGCCCTATTTTATAAATTTTAGAGGCATGTAGGGTGTCACTGTTTGATAAGGAACTCATGCCGAGAAATACAATATTAACCCCTCCTACTACAGTCTCTCCTGCCCCATTTGGATAGTTAGAATGATGCTGATCTTTCCATCATGCAAGATTATTGTGATTATTACTTATAACTCATAATACTCATTTGAAGCAGTGTGGAGTAGGTCATGCTCTTTAGCCTGCCATTCTCTGGCAATGTTTCATCTCGGGTGCGGAATGGCCAAGTTCACTTTTATCAATATAATGTTAGTTTTAACAAAGCTTGAGATAATGGCAGATCTGCTCATTGGCTTTACAAAGAATGGTACAGGTATAATTTCTACAGAGGAGTGCAACTGCCAAACTCATTCAGTTTTGACAATTGCTTTTCTTTTAGGAATCAGCAGAGTCCTTCAATGTACAGTATGGCTATTAATTTACAGTTCTGAACTGTTTGATGGCCCATTTGACAACTATGATGATTGCATTTTAAAATCAGCAATAGAAATAAACAAAGAAAAATAAATTAATATGTCTATTAAAAGCATGTTTCAAGTGTCCTCCATTGCATTTGATGCATAGCATTCCTCCATGCTTCTAGCCACATCATGGAATAATGCCTGCTACATGTTCTATATCATCTGCTGCAACATGGATGAAGAGTCTTTCTGGTCCTTCAGCGTGTCTTACACATATGCATCTGATATAGTAGATCAGGAAGGGTATGGAAAATCAGTGAAATGTGAAATCACATTACTTCCAAACATTTCCTGTAGAAATGCTCTCGACGCATGTGATGTGTGGTATATTGCCCTTTTCTGTTGAAAGAACTGGTCACAAAAAGAAACTGCCTTACACTGTTTACTTTTTATATCATCAAGCATTCCACCCTTAAACTTTTCCCAATATGTTTCAGTCACAAGATCTACATTCTTAATCCACAAAATACAGTATGCGCCAAAATATATAGTACTGAAATGAAAAGATGAACAAAATTACATTATTGTAATCTGTGAGTTTATTTCTCCTCAAAAGAAATTAACATACACATTACATACATACATACACACAACTGCAACAACTTCCTTTTTACTACTGCGAACACATGCAGCTGGAGGTATACCCGTCGACAAACGCAACCATGTGTTGAAGATGTGTGAGTTTCAGTACTGTATATTTTGTTGAATACCGTATATATAATCTAACTTCGTATCATTCTTGCTTCAATATATAGCTGTCTCATAACATTCATCATGCTTTTAGATAATTGCTAAGTATTCACGAACAAATCCTACTCTACATCAAACACACATATACACTGCCCGGCCACTTTATTAGGTACACCTACCTAGTAGCGTGTTGGGCCTCCTTTAGCCTTCAAAACAGACTGAATTCGTTGAGGCATGGATTCCACAAGATGCTGAAAACGTTGTTGAGGTATTGTATACCATGCAGACATGAGTGAAGAGTTCATGGAGGTGTAGGCCTAAAGTGAACAGCCCATTCCAGCTCATCCCACAAATTTTTAATCGGGCTGAGGTCCAGGACTGAGCAGACCACTGCAGCAAGGAAAAGTCATTGTCATGTTCCTCAAACCATCCCGTAGTGATGCAGGCTTCGTGCACCGGCGTATTATTCTGCTGGAATTAGTCATCTGCATGAGTATAAACTGTTAACATGTACACTTGGTCAGCTATGATGTTTAGGTATGCTCTAGCATCCTGTCGTGCCTCCAGAGGTCTCAATGGACCCAACGTGTGCCAGGAAAACATCACACCTTGACATTGCCCCACCGACTTGAAGAGTTGTTGTGAGATATGACGGGGTCCAGACATTCAGGCGCATAGCAGGGATGTATCTAATAAAGTGGCCAGACAGTGTATCCATTATTAAATTCTCCATTTTCATCCTCAGTTCCTCATTGCTTTGCTGAATTCTCATCTGATCAGTCCATTCATTTTTCGAAATCACAACATATTGTGAACTAATCTTAGCATTTTTATTATTTTTATATTTTTAACTTTTACATGTTGTATCATCACTCAAAGTCAGCTCTTTTGGCTCTTCTCAATGTCTATAATTCAGCTTTTCCCAGAAATTAACAAGAAGGCTTAATGTGCATGTATTAAAATAGAGAGAAAGTGAAAATAAATAAAACACATTTACTTGCAAACATGATGAAAGCAGAATAAAAAAGATGATAATAAACCTACAGTTGTGGAATACCCAGCCTATTCCATCATCAGGGAAGGCACAAACATACAGGCCATCACAAAAACATTTAAGATGACACGAGGTGGGAATATATAGTGAGAGTGAAGGAAGTGAAGGGATTAGGAAGGTTTAGAAATAGTGACGGGCGTTTTGCAGCCAGTGATAGAATTGTATGCCTTCAGCTGGATTATGTGGAAAGATTGAGCTAGGAATCAGTGGGATAGTTTATTGTGGTGGGAGAGGGGTTAGGCAACAGAGAAGTTGGGGATGTGTCCAGCCTCGTTGAAGTGCGTTACTGTATATGAACGTATGGGGTCTGTGTTTTTGAAGGCTTCTCTAACGGATTGCCAAACACAAGGATGAATTCCAGATCATGGACTGATCTCCCGTCAGCCTAGTTTGAATTGCATTGAGCATTTTTCTGATTACACGGACAGAGAAATTTGCTGTTTGGATGTACGGCCAAAGGCTAAACCCAGCTATGGGAGGCACTATTACAGACTGTACACCAGCCCTTCCGGTACCCTCTGGAATCTCATCAAAGTTCAGGCCTTGACATACAGCTGCTGTATTGGCTGCTTTTAGGTTGGTGATCACAATAATTTGATTGCAAGGTGTAAATTGTCAGTTCTCTTCTAACTTAAAAGTGGAATGGACAGTTTTTGTAATGATGATTTTGTTGAACATTTTCATATTGTGAAGATTTTTATAAGCAAAGTATCACATCATTTTTTTGCTGTTTTTACTGATTCAGGTTTTCACTTTCTCACCTATTTTTAAATACATCCCGCTGTATCATTTAGCCCAGTTTTATGAGTTTTATGAAGTTTCTTTTTCATTCTATTAAATTTTGTAAATTTCTTTTTATGCTCAATTGTTTTATTCTCTGCTTTGTATTGTATTCTGTTTTTATGACCTAATTGCAAACACAGTATTATTATTTCCTTTTTTTTTTTCTTTTTTATCTTGTTTTTTTGGTACAGTTGTTGTAACATTAAATCCAACCAACCAATATCAAAGATAGTAGAAACTGGATAAGCAGGTAAGAGAATTGGTTAGGAAAATGATTTGCAACAAAACAAAACAAAAAATATATAAATAATAAAATAAATGATATATTCAGATATCAAATACTGTAGTGCAACTCATAAGGATCTACTATTAATTGGTTTCTTTATTGTTTCCTTTTAGTAAGGCTGCAGAGGAAGCTCCTTCACCTGAATCAAAAGCAACTCTGGTATTACCTGTAAAGGAAAAGAAAAATTACAAATTAGAAATACAAAGAAACAAAAATCATCTGCAAGAAAGTATGAAGGTAATTTCCTTTCCTTTCATAAGCTGCACTGTTTAGCTAAGACAACATTTTCTCAAATTTAAGCACAAGACGTCAGATAAGCTGATTAAGAATTAATCCAGAAATCACTTCCTGTTTCATATGTTCAGATTTAAGATATTCTCTTTCAGTGTTTTTCTTTACTAATAGTTTAACTTACATTGTTTAACTTACCTTTTTAACTTACATTGGAACCTCAGATTTGATTATCTGAGTGATTTTCCACATACAAGTATGTCCTTACACTCCAAGTTGTAAGTGTTGGGCTTCTGTAACTAATGTTATTAATTAGTTCTATAGCTGCTTCCCAAAAGGTTGACTGCACAAAAGTCCATCTTGATAATACCGTCTCTCGACGGAGAAACTAGTCAAATTTGTGTATTTAATTTTTGTATAAATTATCTTTGTGCAAACATATTCAGGTGTATGGCTTAATCAATGATTTCTTACATGGTTGTATTGCTACTTTTATTTATGAACAGGAATTTTCCTATTTTGTATTAATGAAAATAGAAAGCAAATAAATCCATTCCTTTTTAGCATAAAAATTACAAATAAATTCATTTCTTGTTTAAGGAAAATTCAAGAATCTTTCTTTTACCTAAACAGATATTTATAAAATCTAAAAGTACTTTGTATTGAATAGTTTAAAATATGAAATAAAAAAGCTTCTGTAATTTCTTGAATAAAAATGCTCATAATTTTACCTCCATAAAATACTAGTACCCATTTTCTTTTCCTTTTCTTATTTTTACTCTTTCTTAATTCCTTTAGCTTATAAAGAAATCAAAAATGATCTTTTAGTTGAAAATTTAAATAATCTTTTTGAAAATTCACTCAACGCAAAAAGATGCTGGTAATGAGGATTTTTAGAAAAATACTTTAATATATTTATATTTACTTTAAACATTAAAATTTATTGCTAAATAAATGATCTAATGACTGCTTTGAAGCAGAATTTTTTTATTTGATATAAGTTTATTATTTATCAAGTTAATAAATTTTTCAATAGATGCTACAAAAACTTCTTCAAGATGGCACAGATCTCGTTACAAATGTTGAAGTTGCGATTGATTCCAGGGAAATAGGATGGCGTGAGGAAGAAGATAAAGCCAGATTAGAAAGAATGGAAAAATTAGAACTTGAAGCAAAAGTTGGAATTGAACGTTTCAAATGTGTAAGCTGTTTTTTTCTATAAGTCATTTGATGTTGTGAAAAATAATTAAAATTAAAGTGTTCATTAAATAATAAATAAATTTATGAAGAAGGTACAACTTATTAATTATTACAGATTATAGTAATTTTTTTGATAGAATTTCTCATTGTCATATCATATTTGTACTTACTATTTATTCTTTTCCTAGTTGTACATTTTATTTTTCAAGTTGAAATTTTAATATTCAATTTTTTTTTTTTTTTGTTTTTTTTTTTTTGAGAAATGCATAATTGATTTGGCATGAATTGATCAAAGGTTTTCTAATGAATGGGAAAGAAAAGTAGTAACTGTATCACATAACTTACCAGTTATATAGTATTTAAAAAGAATAGTAATTGTAGCCTCTGATTTGTCTTGTAAGTCTACTTCTATTACTACTACTAAAAAAGGAAAGTAATTACTGAAATCAAGTGAAACCTAAGTTTTAGAGCATTTGAATTAAATGCTTTTTTCTTGTCATCATTTCAATGCCAGCGTCATGCAATCACCAACTTCTCTACTATGTGTTCTTATGCAGCAGAAGTGTTTGGATCAAAACAGATTAAAATGAAATTGCTCTTTATTATAAAAAAAAAAAAATACTTAAATCTTCTGAAAATTATTTTCTTGCTAAATCATGGTTTTTAATGAGATTGAACTTGGAAAGAGATTTTTGTTGCTTGATATAAGAAACGTGTACTGTATATTATTTACTTGCTTCTCATCCTAATTGTAGATTATTTAAGAAAGAGATAAGAGAATTGTTTGACTATAATGTTAAATGACATTGATATTGTTAATAATTGCATGGTAATTGTTTTTAGTGGAAGACAACTCGTGAGCTGATTATAAGAAAACATTGTTGTTTAATGTGTTACTGCTGCTGTTATAAAAATGGAGTCTTGTTTTTTTGCTTCTTCTACGTTTTATTTTATAGTCCTCAAGATAAGATGGATTTAAAATATAATTTAACTGATTTTAAAAGGAGACGAAGGTTTTAAAACAAAGTTATTAGAAGAGGACATTGTGTGTTGAAATATCAACAAAAATAAGTATTATATCTCCACGTAATGAGATGTTATTATCAGTGATAAGTCTTGTATCAGTAACAAAACGATATTGAATTGTAAGTTGGAAAATATAGGTGAACTTGTGAGTAAATATAAAATAGAAAAAAATAATTTTAAATTGATCGTGATTGAGTCCACGTTCCTTGATTGTTAGATTCTTGGATTGTTATGTATTTAAGGCTTAGGAAAGAGAGAATTTATTTCTCTATTCCTTAAAATTTTGTAAATGGCCCGATGAAGTCTTAGATATAAGACGAAATATAGCCAGTAGGAGGAGGATGTTGTTAAGTAGTAATGAAGAATATGTGATTTATAAATTTATGGCATTTTAAGAAGTTTTTATAATAAGCGTTGTTTAATTATAAATCCATCCAAAAGAATTTTTTATAAACTACAACTATATTATAATAATGGGCTGAAGAATTTTTTTGTTTCTCACTTGATAAAATTAACAAACATTCACACTAATTAAAGGAACATTCTGCAAATAAATAGAATGTTATTATTTCAATACTCATAATCTGGAGTTCAGATATATAATTAAAAAAAGCATAAAGTTAAATGGGAAAATATAACCTTGAATTTACTTTCAGTTGTGCATATAGTGGCATAAATAGGAAAATTTAAAGAAAAAATAGAAGGAATAAGCTAAAGTATTGCAGGTCTTTATACCATTGAGATTTTATTTAATAGGTAATGTTGTTAATTGTTCTGTTAAAATTTAGATTTTTTTTTTGTTTGTGTATTTGTGTTGATGCTTGTAAATAATTGCTGGAGGTTCCTAAACAGTCATTGAATATTCTGAAAATCACTTTAATTTCAGATTGAAAAAAAATGGATTGAAGTTGCCTCTCATAAGATTCCTCAAGATTTATATAAAAGTTTGATGGAGCAGAAAGCAGCTTGTGATGCTGTAATTGAAGAAAAAAATAAGCTAATTAATCATCTCAAAGAGGTAATCAAGCATATTGTTTTACATTGCAAATAATTGAACAATAATACTAGGGGCTGTTCTTTAAGTTGAAACATTTAGCGAAACAAATTGAGAAGTACAGTTTACTCACGATAATCCGACAGTTACGGGACCGAGGGGGTGTCGGATTATCAAAAATGTCGGATTACCAAAGGTTGATTTTTTAAAACTGAATTTTGACTTCTAAGAAAATTTAAGTTATGTATATACAGTTCTGTACATACTACAGTACATATATTGTTACAATACATATTGAGTACATATTTTACGGCCATTGAGGATATAAAAAAAAACAACTCATTACGCATAGTTTTACACAAATGAATAAGTATGTATGTAATACTAATTTATTTCTGTATTTATGTCTTAAAAAAATAAAATTACAGTATTTAATGTAAAATATAATTTTATGTCTTAAAATAAAAAATAAAAATATGTACATATGTATTTAAGGCTTAAAAAAATCTGTAATCGTTTTTTGTTTCTTCTTACGTAAAGAGGCTTTTTCTTGAATAACTTTTAACATTAAAATGTTCTCGTAGTCGAGTTCCCTCTCCTCACACCAACGTATCAAAGTGTTTGCAGCCGACATAACTTCATCGCAAGTGATTGTGCATTTCACCTCCGTGCTCGCCTCAATCGGGTCAGTTTTCTAACCAACCTGCGTTGGACTAGCGAGCGTGTCAGACTGTCAAATGTCGGATAAACCCGAGTGAACTGTATAGAGATATAAAAAGGAAAGATATAAAAAGCCCTACAGTTTCCATCATCTCTGGCAGCTAATGTTCAAAGCTACATAATAGGATAGGAGATAGCAAGACAGGATAGAGATGATAAAATAGAGAATAGTTTTATTATGTCATCCCATGCAGTAGAGCACCCATGGGAGTGTCTCCCTCACTCAGAACCCAAACATAAATAAATAAAGAAAAAAATAAGAAAACCTTTATTAAATCACTGACATGTCTGTAGATTATGATTTGGTAAGTGATCTTTGAAACAATTTATTTTTAAACAGTACTAAGGAATAATTAAAAGTCCTACATCTGAATGGACTTTTTACAACAATCTTAGACCCTCCCCCAACCTTAATCCTGGGTTCACCACTGATCCCATGAAACCAGATGGAAGTTATTATAATGTTTGAGAAATCACAACTTTCATTAAAGCATTGGAGTGCTTTGGTCCAAATTTAATCATAAGATAGTTTTTATGAATTTAACTCAAACAACAAAATCCTTCTTCTTCTTGAAGATTTTCAAATATCTCAAATCCCGTTGTCATCTAACTGAAGCAATTTGGGCAGAATATAACCATTTCTCTTTTCACATATCATTTTTTCTTCCTTTTTTTTAATAACTCATTAGTTATCTAATATTTTTGAATTAAGGAATTGCAATAATTTATGATTATCATTAGTTTATAATTTAAAAAATCTCTTCATCATATATTAAATATATTTCTTCTTTAACCTTTAGTTAGTCTCACAAAAAATAATTGCATTGTTGGTCACGTGGGGTCCTTAGTTACCCCAATATTAAAACATATAATAAAACAAAAACAAAAGTTATTTAAACATTGTTATTGATAGTAGCTATGCATAGACCTTCTTAAATATCTAATCAAAAGAAGTTATTACAAAAATAATAAATATTTTGTACTTTTTAACAGACTTTAAAAAAAACATCTTATCAGTCACAACAAATATCAGGGATTTTTTTTTGTACATGCTCCCCACATATAAATTTGGTACATTTTGGGCATTTCTTTGTCATTTTTCTGTCAGTGGACCTTGGGCACACATGTCCCCATTTTGCACTATTTGGCCCACTTTGAGACGTTGTTTGGAGTGATTCGCTTTTTTCAGTGAACGTGGCAAACCAGGAATTTCTGTTCTCTTTTTTCTATAGGACTGTACTAGTTCTGTTGCCAAAAGTTTCATTGTCTCCTGGTACTGGGTTGGTTATTGGATTTATAAATAACAAAGGCATTGATAGCAGATATGATGAAAAGGTTAAAGAAATGACCATAGGCCACCTTTTATTGTGCTGGCCATGTTGTATGTTTCACACAATTTGTCGTTTGTATCAACTCCATCCTCAGTTTTATTATAAAAATCAGTAATTTCTGGCAACTTCTTTTCTCCATCCTTCTACTTTATCATAATGCATCAAAGACTAAAAGAACTGCAGTCAACTTTCTTGGGATAAAAGAAACTAAAGTAAGTTGTTCACAAAACCAAATTGAGAAGGACATAGTTCTCTTGCCTTATAAGGCAAAACTGTGAAGGAATTTCTTTTTAATTTTTCTGAATAGTTCCTACTAAAGTGAGATTTTCTTTCACTAGCTCATTAGCTAGAGGAATGCTGGTGTACCAGTTATCCATTGTGATGTTACGCCCTGTGCCTTTGATAGGTTCTGAAAGTCTTTTCACTATGCTCACAGTGTCATTAGGTATCTTATAAGGTCCTTCAAGCTAAGTACCAACATACATTCTCTGAAGACAGGCAGTTTTAGCATCCAACATAGCATGATGTTTTGTGGCGTACATATCTTGTAAACAACTACACTATTAGTCGCATGGGTTCTTTCCAATCCCAAGCACTGCCGTTCTCTTCTCATGTGTAGTTGCAGCAAAGTCTCACCGAACACTGAGGTGGGAGGACATGGCAAGCTAGGAAGCTACCGATAAGTACAGCTTTATAACTATGACAGCTTCAAAAATATTAGCAAAAAAAGTCACTTGGAGTCGAAATGACCCTGCGTGACTAATTAAAGGTTAAAGTCATTTCCAAAGTTCATATAACTATAAACGATATTTCACAGAAGCCATTGTTCTGTTTTTTCAAGTTCTGAAATTCATAAATTAAAATAACAATATTAATAATGTCGACGCACTAATAAAGACTATAAATTTAAATAATTGAGATGGTTGATAGCTTCTGTGTGTATATACTGATGCTATTGTTATTAGTATATCTACATTGTTGCTATTGTTATTAGATCATATTAGTTATTTTAATTTGTGAAATTCAGAACTTGAAAAAGACAACGCTGGCTTCTGTGAAATATCGTTTGTAGTTATATGAAATTTGGAAAAGACTAAAGAAGAAATATATTTAAGTTTATAATTTATTTTATTAATTATCTTACAATCATTGATTTGAATTTAATACTATTTTATAATTTAGTTTGGATTGTCTAGATTCCTCTCATTTTTTTCTAATTCATTTTCTATATTTTAGTCTTCCTTTTTTTTTCTTTATATAATAATTGTTATTAATTTACTTATTTGTTTGTTTTAATATTATTTTAATATCAGTTATATAATGGTTTGAGATGTTTTCTTTAGTTTGTTAAGCTTAAATTCAAACTGCTTTTACCTGTGATCTACATATGACTTTGTAGTTTTCTATCATCGCTATATTGTCTGGTAATACCATATGTAATCCTATATATACAGTGTTGATGTATGCAGTTTTTATAATCCTATATATCTACAGTGTGGCCAGGAAGATTCCGTGCCCTCTGTTATGTAGTAATAAGAGAAAAATGTAAATATTTCATATTGAATGTTACTTAAACTGTTGACGCTAGAATGCAAGTGGCACTAGAAGCTTGAAGACGCGGGTATCATGGAACGCATATGGCTACATCAGAAAGGGACACCTGCTTACTTCACTCTTACTGTGCGCTGGTTTCTTCATGAACATTTTCCAGGACACTGGATTGGTTGCATTACTCCAGCTTTGTCAGCTCCATTTAAATGGCCACCACGAAGTTCTGACCTCACTACCCTTGAAAACTCATTGTGGGTTATCATGAAGGCCTTTATGTTTAAGCGTCGTTATGCTATGAATGAAGAATTGTCCAGAGAATGTAGTTGGGCCAAAAAATTTGAAGCAATAAGCACAACTGTGAATGAAAGAGGTAACAGGTGACTGGCACGCATTGTTTGTGACTAACAGAAGG
This sequence comes from Thereuonema tuberculata, assembly GCA_023159025.1. Classification (NCBI taxonomy): domain Eukaryota; kingdom Metazoa; phylum Arthropoda; class Chilopoda; order Scutigeromorpha; family Scutigeridae; genus Thereuonema; species Thereuonema tuberculata. The sequence goes on along the minus strand of JAFIDM010001028.1, from coordinate 18,067,673 downwards.
ACAAGAACACGACAGATTGCTGCTGAGTATAATGCAGGTGCACCAAAATGCATATCTGAAACGCACAACACGATGGACCTGTTCCCGACAGTAGAGACCAGCAAGGGTGCCTTTGATATCATAGAAAAACAGGAAAGTGCATCTGCTGTGGGCCTAAGAGCATCGCAATTGAACACTTGATGAGTGGATAAAGGTCGCTTGGTCTGACTAGTCTCGATTCCTTCTCCAGGATGGCAGGATGAGAATAAGGCGCAGTCATCACAAATCCATGGAGCTGTCTTGCCAAGTGACAACCCTACAAACGGGTGGCGATGGAATAATGGTCTGGAGAATTTTTTCCTGGGACACACTTTGTTCCCTAATATCCCTGGAAACATCTCTTAATGCCATGGGCTACCTCAACATTGTTACTGACCAGGTGCACCCGTATTTGGCTACAGTGTTCCCCAACGCAGATGGCCATTTTCAACAGGACAGTTGACCTTATCACCATGCTCAATTGGTCTCCGATTGGTTCAGTGAACATACCTCTGATTTCCACTTGCTTCATTGGCTGACTCAGTCACCTGATCTCAACCCCAGTGAGCATTTGTGGGACAAGGTTGAAAGATCCATTTGAAGCCTAGAAACACCACCATCCAATGTGCACCAACTAAGGGCTACTCTTCTGCCAGCACCTGCCAATATTCCTGTGGAATGGTTCTAACACCTTGTATAATCCATGCCTGTAAGAATTATGGCTGTGATCAATGCTAGAGGAGGATGAACTTGTTATTAGTTTGGTGTCTCTTATAAAATGGCCACACAGTGTATATTTTAGTTTGATTTCCTTTTCATCTAGAAGTTGTTGTTTTTTTATTTAATTTAAACAATCTATGAATTGTAATTAATTTTTTCTTGGTCCTTGTAAAAATTGCAACATCTCATCTAGAAATTTGTCTGTGTCTTTGAAATTTCTTTTATAAAGTCTTTTATAAAAATTATTAAAGTTTTTTGTATATTAATTAAACTTGAAATTTCAGGAGCTAGATCATAAGGAAAAGGCCTATTATGAAAATATAAAGAAGCAAGTCGATGACATTCATTTGTTAGTTGAAAGGATGAATGAACAGAAGCAAATGATGAGGACTGCCTATAAACGGGAATTAAACACTATAGAAGTAAGTTTTGAAAGCTTTTCAGCTTTTCAGTCAGTAGGATAAAATTTACAAAGGATGCGACTTTCACTATTTTAAGAAAGTTTTTAAAAAGTGGCTAAATTTATATCATATATATATATTATATCGTATATTTATATCGTATATAGTGTTACGTGATCCATATCATTGAAATAGTACTGACAAAAATTAACTTTTGATTCCAGTTGAATCAAATAATCATCTAATAATAATATAGGAATAACAATAATCATCTAATTCTTTATTAATAGGTTTTATTCTAATACTGATGCATAAAAAAGATGCCAGATTCCTATAAATAATTAAATGGGTAACTTATTTTAAATGACTGAGAATAGAACATGAGGTTGAAACAGTCAAAAAAAAGAAACCAAATTGAAGATGTTATTATCATCTACTCAAGCATCGTTAAAGATCAATTTAACTTTTCATATTCTTTATTCTTATTCATATTCTTCATTCAAAATCTTTAAGATTTGAATTGTGTCATATAAATCATTACATATATATATTATATAATATATAAATATATATAATAATATAATATATATTATATAATATATAAATTATATATTTAAAACACAATTGAATACAGAGACTTAGTTTCTAAATCTTTGCGATTGCTCCTAGAAAAGGTCTCTTTAAGGGTATAGAAGGCTCTGCAATCAGTTCCTCATTTACCTCTTCAGTGTTGTTGAGTTGTAACTCTTGATTTCCTCAGGCAGAGCGTTAACTATCTTTACTCTGGCATTTCTTTTCATAGGCAGTGATGGTTCTATGGAAGGGTAAATTAAAATTCCCGCTTATCTTGTCTGATGCCCATGCAAGTCTCTATTTCTTTGAGTCTTCTGTGACACAAAGATGAACTATCTCCAGGATGTAAATAGAAGTAGCCTTGATAATTTTATAGTTCCTAAAAGTGTCTCTACAACTGTCTTTTGTCCGAGAACTGCCATTATTCTTACAGTCAGAACATATTGTAGATTGCCATCTGAGGAGCCTTCCCAGACTATAATTTCATATCACACGTGGCTTTCAAGTAGAGGTTGTAAGCTGTACTGGTGGTCTCTGGTGTACTGATTACCTTTATCCTTTTTATGGCAAACAGAGCAGTACTTAATTTGAGACAAAGGCTGTCTATGTGACAGTTCCATGACATATTCTCATTGATCATGATGCCCAGGTGTTTGATTTTATCAGTTACTTGAATGTTTGGCAATGTTTCGACTTCCAAATGACATTTGCTTTGTCTTCTTTTCATTAAAGACTCGGTCATTCTTCATACAATATTCTTATGGCAATATACGTGTATCTTCAACTGCTCCACATTCTTGTTTGCTGTGAGAAATACTGTGCATACGTGACCTTCTCACTATATGTTTTTAGATAATTTGAGAAGCTGATTGGGAAAGAAATTCATAAGGTGGTAATTTGTAACTCAGTTTATGAGTTATATCTCAGTTCAGCTTTATTGCTTTTTAGATAAATACACATACACTAGCTCATTTACTGACAATGGGCGAAAAGGATCCACTTTCAAATGCTTTCACATATGGTCTCTCATGGTTGAATGGGAAATATCCATTTCAACAGAAAGCATGCAAGTTGACTTCATGGTAGATCTCACTATGGATTCTTCCACAGCAGCACATTTTGAAATGTGTTGATGGTCTTTCTGTCCAATGTTGATCCTGACGTAAAAGTTTTCTGTTCCCATGTCAGTAATGTTCTCTTGGATGGTGGCACCTTCTAAAATTGCAGCTGAAAATTGGTAATAATTTGTGAATTTGTTTGTACCATTTGCGGTTTTCCATATGCTTCCTTCTTTGATTACTGCCATTCTTCAGTTGCTCGCATGTTGTCAATGTGCAAGTGTGTGATTGTTTCATTGTTGCTTCCATTGCTCTCTGATTGACTTATTTCCAGAAACTTTATATATACGACTGTTTCCATAGCGTACACTTATATCCAGAGGTATATGGACTTTTCACCCTCTCTGTACTGTTGAATCATAAACATCCCATTGGAATTTCTAATTATACCATGCTGTATAATTAACTACTACTGCCCTTTATCAATTAATACATTACATAATAATATTTTAAAAGCTTAACTTGCAAAGGCTTAGATCATCTATAAATGAAATACTCAGTACAGTGCCATAACATACATTGACTTCATTAAAAAATTAAAGAACAATTATAAAGATGAAATACTAAGTTGTGCTCTGTGGATAAAGTAAACTTGTTCAGCAGCCTTATGCGTGATATCATTAAAAATTCTAGAATGAACTTTTATTGATTGTAATAAACTTAAAACATTTTGTAATTAACAAAAACTGTTATTGAATTGGTTAATATATTTTTGGATAATCGTTTTTTTAAAGCAGATAAACAAAACACTAGTGTATTTATGGTCATTACTGTTTCTTCCATTATAATGAAAATAGTTCAAGATTATGAATCCAATGATTCACAATGAATCCAAGATTATAGGAAAAAAATTAGGGAAAATATTAAGTTTTTAGAATTTTACATTTATGATTTATTTTTGATGATCAATACTAATTTTACAAGAAAAATGTAAATCTGCAAATTTACCATTGAAACACCAGATAATTAGCCTATTGGATTGTGAAGCACATCTTGAGTTACATATATTACTATGTTTAAAATAGAAACAACCTTCAACAGAATCATTATTCTTCTTAAGTACCCAGTAAGGTCAAAATTAATGTATAAAGTGTTTTAGTGTGTTATCAAAATATTTAGCAATATTTACATGTTAAAAGAAATTGAAAAATTAAATAAGCAATACATAAATAAAATCAATATCCTTATCAGATTATTGTTAAGGCTTTCTTTTTTATAAGACAATAAGGCACTAATACATGAATAAATAAATAAATAAATAAATTAAATTAAATAAATAAATAAATGAATGAATGAATGAATAAATAAATAAATAAATAAATAAATAAATAAATAAATGAATGAATGAATGAATGAATGAATGAATGAATGAATGAATGAATGAATGAATGAATGAAAGAAAGAAAGAAAGAAAGGTAATATTCCCATTACCTATCTTTTTAATGGGGTTCTAGGATAAAGTTCATAACTGGAGTAAACTGTTTCATCCATTTGAGTAAATTCTGTTCTCATTGAAATGAAAAATGTAGACTGAAATTTGTTTAAAGGATACTGTGTTCTAATTCTTGTTATATTATACAAATATAATAATAGGAAGAATATTATTTGGTTGGCCAAAAAGTAAAAATTCGTTCGGTTTTAAGTAAAAATAAAACACACGTTTTTCATTGTCACCAATAATTTTATTGAACAATGTCTTGAACGATTTGTTCCACTACCGTCTGCCATCTTTCAGGCAACTTCATAACTCTATCTTCCCATTTGGACCTTTGAACCTTTTTTTCTTTTTGAGCAAAGCAAATTTACCAGGTGCCTATGGAGTCTTCCAGGGAATTGAATTTTTCCATTAATACAATTTTTGTAAAGACCGAAATAAATGGAAATCCAAAGGTGCAGTGTCTGGTGAATACAACTGAAGAATCAAAACTTTCCAGCCAAGCTGTAACAGTTTTTGCCTGGTCATCCAAGAAACATGTGGTCCTGTATGCTTATTTTCTTCCATCTTCAATATTAAATTGGTGACTCAAAATTCACCAATCTTTGATCAGTTTTTGTTTTAAATGCATGCTGAAATGACAGCTGTCACAATATGATCGAATAAGTGGTGTTGAATGACGTTCAAGACACCTAAGCACTACTAGAGCCAATGTACATAAGAAAATCGAGCTAACTTTTTGGCCAACTGATTATTTTCTTTTATTAGAAAATTAATAAAGCACCATTTAATTCTGCAAGTGAGGTTAAACAGAGAACAGCTTAGGTATAGAACATGAAATTGATTTTTGTATCTTTCTGTAGTTAGATTTTATGGAAGAAAGAAAAGAAATGCTTGATTTACACCTTCAGAAATGGAATGATATTTTGAATAAAATGGGAGAAAGAGAAGACGAGTTTCTGTATTTTCGAACGAAAATGACAGAGGAATGTGAAAAGCAACTAGATAAATTATGGTTAATGGAACTAGAAGAATATAATATTGTAAAGAATAAACTGGAAACTGACATCCTGGTAAGTATTTAATATTTGCTAATTTGGAAAATGTATATTATTTTTACAATATTTTTATATAAGCTTGATATGCTAAGATTTTAGTTTAGTTTGATCAATTGTTGTCCTTAATTTTTTGATGCGTTGTCAACGATGCGCGATGACGCAATATAGGCGGACCGCGAAGAGAGCTCCAAACAAAGACCCCCAGACGCCAGCGTCGAAGGCCGCGCTGTGATTGGCCAAGCCGAGAGCTCTCAGAATCCGAGTTCGTCTCTCTCATTTTGACCACACATCACTGGTGCCTAAGACCCGACGAACCACGGAACCATGCCGAACCCTGCCGATAACAACGACCCTCACCACCCATCAGAAGACCACATCCAAGCCGTTGCCCGAACTCCGGCTCCAAGACCTTCACCTGCTCTCAGATACCGGGAACCCACCCCGTTCTCCGGTACATCAACAGACTCCCTTGCCTGGCTACGAGACTTCGAGCGAGTAGCAAGGTTCAACGGATGGACGGACGAAAACAAGCTAGCCTATCTGCCTTTCGCCCTTACGGATACAGCCCGCCGTTGGTTTGACAACGAGGAAAACAACATCCCTACCTGGGATTCCTTCGTGACCAAATTTAAGGACACGTTCGCGGCAACACACCACATCGCCACAGAAGCTGAGAGGCTCCTCGCCATACGGACTCAACTGCCCCAGGAGTGCTGCGAGTCGTACATCCAGGATGTAATCCACCTATGCGGCAAGGTTGATCCTCACATGGCCGACGCACAGCGACTCCATCACCTCCTCAAGGGCGTCGCCGCAGACATACACACGGTATTGTTGGCAATCCGCGTGTCCTCCGTTGACGAGATGGTTACGGAGTGCCGGCGACTACAGCATCAAAGAGCACGCCGCATCACACCAGACACCGTCTCGGATCTCCGGCCCACCATCGCAGCCATTGACACACAGCAACCCCTAGCTGCAGACCCCACCGACCAACTCCAAAGCCAGATCGCTGCCCTAACCGCCGCCGTTCAGAGCCTTGCAACTCTCGTCGCCGCAGAACGGACAGAGCAACGCCCAGGGACAAACCAACGAGACCACCGGAGAACGCCCACCCCACGCCGACGAGCAGACGAATGGCGCACCCGCGATGACAAACCTATTTGCTTCCGATGCGGCCGGACCGGTCACATTCTAAAATACTGTCAGGAACCGTCCGCACAACCGAGGGCATCCCGGACAACCAGTCCAAGGCGGTTCAGTAACTCCCCATCGCGCGATTGGCAACACCGCAGCACCTCCCGTTACTCCCCCGACCGATGCCGAGAACACACAGCACTCAGTCCCCGCCCATCCACCCCACGATCACCCACCTCATATTACAACCAGGGAAACTGAGAGCGGCGGCGTCCACACAGGCCAATGGAACTGCCGCTAAACCGCATCAGCCAAAACTGACCAACAACAGGATGCGGATCATCTTCGACAATAGGCCTACTGTAGCTCTTATGGACACGGGAGCATCGGTGAGCATCGTCACGGAAGCTTTCCGCCGGGCAATGCACAAGACCATGACCCCGCACACGACCCCACACCTTGCCACAGCCAACGGTCAGCCCTTGCGCGCCATAGGCATGACAACGGGCCGCATAGGAGTAGGGAAAACGGCGCTGCCTTTCAACTTCCTAGTCGTGGAGAGGTGCACCCACGACGTAATCCTCGGATGGGACTTTCTGCGCCGCTACGGGGCCCGCATTGACTGCGCGGCCGCCACAGTTACCCTGACGAACAACGATGAAACAGACGACGATGACAAAAACACGGTCACAGCCCAGTTGACGTGTGCCGCCGCCAAGACAACCATTGTCCCACCGGGATCAACCGCAGCCATCGAAATTGTCCCACCCCCGGACATTACAGGTCCGTCCCTCATCCTGCCCACACCTGACTTATCCGCCCGTACCTCCCTCACCTTTCCCGCTGCAGTTGTAATTCTCCCGGCAACCAACCTCCTTCTCTGGGTGACAAACACCTCCAGAGCCCCAGCTGTCATACCGGCAAACAGCACAGTCGCCACGATCGAGCAAATACAGCCGAACTCGATCATGGCCCTCGACGAAAAACAGACGCAAGCTCCTAAGACGCACAACGCTGGCTTAAAAGACGACCAGATCAGACGCATGATTGACCCCAACCTGCCGCCAAGGGAAGCTCGTGAAGTGCTCAAGCTGTTGCGACGATACCGCCGCCTCTTCGACGAACCGACGCACCACGATAACCCCAAACACCCCGCCGCCCATCACATTGACACAGGCGACAGCCGACCCTTACGTCAGAAGCCGTATAGGGTCTCGCCGACGGAGCGAGCGGCTATCGAGCAGGAAACAAGCGCGATGCTCCGGAAAAATGTCATTCGCCCATCCCAAAGCCCATGGAGCTCGCCAGTCGTACTTGTAAGAAAGAAAGACAAATCATGGCGCTTCTGCGTTGATTACCATCGGCTGAACGCCATCACAAAAAAAGACAGCTATCCATTGCCGCGAATTGACGACGCCCTCGACACACTACGAGGCTCCACTTTCTTCTCCTCCCTTGATCTCAAAACCGGCTACTGGCAGGTACCCATCGCGCCCGAGGACCGCGGGAAAACGGCATTCTCCACGCCGGACGGCCTATACGAATTCAATGTTATGCCGTTCGGACTCTGCAATGCACCCGCAACGTTCGAGCGCCTGATGGACAACATTCTACGCGGCCTAAGATGGTCCATCTGTCTATGTTACCTAGACGACGTCGTCATCTTTGGCCGCATGTTTGACGAACATCAGGAACGTCTCAACGCGGTCCTCCAATGCCTCGCCGCCGCTGAGCTTAGACTGAACCCCGGCAAATGCTCCTTCGCCGCGCAGAGAATCAGGATCCTGGGACACATCGTGACACCCGCAGGTACCCTGCCAGACCCCGAGAAGACGAGAGCCGTGCGAGAATTCCCCACACCCAAGACGGCCAAACACGTACGCGCTTTCCATGGCCTCTGCTCGTACTACCGCCGCTTCATTCCGAATTTCGCACGAATCGCCCGGCCGCTCACCTCCATCATGAACAACGCCGGTCAATTCCGATGGACGGATGATCAGCAGACGGCATTCGATAAACTGAAGACCTGTCTCACCACAGCGCCTGTGCTCGGTCACTTCCAAGACGGGGCACACACGGAAATTCGTACGGACGCAAGCGCCCACGCCATAGGGGCGGTACTCGTACAAAACCAGGGTAGCCAGCAGAAAGTGATCAGATACGCCAGCCGCTCGTTGTCTAAGGCAGAAATCAACTACGCCACGACGCATCGGGAATGTTTAGCGGTGATATGGGCAACAAACAAGTTTAGACCATACTTGTATGGCCGCCCATTCACAGTGGTGTCCGACCACCACGCACTCTGCTGGCTGACGAACCTGAAAGACCCCAGTGGGCGCCTCGCAAGATGGGCACTCCGCCTCCAGGAGCACGACATCACCGTGGTTTACAAGACTGGCCGCAAACACCTCGACGCAGACTGTCTGTCACGCCTCCTGCCGGACGAACCAGACGATAACACCACCGCAGTGAACGTCATCACCGAACAGATGGACATGGCGACCGAACAACATAAGGACCCCACCCTACAACGAATCATCGCGGAGGTCCAAGCTTCCCCGCAACCACATAGGAAGGGCTACGCATTAACAGACGGCGTACTCTAAAAGGAGAGCTTCGACCCCGCCTGCCGAAGATGGCTGCTAGTTATCCCGCAGCATCTGCGCCGCCACACTGCCGAGTCCTGCCATGAGGATCTCACCAGCGGCCACCTGGGTCTCGCCAAAACTTACGGAAGGATACGGCAAAATTATTATTGGCCAGGGCAATACCGGACAGCACGCCGTTGTGTTCTACGCTGCGACGGATGCCAGCGCCGGAAATCACCGACTCAGCCACCGGTAGGACTCCTGCAGCCTCTCCCGATTCCCGAACAGCCCTTCAGCCGTGTCGGCATCGATCTACTTGGACCACTCCCATTAACGCAAAACAATAATAGATACATTGTTGTGTGCGTCGACCATTTCTCCTGATTTGCCATCACCCAAGCCCTGCCGAACGCAACAGCCGCCGAGGTCACACGCTTCTCCGTCGCACCATTTGTTTGTGGCCTATACGGTGACGTGCGGCTATGGAGTGTTCGGCAAATCGAGAGGACTTCTCGCATTATTGTGCTGAGGAACTGCGTGCCTCGGTCACTGACGATGGATGCCGGTGGTCCATAACGCACGTCACCGTATAGGCCACAAACAAATGGTGCGACGGAGAAGCTCAATCACTCCATCGCAAATATGTTGTCTATGTACGTCGACAAACATCACTCGAATTGGGATGAAATCCTTCCGTTTGTCACGTATGCATTCAACACTGCGGTGAATGAAGCTACATCCTTCGCGCCATTCTTTTTGGTCCACGGCCGCCACCCGCAGAACACATTGGATACACTGCTAGCTCACGCCCCGGAGACCTCAACAGACTATGCCGCTACCCTTAGATGCCGCCTGGACGATGCCAACCAAATAGCCCGGCAATTCATGATGGACGCTCAAGGTGAAGCCAAGCGCCGGTACGACCAGCACTGGCGGGAGGTCCACTACAATCCCGGAGACCTCGTCCTCATATTCAGCCCGACCCGCACGGTAGACCTCGCCGAAAAACTCTTACACCGTTGGCGAGGCCCGTACACCGTCGTTCGCCGCCTGTCTGACGTCACCTATGAGGTTTCCCGAGCACAGCCGACAGCCCGCTCCCGAACAATGGAAGTGACGCACATCACGAGAATGAAGCGCTACCTGCGACCAGACGATCCAACTACCGTTCAAAGCACAGACGACGAGCCGCTGCCGCCATTACCTAGACGACCGCTGCCAATCGTGGAGAACTGGACAGCGGTAGACCCAGAGGACGATGCCATTTTTGCCCCGGCCCGACCTGACCACGCCGTCGCAGTCGCAACACCACGGCGCGAAACCAACCCTCCCCTTCGCCGATCACAGAGGAACATCAGGCCACCCCAGAGATTCAGAGACACATGAATCAACGAGGACGTTGAACCTTGGAGGGGGAGCTATGATGCGTTGTCAACGATGCGCGATGACGCAATATAGGCGGACCGCGAAGAGAGCTCCAAACAAAGACCCCCAGACGCCAGCGTCGAAGGCCGCGCTGTGATTGGCCAAGCCGAGAGCTCTCAGAATCCGAGTTCGTCTCTCTCATTTTGACCACACATCAATATTCATCATTCAAACATTTTCAAAGACATTTATTTTCAAGAAATTTTCATCACATTAAAATGGGTTAAGCTTTGGCTGAATTGATGAATTCGACTGATAAAATACATTTCAGAAGGAGCCATTAGAAATTATTAATGCCCTAACAGCTGAATGCTCTGCAAAAAAAGAAAAAAAAAACATTTTTTTTTTTTTATACTTAGATCTCCATTTGAGAAAAAGTTGTATGTTCTAAGAGCTTCCATTTCCATCATAGCACAATTATAATGCTGTTGTGATGTCCATCTAGTTTTATTGTTTCATTTGCCATTAGAATGTTTATAGAATCTCTGCTTTGTTCTACCTACAGTATTTCTCACATTAATGTCTGAACTTTTAAGTAATAAAAGAAATTCCTTTTGCAAAGCTGGAAAGTGAAAAATATTTTGTTAAGGGATTGCTTGTCATGGTATATCAAAAACTAATGAATAGCAAAATTTGAATTATTATATATATATAGATAATAAAATTAAAAATTATATAATAGGTAACTTACTTGTATACAATGGAATTATTCAAAAGAAATTATTTTAACAATTTAGTCTTGTACATTCATCTGCAAATTCAAATGGAGTCCTTAAGTGACCCATCCAAATTAACTATCGAGCAGCTGCATTTCATTGTTACTGTTGGTGGTGGTGAATATCTTCTCTCTTTCTCAGTTTCTGTAATGTAAAATAAAATTGTTATGATTAATTTATTTCCTATTTCATAATTTTATTTTTAGTCCAAATGAAGGATAAAATAAAATAATAAAAAGAATTATTGAGCGAATTCTTATACCATTTCTTGGAGATATAATAACACTACACTTATCCTCAAAATTTTGCCCCATCAATGTTCCCCTGATCTACCAGGATGGTAGGAGATGGCTCGTAACACCGTGGTGCCATCAATTCTGGTGGTATGTTGCTCAACAATGAAGTCTGTATTTGTATCTGCTCAGTCTTCTGTATACTTGAGTAAAGTGGTTATCTGTGTTCAGACAAAACCAAGATTCTTCACTAAAGAAATGATTCATTGCCACTCCACAGCCGTCCATGCCACCATCTCACTACACCACTGCACACAAAATAGCTGACTATGGGATGTTAATGGCAGACAGCATAAGAGGTGCCAAGAATGCAAGTCTTGATCTGCAAGACACATTGCAGTTGTGCAGTTAAACACAGGGATTTCTAGTGATGCTGTTTCATGTCTGGATGGTGGAGACCCTTGGATCAGTTCATGCCTGTTAGATATGATTCTCTTCTGCTTAGGTCTCTCAGTGCTTTTCCTCCATGTCTGCGTTCCCTTGTCTCTCCACTGCTCCCAACAGTGTCACACAGTACAGTCGGAAAAGTGTAGGTGGTGAACAATTCGGCAGAATTACCAGCGTGCCTCACTCAGTCAAATGATATGACCTCTCTCAAACTTTGTCAGTTGTTCAAACCTGTGTTGAATGCATTCAAACTATGTTGAATGCCTACACACTACAATCACACTGATTATAAAACATACAGCAGTAATATGACTGCTGTTCATATGATCATATCTATAGTGATAGTGATACCCCTGGTGGTAGTTCTTAGCAGGCTATCGCAGCCCAACTGCAATCATTGGCCCAATTACCTGTGACAGTACCATATATCCGAGTTTATTCATTCCCGTGTTATTCATTCTGGGTGTGCCAATTTACCAGGCAAACATATATTAACAATAGTAAAATAAGAATGACTTTTTTTTTACTATATAACTTTTTAACAAATATTCTCAATTGAGAATTTATATACATAATAAAATTCAATATGTGAAATGATAAAATTTATGAATACTACCAATGAAAATATGCATATTTGTCAAATCAACTTGCTGAAAAATTTTTCAGCCACATTGTTACAGTCTAGCATTATATGGTAAAATTGAAAAAAAAAAAAAAAATGTCCTACTTGCTCTATCTCAAATATATTCATTAAGTAGCTTCATTATCTGTCAGAAATTGCTAGTTAACTTTGAAAGTCATGTTTTGGAGATTGGCCTGATATTCCTGCAGTACATTCTTATGAAGATGATGATAATCTTTGAATTTCTTGAATCAAATATACAGTTTTAGAATCAGTTGTATTCTGTCAGTATTTGATGAAATAGAGAAATGGTTTAGTTATATTATGATAAAAGAAGCACGACACAAAGAAAAGACTCAAATTTACGTTGTAGCATCTTATTGAATATATGCAAAATGATATGTCCTTTACAATGAGGAGAGATGCCACAAATTTTGAAAAAGTATTGCTCATCAAAATGTCAAGTGAAGAAGCTAGTAGCTCATTTATTTTAATCTCACATATTGTGAAATGCATTCTTTGACAAAAAAAATTGACACACCAAGAAGAAATTATCCAATTGAGATAAAATTTGATACATTTAATGTATGTTTACATAAAATGAAATGATTAGAATTTCAGAACAAGTGGATGATTTATTGGACCGAAAGAGCTACACAAAGCGAGCAGATCAGCATGGAGTTGGTCCACCTCTGGCCTGGATACAAGCTATTACCCTACGTGGCATTGATTGATACAGTTGGCTGATGATGATATGCGGGATTCCTTAACAAATGGCCTCCATTTATGGCAGGCTAATTCATTGACATTCTGAGATGGTCACGGGGGATGCCACATCCCATCCCAAATATGCTCAATAGGAGAGAGATCTGTCTATCTGCCTGGTCAAAGAAGTTTATTGCAACCATGAAGACAATCAATGGAGAGGCATACCGTGTGCTGAAAAGTCACCCCAGAGTGCCGCAAAGGAACCGCCCACAATGTGTCGTAGAATTTCATCAACATACCAGTGTGTTGCGAGGGTGCCATGGAGGACTACCAAGGGCTAGCAAATACCCCAGACCATAACTCCCTGTGGTCTGGCCATCCAATAGTAAGAGCGCATGGTCTTTGGGGCTCAGTTCAAAATGGGACTCATCACTGAAGTTAGCATAATGTCCCCAGTCAGCACAATTCCACTTTGATCATGCCTGGCACCACAGCAATCGCTCTTGACGGTGCGAACTGGTCAGTGGTAGGTGGCGTAATGGACTCTGTGCGTAGATTCTGCTCCCATAGTCTTCTATGGTCCGGGTGGTCACTTCAGTTTTGGTCACATATTGGATGGTTGATAACAATAAATGTTGTGCTGTAACAGCTGCTCTGACAATCACTCTTATCTTCCTATTCTGTCGCCCTAGGCCATCTGCTGCCCCCTTGTTGCTGAAATGTGCTGTTCAGGACCATTCCTACCAGCATCATCTAATTGCCACAATGCTGCGACCCAAATGTCAAATGATTCTTCAATTTGTCCATCCAACCTCATATAGTTCAATGACAAGTTCTTTTTTCAAACTCTGTCATATGGTCATGGTGCCCGTGAATTTGCCGTTGAGACATTGTTACAGTCAAGGTAGGGGAAAACACAATCATAATCCACTAGAACTTTTATTCCACAAGAAGTTTTATTCTTGAAAGCGAGATTCACTCTTTATGTGCACCATCATAATGCTTAGTTCCAGTTCATTTTAGCTCTTGCTATTCATTGATAGGGTGTGAATTTTTGCATCGCATATTTAGGTTTTTGCATGTTAAGTTTCATTACTATCAGATTATTTTTTTCAGGGTACGTTGATTTTTTTGTGAAAGAATGTATAATTAATTTCAGTTAATTTCTAATATGTGATAAGTAGATGTGTGTAATGACGAAAAACTTATCAGTTTATCAGTTCTAACAGGACATCCATCAAGTTCACAAAAGTGGATTCAGATAATATTAAAATTAAATGATAATGTTATCCTCAGAAAGCCATCAAAAGATCTGCATCAAATCATTCTCCAATCTAAAACCCTATTAAAAACAAGCAAAAGAAGAAGGCAGTCAGAGGCTGTCACTATATCACCACCGAACATTCAGAAGAGAAGTGGAAATGTAAATGATAAAGAAAAAGAAAATCCACTTTAATTAGGAGTTACGTGTAATTTTATGTTACCGCAGAAGATTTGGCTTTAAGTTTTAGATATAAAGTAAACATGACAATTTCACTTATGAAAATTTAACAGCAAAATTAAGATAATAAAATGAATCAGAATGTTACAAATTAGTTTATAACAAGGAGGAATTATAATGCTAGTGCTTGGATAAACTGTTGTAAGCAATTCCTTCTGAGTCATGGTTTTGTTTTGTTTTGTTTAATGATAGCTTGGAAATGTAGGATGTGATCCTTGATAACTGAGATTGAAATCTACTGATCTAAAACATACATGAGCATGTAATGATCATATTACTTTGGATATTCCTTTGCACAGTGCTAAAATATTATGATAGAGAAAGTTGCAATGACATGTGAAACAGGAAAAAAAAAGTAGAAACAGAAAAGAAAATCTGAATATTCACATGAATTTGAATAGGATAAAAGGTACAGCAGCAAGAAATTCAGACAATAACTGATATAATAAATTCCCAGAAGCAAAAGCTAAAGGAGAGAAAAATGGTTATCATGCGAGAGTTGATCTTACAAATGAGATTTCCACATTAGAATGTTGTATTTTTTGTTGGCTTTAGATGAGACCAAGCCTCAGAAAGAGTCAGAAAAACTTTCAATTCATTATTTTTGAAATTTACAATGTAGCAAACTAGCATTTTCATAAACAGTAATCATACATTAATGTAGGCTGAATAATTGTAGGAAAGTGATGAACTACAAATAGACAATAGAATGGATAAACCAAATTGTGTGAGCAGTAATTAAATACTTTTGTCTGAAATATTTTTTTTGTCAGAAAACTAAATTTGTACAATAAAAAGGGTTTTGATAGTTTCATAATCTATAGTTTTATTTGATGATAATATCAAATTTAAAATGGAGGAGGAAGACCAAGGCCAAATTGTGTTTCTAGACTTGAACCTGTATAATAAAAAGGTGTTTTTTTTCCATTCACTTCTTGCATTATTAGCTTTAAATTGCCCAAGGAATTGTATGGGTCCATATCCAAGTGGAAAAGCACTGTAGCCAGGAGAAGCTCGGTTCAATCACTAGTTTGGGAATTTTTCCACAGTTCTTCCCCTCCAAGGGTGCATCCAACCCACTGGTACTGCATTTCTTTTGTGGAGATTGAAGGCAAGCGGACTGATCACGTGCCCTTGGTGAGAAAATGCCTGTGACCTCAAGGGCCACAGGCAGTGGAATAGTTTTAACTTTAAGGCAATATTATTTTGAGGTTCCATCTCTCAGGAGTTAAAATAACAGTGATATCATAAGGGAGAGAGTATTTAAAACTTTGATGTTACTTTGGCTGATGAAAGGAGAAACCTAAAACCATCTGGTGCTGAATATTTGAAAGATTTGAAAAGATTATCATTAGTAGAGTGATAAGTAAAAGAAAAACCCTTTACGCTGCATGATGATATCAGAAAAATTAGAAACATAATTGTCAAATTATTTTATGTAAATAAAAAACAAAAATTACTGAAGTCTTACTATTCCACTAAGAAGAAGATTTTTCTTCTCTGTTTATACATCATGTTAAAAGAGACCAAATGCCCTCCATCTTAAGACCCATCCGTTTTGGTCTCCACCCCTCCTATCCTTCAAAAATAATCCCAAAAATCTCTTGCTTAAACGACTCGATGGATTTCTTAAAAGTGTGGTACAAAGATTATTTATAGTTTGACTTACGAACTGTTGGTCTTCCCCAGTGGCTGTTTGGTCCCTACTATGTAAAGTATAGCTAAGTGTATACCTAGTTAAATAAGTCAACATGAATGGAACAAATTTAAAATAATGTAAGAGACATATGAGAGATTACTATATCATAATTTTACACTTAATTTTCTATTTTTTTTTTAATTTTTTGCCATCATGTGAGACTTTTTTTTTGAGATTATGTCCCATTGTCTTAATAAATTTAATATGGGATGCACAACTGTTCTGTATTTAATGCAATTTCAAGATAGCTAATTATCCACATCTCTTAGTTTTATTTTCAGCTGCTAAGAACATGAGAAACTAAAGAGATAGACGCATTTTCACTTTAACCATCTGCATTGAGCAATTGTGCAGTGCAATTTTGATCATTCATCGAATGTTCCTGTACTGTAAAGTTACGGACACGTTTCCAACAATGACTATTATGCTCGCTTTTAGACCTTAGATTGATTAATTACTATCCTCCAGAATGTCTTATTCATGTGCCTGCTTTAAGGTTCATATTAATGCTTGAGTGCTCATTACAATTCAACATAAAGGACTTTCTTTATGCCATTATATAATTGCAAATAATCATATTAATAAACAAATTTATGAATTACACAAGACAATGAAATTGTATTATTACTTTAACATTGTAATCAGTATACGAATGGCCATTGGAATTGATCTTGGAAATTGTTATGTATTTACAAGTAAATATTTAAAAATAATGATGCAATGATGGTAAACCATTAAGAATTTAACTATTTGAAGGCTTATAAGAAACAGTCTTTACAAGTAAAGCTACAATAGTGATTGTTCTCAATGTTGATTGATTTTGACAACTACATTAAAGTGTCCCGTATTTTTATTTTGAAAATCTGATCACTCTATCTTAAGCAGATACAAACCACAATATAATGATATTGATTTTTTTTTTTAATCTTCAGCAATTAGAATTGCAGTTCAGAAATTTGAAAGCCCAAGTACTTCTGAATCAAGAACGATTAGATTATAATTACCATGTCCTCCAAAAACGAGATGAAGAAAGCACTATTATGAAATCCAATCAAAAACGAAAATTAACTAAGTGAGTAAATTAACTTCTTTTGATAAAAACAACGATTTTTTTTTCTTTGAAAAAACATTTAAAAAAGTGCCACTTTCATAACAGTATTAACATATAGTTGGAGCTAATTTAATAAAAAACAATATATATTTAAAAACATGTATAAATTGCATTAATATATGTTTTAAATATATATTGCTTTTTATTAATTTAGTCTTGTGTGTTGGTTCCAATTTATTTAATTTATTTTTCTTTCTTTCTTTTTTTTTATCAGCAGAAAGTCTTCATTTAATTTACATTATCTTTGGAGAATGCCATTTGATTTCTTCTTTTGTTTTAAGACTTTATAGGAAAAAACAAAAATAACATATTATTCATGAGCTTCAATCACAATCATATTGCCAGCAAGTCTTTCTTACTTTAAAACAAATTGCTGCTGTAATCACATGACTATAGTAGACAATTAGACTTGTCAACATATGGTAGGATCGAATTGTTCAATAAGATAGCAAGCAGTCTCAATTTAACAGTCGATTCGTCTTTTCCCAAATATTAGTTCTTTAGGTATAATGATAACAGTATTGTAATGGGATTTGTGGTTCTATTCTCACCAATGAGTCTGATTTGTACAAAGGTAATAGAGAGACCGACCACATGAGAAATCGATATATATTACCTAAACTTTGAGACACTACTAATTTGAAAGATTGAGCTTTCCAAGATAAATAGTATTTGAGAAATCCTGATCACCAATCTTTAAGAGCTATTGGTCCCTAACTACATAACCATTGTTTTTGTAATTAGCTTATTGTTGATTTGGTGTCAGATCCATTTTCAGGAAACTTAGTAGCATTGTTGTTGTTTTGAATAGCCTTGCAGGAAAAGATCAATAGGTTTTTTTATTAGTCAGAAAAATATATTTTAATTTAAAATTATACTTAGTTTATATTATTTTTTAAGGTGTGCAGATTGAAAGAATTTTTTTAAACATGGACAATACTAAAAAACTTTAGCACACATAATACAAAATTCAAAATACAAGGTCATCTAAAAATTGAGAAAAGACAAAAAGATACTTAAAAAAGGACGGTTTCAACAACTGCAGATCAGCTGAAGATAACTTGCAGTTATAGTGGGTTAAAACCATCACTTTTAAAAGTATCTTTTTATCTTTTCTTAATTTTTAGATAACTTACTATTGTGAATTTTTATTATATGTGCTAAGGTTTTTTAGTATTGTCCATATTAAAATGGTTCTTGAAAATGTTTTTCTTCTGATTCCTATTAGGCTGTATTGCCAATGCTAATAAAATAACTGTGCTTATATTGACATTATAAAAAAGAATTAAAACATTTAAGAAGATAATCATTAGAAAGGATGAATCTTAGGTCTTTATAGATTGACAGGCCTATTTACCAAACAATATATTCATTCTAACAGCTTGATCTAGTGCAATGTTTCCCCACAGGGGGGCAATTTGATTGTTAAGGGGGCAATTCGAAAATTCTATGAACCTATTTGAGGGTCAGTTCATTTTCAGTGCAAATGCACAGATTTCGTTTCTTGTTTATAACATACAGGAATTGATTATATAAAATACGATATTATATATCTATTTTTCTTATATATAATAATAATTGTTATATTTTAACCATAACGATATATAAAACTGATTTGCTGTTTAAGAACTGTTATATTTATACTGTTTCTTATTTATTTAAATTATGAAAAATCGTAATTGAATATAAATTATATTAATTAAAGTAAGGAACAAATATATACACTTCATGGTAAAAATGTTTTGATGGTAATTAATGATGGTAATAAATATTATTTTAATTATTATTATTGGGGGGGGGGGGCAATAAGTAATAGTAAAAGGGGGCATAAGAACTTTAGAAAGGCTTAGGTGGGGCATAGCACAAAAAAGGTTGGGAAACACTGAATATAGTGCAACAAATGTAAGCATCATCCATATTATTGTTTATCTCATGAACAACCAATTGTTATTAGCTCAAAAATGTCACATGCAATACATACTTAAAACTATTTCTTCTGACAACATCTATATGCAGCTCTCTGCTGATGTCTTCAGTCAAAGTAGCATTGTAGTTATCCAGTTCTTTCATTCAATGGGTTCCTAAATCATTGTTATATTTTTTCAGTCATGGATGAACTTGGATATAAATTGACTGTCTTTTTAATCTATTTTTAATCATCTGAAAATCCCCATCCTTTTAAAGATGATAAAGTAAATCTTTAATCTATAATAGAAAAGGGAAATTTGGGGATGTGTTCGAAATGTTTATCCTACTTCCCAACATGCTACAAACTTTAAAATTTGGCATGTACCTAGGTTCAAGACTGTTGACAATGTGAAAAGTATATAAGTAAACTTTTTTATTTTTGGGGGGAGAGGGAATGACCATGACGTGTGTGGCGGCAATACACCTGAGGTAAGCAGTCTGCACTGCTTTCTCCTGCCATTACAAAGTGATCTTACAATTTCAATTTCTATCTCATCCACATCATTGTAACCCATACGAAGAACAGGGATTTTGTTAATCTTTCAATAATATAGAAACCTATCCAATAGGAAATTCATCTCTGTGTTCAAAAATATTGTTAATTTTTGACTATGAAATTCAGATTCCCTCAGTGACCTTCCAATGATCTTCTCTGTTAAGTTTCCAGCATTTTCTGAGTCTGATGCCAAGCAGCAGATAAGGATCTAATGTTACCAACTATATTTTGTGCTGATAAAACAAAGTAATTGAAAATAAACTTACAAAACAGTCTTATAGGCTTTAACAGTTAATGCCAATTTTAATATAAAATAGATAAGTTTCTTACAAACACACATCCAATAGGAAACTGGGCATGTTTAGATTTAAAATTCATGGAGAAAATAAGAAATACATTTGAATTGTATAAATTATAAAGACATAGAATATTCCTAATCTTTACTAAAAACAGTAAATATATTCTATAATTAAGTCTCTTTTAAAAAAAACACACTTTTTTACTTCTCTGTACAGTTGATGATAAATCGGCAAATATTTGAAATATTCTATTTCTTTACATCATTAACAACTCTATTTCATAACTCCTTATGTTACACACGGGTTCTGTAGATCTTAGTGGGATCCAAGTAAAGAAAGTACATGACTGTGAGCTGGTTCAATCCCATGTGAAGATCAGGGATTTTTCCTTGCTAAATTCTCTTCAGATGGGTCCAAGGGCTCACCCAGCCTTCTGTAGAATGGTTTTGAGTTTGTTTTCCAATGGTAAAGGCAGGTGAGCATTGGGCTGATCTCGTCTCAGTCCCAAGTCAATGAAAGCCTTTTCTCCATAGGCCATTGGGCACCCGTGGAAATACCTACAGATCTCTTAAAGTAAATAATAACTTTTTTTTTTTTTTTGTAATATCTTACTAAAATTAGAATATGGAATTAAATTTACAATTAGAATGCCATTTTTAAATAATATCATTTTTAAAATATGAATGAATTTTGTTAATTTTAGATAAATAAATTGCATTTTTTTTTGGATTCAGATTCTTATTGGCTTCTTAAAATATTTAAAATCTTGGAATTATATGTATTTTTAAATATTGATTTTTTTTTTTCTTAATTAAAAAAATATTATTGTAATGAATTTTTATATTAAAAGTTGTAATATTTTTTAAACATATTATTAACTTATTTATTCATTATTTATAGAATGCATGATGTGATGGCTAATTTAAAAAAGAAATTGTTAAATTTGGAAAAGCAGTTTCAGTAAGTGTTAGTTTTTCCTATTTAGTCTTAAAATAAGAATTCAGTTTCATCTTTACTTTACTTTTTGTTGTGATTAAGCATAGCATTATTAGAATACTGTGAGTAGATATAGAAAAACAAAATTCTCTTTTAATTTTCTAACAAAAGTACCATAAGAGATTTCTCTGTTTGCATAATTGAAATTAAATTCTTATGAATTTAATGCACTTCAGCAAATTCTCTATCTTATCTTTTTAATTAACAGAATGTAAGATAGAGGTTTTAAAGCTAGGTAGTTCTTGTGAGTCAAACATTACAATCAATTTGGCGATGTTAAGTTTTTGTTGTTATTCTCTGGACCTAAAATCCTTTTATGAAACACTGTTAGATCAAAGCAATAATTTCTTGTTGTGTCATATATTAACAGCATCTGTAAGGATATATGAAGATCTTTTTATCAAAAACTGAGTGATTTTGTAACTTCCTCTATTTCTTAATAGTCTATCCCTCCAGTTCTAATTGGGTCAGTATAACGAACTTTTTTCTGAATTATGGGCAGATATTGCTTTTTCCATTGTAACGGACTTTTATTGAGATAAGCAGTGGGAATCCTGTCCCATTCCTCCTGACATATTTTCCAGGTAGTCTATACTGTACTCAGGGTGGAGAAATGGGAGATCTAAGTAAAAGCCACACAGGTCCTTGGGAGATGCATTGGGAGACTTGACATGAATTTCACTAAAAGATAGATCGGAAATTCCTGTCTCCAATTACTTCTCATATCAAGATGATCATCAAACATGGTTTATTTAATACAGAGTATTTCACTTTTCTCTTCTTAATATTTTTCAGAAAACTTTTGTTTTTGACTTGCCATCTGTAGCACTACATTTGTCTTTTTGTGTCAATAAGATATTCTCAAAACTCTTCTTAGAAGCCACATCTCGAAAGCTCTAAGTTTATCCTTAGACTCCATAAGCAAAGTCCACGTTTCTGTGCCATAAGTTATGTTAGCCATATATAGCATTTACTTGATTTAATTTTGCTTTTATGCTTACATCCAATGAAATATGTTTCATTTCCTAGAATTTACTTTTTGCTATTTCACTTATTCTCTTTATTTCATTTGTGATTCTTCTGCGATTAGATGTCTTAGATAGAATAATTTAACTATACATTGAATGGCTTCTCCATTTAATATAACCTGTTTCATTTTGGTTATTACCAAGATTTTTGTCTTTTTAGGATTGAAATAATGGCTGTATTCTTCACTTACAATATTTACTGTTTCAGTCAGTATTTTTAGGCCTGTACAGTTCTTTGCAAGAAAACCTTTCTCATCAGCCTATCTCAAGTTATTGATGCTCACTCTGCCTATAGACATGCCTTTCACATTTTCAGTTTCTTTAAAAATTTCTTCATTATTTAAATTAAAAGTAATCGAGACAGTATGCAGCCTTGATGCACCCCTCTTTGGATTAAGAATTCTTTGATTCTTCATTTTCAATTCTGATTGATGCATCTGTTCCCAATATAGATATACTAATAATCTTATATCTTTCCTATTCATTCCACTTTTTTGCAGGCATCTAATAAGTTTCTTATTGTTTATGAAGTCAAAAGCTTTTGAGTAGTTTACGAAACATAGATATGTATTTTTTTTTTTCTTGATATCTTTCTATAATTGATCTTAGGTTGGAGATGCCATCTCTTGTTCCAATGTTTTTCTTAAATCCACTTTGATTATTTCTTAGTTCCTATGTAATTTTTTTTTCTTATTTCTTTCTAATATTATTTTTAATAGTAATTTAGTTAGATGGCTTATGATGCTGATACACTATATGGCCAAATGTATTCGGACATCCCTCTGGAGAAGTGGACGTGGCTGTTATCATGTGCTATGACATCATAGAATGAGATAAAAGTGGTCACCACAGCACTGAATGGGCGTTAGACAGACAATGAGTAAGTCAGCAGAGCTGAGTGATTTTAGCGTGGCATGATCATTGAATGACATCGATGCAACAAATCGGCTCTTGCAACATCAGCCTTGTTATAGGTGCCTCGATCAACTGTAAGTGATGTCATTATAAAATGGATATGTCTGGGAATAATAACAGCAGGAATTGCAGTGGTAGGCCAAAGAAACTCACAGATCACAACCATCGAACCATGAAGAGGCAGTGCAGAAGAATCACAAGTTCCTTTTGGCAACGATCACTGGTGAATTCCAAACAGCTTCAGGCATCATTGCTAGAGCAGGACTGTTCGTCAAGAGCTGAAACACATAAGTTTCCACAGTCATGCGGCCACACACAAGCCCAAGATAAGCAAGGTAAATGCTAAACGGTGGTTGCAGTGGTGCAAAGCGCACTGCCATTGGACTGTGGAGCAGTGAAAACAAGTCCTTGGAGTGATGAATCCTGCTATATGATCTGGCAGTCCGATGGATGTGTCTGGGTTTGATGGATGCCAGGAGAATGCTTCCTATCTGAGTGTATTGTGTCAACTTTGCTGGTGTCAGCATCATTGTTTGGGGCTGTTTCTCGTGGTTTGGCCTGAGTCCCTTTGTTCCTTTGACCAGAAACATGAATGCTGAGTTGTACGTCGACATTCTTGACAACTCTGCCCTTCCCATCCTCTGACAGCATTTCAGGGAAGGACCGTTTCTGTATCAACAGGATAACTGTTCTGTCCACAGAGCGAAGGCTGTGCTGCCATGGTAGAAAATTCTGGCTCACATATTTCAAAATCTGATGAAAAGTCTTCGCAGACAAGAAGATTGTGATTGATGCTGAAGGTGGCCAGTCCTAATAATATGTGCCACATGACTTTCTGATTATACAACAGATGGTGTCCGGATACTGGTGTAGTTCTGTAGTCAGAGCAGTTCATGGCTTTTTTGCAATGGGTTTAAAAGTAGAATGCTTTAAATTGTAAGGGAGATTCCCTTTGTCATTATAGAGACTTGTCTTCTTCATTTGAAACCTTTTAACATTTGAGCTGAAATAGTGTCAGTTCCAATAGTCTCCCATCCTTTATTCCATTGTTAGCTTTTATAATTTTGTTAGTTAGTATTGGTGGTCCTTTCATTACGATAATGATTGGCTTTTCTTCTTTTTGCTCAGAAAAAGATGTTGTATCTACTCTTTGAATCTATCTATAATTCATTTTTTTTTTCAATATGATTTTGCCATTGTTTGTTTTGATGGTGTAATTCCTTTTCTTTCTTTGGTATGTCATTTCATTTTCTTTGTTGTATAGATCTCTTTATGAATATTTTCAAGATCTATTTCTTTTCATTTGTCATCCAGCCAATCTTCATTCACTCTTCTACACCCTTCTGTTTTTTGCTATGTATTCAGGAGTTTTTTTAAGCTTTTTTCTTCCTTCCATCATTTTTCTTGTGTTATCCATTCATTCCATCTTATGTCGCTCAAATCCATTGTGTCTGTCCTTGTGTTTATCATCTCTTATATAAAAGTTTTCCAGCCTGTTATAAAGTTCTGACATGTCATGTAGCAAGTCTTAAAGAGATAATTTTTGCATCAAATTTCAGTTGATATTCTTCAATTTGGGTTTGAGATGTTAATTTCATAATCTCAATATCAGTACCTATCCTTCACCATTTTTTTCTTCCTTGTAGCTCATTATGGAATTGTCAGTCGTAGGGGTTTGAACTTAAATTCTGAAGGCATTACAAAAATTGTGACTTGTGGTTGGGAATGGGAATATAAAGATGTGGTGAAGTCCTTGTCTCTTCCAAATTATCCACAATTAAGGTGGGGTAAGTATCCTAGTAGCAAGGCAGACTTCCACTGCAGAAGTACCACTCTCACTTTAGCAGGTTGATGCAGAGAATCCAGAAGTAGACACTTTATATAAAGAAGTCTCCAGAGATACCACGACGATATGAGGATGAGTGGATTTGACTGAAATAAGCCATCCAGACTTCATTGAAACTCTACAACATTTCCAAAAAAAAATGACTACAGGATAATAACAATTCCATCTGTATTTTAATCTGATTGTAGTCAGAAGATCTCAACCAACCTTTAGCCCCTGAACTCTATCACCAATGAGTAAATCACAAGTTGTTATAAAAATGTGCTGCTAGAGATCTGATTGTTTTTCATTTTTGAAACTTTTATCAGTAATGGTTTCCAAACTGTTTACCATAGAATATTTAACATTTTTACTGGAAACAAAAACTCCAAATTGCAGAAGATCAAGATTAGCTTTGGCCTAAAAGCGCCATGAAAAAATTACTGGGATACTAACAGATGTGAACTGAGAAAGTTGGGAACCTCTTATTGAGCATTGGTTGTGATGCTGTTAATGGGATGGTGATGGATTAAGCTAAGTATACAGCCAAAAATTTAAATTTGTCAAGAATGATGGTGCTATGGAAACAGAATCAGGAGTACCAAGAACATAACTAGAAAATTTGTTGATGGATGTTATCTCATTACAAGACCTTAAATTGACTCTTACATAACTAACAAGCTTCACAGAGTTTTGAGCTTAATATGTTTTTCAACTGAAAGAAGAATTTCAAAGTAAATTGTGGTCAGAAAACTTCATGAAGTAGGCCTTTACATCAGGAGATCAGAAGTCTCTTTCTCCTTATTCTCAATTCAGGAAAGCGTGCATTTGGAATGATGTTGTCAGCATTAACTTGTAATATTAACAAGGGCAGCAGAATTTTCTTCACACAAGATTCATGATTCTGACTCCAGAAAGACACTTATCTGGAGAATAATTTTATCTGGATATCACTTTTAGAGCTGAATGTCTATTGGTGTAGGCAAGGTTCACTATCAGTGGATGCTTAGATCTCTACAACTTTGAGGGATGCACTTTCAATAAAGTTATAAGAGATAAGACCCTTGAAAAATATTTTCTTTGATTTGCATTTACCCTGGCAAATGGTCACATAGTCATCATTTCATTAATCTGAATCTTGAGGATTAATCAAAAAGATGAACTGGCAGAATCTCCTATCAATTGATCATACATGGAATGCTCTTGGAAGATGGATTGATTCTTTCATTCCAAAAACTTTGTTGAGCTTAAGACTGACTTTTTTGCTTGAATGGCTTTTAATACCCCTTAGAACTGTTTGACAACCTTATGTCCAGTTGTTAACTGAGATAATTATACAAAGATTAGTTGTCATGAATTTATTGCTTTGATTGTTTTGCTGTTTGTCTCCTAAATTTTATAAAACACAACCTGAATCCTTTTCATTTCTGCCTACATGTTTGTGTAACATTTTAATTTTCAATCTCTGAAGTTTCATTTAAATTCATTTTATTTTTTTATTTTTAGTAATTCAAAACGAATTACTTAATGTGTTTCTTATTTTATGTGTTTGTTACTTTATATAAATTAGATATAAAGAAAAAGAAGGTCATGTTAATTAAATATGGAGTATTACTGAGGAGCTTGAATGAGGGATTTTTCTTCTGGTGAAATTAGTTCAATATTTTGACTAGTTTATTGAGCCTTTATTAGAAAGAGCTTGAGAATTAAAAATTCCATTCCTTTATTCATGCAGTGTCTTTACAATGTCTCAGATAGGAAGGCCACCAGCACTGCCCATTTCAAAACATTCCCATTGACAAAATAAATGCACAGTTGTTTAATTGAATTCTGAAACTTCCTTTAATGAAGGCTCAAGGTGACAAACCAAAATAATGAACGAATTTCACCTGGAATAGAAAAAATCCCTCATCCATGCTTACATTTTTTTTACAGTTAATTTTGATTTTTAGTGTATATTAGAAATCTCTTATTAAAACTGTAAACTAATATCCTGTGTTAAAGTTAACAATATTGCAATTTTTATATATTAGAGCAAAATTGTGGATTTTCCTCCTATATTTTGATTTGTTAGCCTAAATAGAGTAAGATTATTTCACCAAACTGACTTTTGACAGATAAGTAGCCCATTTCTGTAATCTACCCATCTTTCATAGAAGCAGTTTCTACCTTTATTTTCTTTTACTTAGTAATTTCTCATATTATAAGTTTACTAGAGTGTTTTCAATTTGGAAATGCAGCTTTTGTTTTTTTGCAAAGTAAATTTTTAACTATTTTGATCATAAATAAAAATTAATGTATTGTCTTTCAGGGAAGAAAAACAAAGTCTAATGGATAACTATCATAAAATTATTGGCCAACTCCTAAATCTAGAAGAAAAATATTCGTAAGTAAAGTTGAGCATTTTAATACAATTGCCTTTACTATAAAATTGAAATGTTTCTCTTGCATTTTAATTTACATTTATACATTATTTTAGAATAATCTGTCTTTAAGTAGTTGTACCAAGAAATGACATGTTGAATATATGTCTATATCAATATAAATCTAAGGCTAATTTTCAACATGCATAAATTATAAGTTATAAATGCTTTGGGATTATTCATTAAATGATTGGAATCCTGAAATACACAGAATGTTTCATGAGAAAAATCTCATAATTCCTGAAAGATGTTTCCGAGGTTCATCTTAACTGATTATATTTATGGATAAAACTCAGTAGTTTAAGAGGTATTGATGGAAGAAGTAGGAAGGTGTATTTTATTGTTATTGTCTGTGTTATGGTTTGATAAAAAATGTATGAAAACTATTGCAATGAAGGACATTTATTAAAGTTAGCATCTGTAGGAAAATGAATGCATTTATTACAGTGTTTGAAAGGTAGCAAATATCCACATTTTAACAAGTTCTGCTTCTGTTTCTCAAAAGTAGTAAAACAATTAATGCATTTGCATTGTGCATTAGATGTATCAAAGTTTCTTAAATTCACTCTACCTACAATGACACAAAACAAATTCACTCAGACAATAACTAATATACAACAATAACTGAATAAAATATGTCTTTTCTTTCATCTAACTTCTCTCATGAATATCTTCATGAATTTTGTTTGTATGTATTTGGTTTAAATTGGTCAGATGGAAAACACCTTCCTTGAGATTCTTCATGAACCATTTTCAAAAATAAAAAAAATTAAATTAGTGATAATTAGTATCTTTTTCATTCAGATTAAACACTTAACATTCCATCATTTCCAACAAACCAAAAATCTTTTAATTGAATTACTTGTTTTTTGGGTTGTTTTCTTCCCACATTAAGTCCCTTTGAGCCTGTGGTGGTCAGGACAAGAGGTTTAAAGCTGTTTATTTTTATTGTTGTGTTTTTCTGTTTGGGAGCTACTTTCAGAAGCAGAGGTGTATACCACTTACTGAGCTCATCATCAAGGGTAAACTTTGCTGATGACACCCAATAAGACAGAAACAGCTGTCCCAGATTCTGATTGATGAGGGCTGAGAGTACAAATCTTACTTTTGTGCATTAGGATTTGTGTTTTTTTTTTTTTAAGTTATTGACATTAAACTCTACTTTTATTGAATGATGACCTTTATTTACAGGACAAGTAATTGCTTGATTAGCGAAGTGGTCATTGTCTCTAAAGGCAACCCTCGTTGTATGTTCTATTACCTTTTTTAACAACAATATCAAAAATCCTTAATGTTCTGTTGCTTTTTGTGGCATTATCACTCTGATAATCATGTTGCTTACAAGACAGTCATTATAGTCAGATGGTTTTGTTCCTTGTATTTTTCCTCTAACTGATGCACTGGGGAAATAAAAAAAAAGGATATTCTCTTTTTGGAAACTATACAACATCATAAAAGAAAACTAATATTGTCATCACAGAAAATATTTTACATTTGCTGAATTTAGTCTCTCTTTTTTTTTTTTCTTTTGCAATTGAGCAGTATGTATATTAGTGACAGTTGCACAGATAAAACTTTGACATGTTTGTGCATTATGCAGTAATTAGGAAAGTTGAAGGAAGGTAGAGAAAAATTGAATTTGAATCTTGATTTACTCTATCACATCATTGTTTTCAAATGTATTGAGTGTATCATTTGGTGTGTGGTCATCATCTTCATGTTTAGTGCAAACAATACTTGATAATCTTTATCACATAAGTGATGATTGAAAACAGAACAGATAAAGTTCTTTAATATATAATTACACAGAACTTAATTTCTCTCATTTTTTAGTGATTAATTCAGCATTTTTTTTAATATACTGGTGGAAATAGAAAATAATACACCATGAAGGAGCTCAGTAACATTCACCAAACTTGTTGCCATAATAAAGGATTACAATTTGACCTGCCAGGGAACACTATAAGGGCCTAATGTATCTGAATCAGTAGGACATATGTTCAATAGGAGACAGAATGAGGGAAGTTTACTGGCCAATCTGTACTCTGGATGTCATGCATAATAGCCTCAATATGGCATGTGCATTATCTTGCTGGAAAATCCCATTAAATGGTCTGCCATGTCAGGACCAACTTGTAGCTTGGAGTCATTGTGCATACAAAGCCAACCGATGGTATCTGGTTATCATATAAATGGGACCCACACCATAGCACAAATGGTGGAGATGGTTTCAGAACTGACGGTCGGATGGTCCCTTGCACCATTCTTCCTCTGGACATGTGTTGCCTCTGGTCATTCCATCCTAGGATTCATCACTGCAGCAGAATTCATGAGCATAGCCCATTTGCAAGCAGTCTATTGGTCATCTGTCTGTTGGCAGTGACCATTGGCAGCATTCATCAGTCCTCTTGCTCTATGGTTCCTGGTGGAATCTGTTTCTGATTGTCTGGTATGTGTGTCTTCTTTGATCCATCTCTGAACTGTTATTGCACTCTGAGCTATTTAACAGGAATTCTTAAAGTATGACAGTCAGAGATGTTGATAACCCTGTGCTTCTCAATTCAGTTAATTGTCAATAGATGATTTATCTACACCTGTCGCATAATTACAGATCATCAACCTATAAAGAAACAAAAATGTGCTATTGGAATTTAAGAGGCTATTGTTACATGACAGCAGAACCCATTCCTGTGAATAGGGAATGTAAAAATTTTTGGGTGTAAAAACAGTATGTGCCATGACATACATGGATATATTGATCGCACAGTTACTGCAATATGATGGAGTATGTTTATTTGTTTAGTGAATGTAAATAGATAATTTGGGTTTTGATGTATTTCATAATTTTGATACTTGATCAATTTCTATACCATTGCATAATTCTCTTTTAAATATATACAGTACAAACAGCTAATTGTTTACATTTTAAACAAACTATTTGACACTTAACAAGTTCCGCCATTTTTTTAAGTAATGAAAGATATTAAAATACTACATGAAAAACCTATTCTTAATACCTGTTACTAAAAATAGATGTAGATGAGAAAGAAATTGAAATTATGAGATCACTTCGAAACTTACCCACTTGGTAAAAGAAAATCATAGGATAGGTACAAAGTAATGTTATATTCATATTTTGTAACTTGAGATCCCTAGATATGAAATTAATGCCGAGATCGGAGAATATAAGACTTCACACCCCTATCACTTCAAACCTTCCCCAGTTGGTGAAAAATCATGTGATTATTACAAATTAATGTTATATTCTTATTTTGCAACCCGAAAACCACGTAGAAGTATCCTTCAACAAAGTTTGCCCATCCCCTCACCCCTCCCTGTTTTCAGTCCTTGGGGCTTGACATCGAAAATTCGATCAAATATCATCTTTTTGACAAAGAACATGCATGTCTTAAGTTTTGTGTTTCCATCTCAATCAGTTTCAGAGATACACATACCCCCCATCCCCATCCCCTGTTTATATCCCTTAAAACCCAAATATTGAAAATTCATTAAATATATATCTTTTAGATTTTGACTAAAAACACTCAAGTCAGATTTTGTGTTTCCAACTATAGCTCTTTCAAAGATATGCATCCAAATAAAACAAGAAAAGTCGGCAACCCTTGAAGAAGTTTTCCCTCCCATTTACACATATTTCAGAAATATGCATACCCTTCAGAAAAGTTTCCCCCCTCCTGTTCACACCCCCTAGGATCCGAATATTGAAAATTAGTCAAATACGTATCTTTTCAATTTTGACAAAGAACACTCATGTCAAATTATGTGTTTCCATCTCATGCGGAGTTGGAGATACCATAACCCTACAAGAAATATTGCCTACTCCCGTTTACACCTTTTAAGATCCGAATATCAAAACTTCATCGAATACCTATTATTTTGATTTTCACTATATTCGGGCAAACCAAAGAACGACCGTGGCCACCAGATGTCGCAATAGTAGAATTTGAATCGACTGTATATGTCAGTGTTTATGGCGGGAAAGTGAACATTTAGGGAGTTTGAAGTTTACGGAAAAAAGACGACATTTATTTTCTTGAACTATTCTGATTTCTCATCCAATATAACTTCAAAAATTTATTTTTATTCATTCGTTCATTTCAATCGTTCAAAATCAGTCTCCTACCTTTTCCGTTTGGTTTTTTAACGACATTGCATTCCTGAGATTGCCAACACGAAGACACAGTATGGGATTCGTTGACCCACATCTCATCTAAAAAAACGGCACTGCGATCGAAAACAATTTCTCTGATGTGCCATAAGTAAGCATGTCATAAGGCCTTTTCGAAATAAAAAGTAACGTTACCAATAACTTCGTTTTTGTGTGGCTTCCAACGGTTTTCTGTGTACGAGAGTCGCCATGTTTTATCTTCTGTCTCGACCCAATTTCAGTCCTGGAATGATTAATAGATCATGGGTGTAGTTGAAGGTCAAAGTCGTTCTCTCATTTGCCCGACTTTAAGAACACTCGATGTCAAATTTCATGCTCACTAAGGAGAAAATGTGGAAGAGAATTACACACGAAAATATTTTAGTTGCAATTTTTATGACCAGGTGCATATGTGGCGCTATTTTCAGAATTTCATCCCTTTTCAACCCCTAAGGGTGGTTAATCAAAATCCAAATAGCTTACTTTACCCAGGTACAACTTAAGGAAGAATTCTGACAAATTTCAGTTTCCTGGTTGTAGGGGAAATAAGAGGAGAATTAGATATGAGTCAGTGAGGGCTTTCGCATATATAAATAGGTAGAGAGATTAAAGAAACTACATTTTAATCTATTAGTGGAATTAAAAAAGATAATTCAAAATTTTGATCTCATTTGAATAAAGAATATTTGAATTACAAATGGTAATGTGATCTAATTTTAAAATAATTTTTGGGCTCAACTTTTGTCAAGAATTACATTAAAGACTATCTTTTTCATGCACTGTAAGATTTTCAGTAATCTTTTTTTCAGAACGAAGAAAGAAGTTTTACATCTAATATTCAATTTCTGATTATTGCCTTATTTGTTTCTACTGATATATTGAATCTACTAAGGTGTCAGCTCCATTTGCTTCTGTATAACCTCATTCAGGATAGCTTGATAGGTTGGTATGTAAATTCTTCGTAGCTTGGTTAAAAAAAATTTCTGGTGTTGTTTCCTTTGATTGCATCCTACTTGAATTGATTGTTTTACATTGATAACAACATTTATTAAAAGATTCAGAATTGACTTTTTTCCAGATCAACAGGACTACAATTTTGACCAGTCTAGATAATATATATATATCCATAAGAATCAATGTGTATTCTTTTCAGATAAGAAATAGTCATTTTTTTAAAATAATTTTAATATTTTTTTTTTATATGTTTATGCTTTATCATTATTTATCTATGTCTCCATTGTAATCTTCAATAATTTCATGTAACTTGTCAGAAATAAAAAATATTAGCGTTTATTATCAAAAAGCATTTTTGTTAGCACTTCTTTTAAATTTTAATTTTCCCTTACATGTAATGCTCTCACCCTTAAGCTTTTTCTCATAGAAATATTCTAGAAAAAAAGTTACAACTCTATGGCATATCAATGTGAGATTACCAGTAAAAAGAAATTCATGTCATTGATATTGAATAATCGTAAAAGTGGATGTGTAAAGCTTATTTACAGCAAAATAATAAATTATTAATTGAAGTAACATTGTTTGTTCTATTCTGATTTTGTCTTTTAGGAAATTTCAGGCCAAAGATATTAAGAAATTCAATGATGTTTGGAGTTTTAATGAAAGTAGAGCCAGAAAATTATTACTTAGGCTGATAGAGCTTGATCGAATGATTCATGAACAATATTTGTGTATTCCTTGGCAACCTTCTCAAGCTTTGTAAGTATTCAGCATATTATGTATTTATCAGAAATAGGAAAAATACTATAATTATATAATTTTGTGTATTTATTTAGAAATAATT
>JAFIDM010001028.1:18004664-18025552 GCA_023159025.1 Thereuonema tuberculata | reverse complement strand
ACTACATTCAAGATGGCGGACATGTTTTAGAGTTGAAATTTGAATGGATGAAAATGGAGGGGTTATTTACCAATACATACATCCTGCAGCTGAGCAAATGTAACTTTACCTAACCTACAGTTAATTGTTTTTGGTGCATAATTAAATGGAGAAATTTGAATGGATGAAAATGGAGGGGTTATTTACCAATTCATACATCCTGCAGCTGAGCAAACCTAACTTTACCTAACCTACAGTTAATTGTTTTTGGTGCATAATTAAATGGATAAATAATGCTTACCTTATGTTTCTTCGTCGCTCTCATCAATTTCGACAATCACACCTTTGCCCCCTATGGGGGAACCTTCATTCATCAAAATATCCATACATACTTCTCTGCAAAAGCTCTTCCAATCAGCGACAGTGTTACTAGCAACATTCATTTCATCCATAATCCATTCACTGCTTGTCTTTTTGACCCATAAATATGTAATCATTAATTAACCTTTGACAAGCATCCATTGTTTGGCAGGCAGAACAAAGAACAATAGAAATCACGTGACAAAAAAGAAAACAAAAAGAAATTATCTCTCCGCACACATAAACCAATAAGAGATATTAAAAAAACCATGTGGTGTGTTGTTCTGCACCGAATCACAATGTGTGCCGGATTCGCAAGTCTAGCCCTCTAAATTTCATTATCAAACAATTATAATTTTTCACGAAATCTGTCATTCGATGTTGCGAACAAATACCCGCTACTGGACTACCATTTGGTGCGAAAATTCATTCTCAAAGACAATGTATACCCTTGGTTTTTAGTACAAAAATTGATTCTCAAATATTTTATTTCTCTAAACTTCATTATCAAACAATTATAATTTTTCACAAAACCTATCATTCGATGTTGCGAACAAAACATTCTACTCGAATACCATTTGGTGCGAAAATCCAGTCTCAAAAACAATGTATATCCTTGTTTTTTTAGTACAAAAATTGATTCTCAAAGATAAATGCGTACCAAAAATTTGATTCTCAATGACAAAACTGTTTCGTTCAATATACTCCATTCTCAAGGACAAATGTGCGCCAAACCCTTGTTTTTACGGGGTTTTATAGTGTATATATTACTACTTACTTGTGGTAATAAAAATTATTACATTATTCAAAAATAGCTTTGTAATTTTTATTTGCATAATCATAATAAATTTGTACTTTAATTTATCTTTAACTTCTTTATGTAATTTAGAAATTAAAACTTAATGAAATTTTATATTATAAAACCGAAAAACATTTATTATTGCTACAGCTGCCATTTTCAAACTGTATACTTATGGTATACTTTAAATCTCTCATAATTTCTTTATATTTACATTATTCCCTTGTCAAATGTTATTGGAACAATATTTGCTTCTAACACAATTTCTCTTCAATTAAAGTCTGTTTTTACTTTTTTCATTGAAACTATCCTTTAGTAATTAGTACTGTGTGGAATTTTTGTAGTTACCAGATTTACTCGCATAATTTCCCCCATCGCATATTTTCCCCACCCCAGTTTTTGTGGATTACAAAATTCAATTTTTATTTTTATCGCATAATTTCCCCAACTCTACTTCAACGCGTTTCCAACATGACCTTGACTGGCGGTCAACTCACGACGACGCGACAATGTACCATTACTATCGCATTTCTCTATCCCACGCTACTTTAGGGGAAGATTCCACCCCCACCCCGGTCAGTACAAGAGCAGACTCCTTCTGAATCAGTACAACAATTTCGAGTGTTTTGTGAAAACGTGAAGTTGGCGAATAAAGTTAAGTTCTCTATTAGCAGGCAGCTGATGCTGACGTCATGCGGTGAGCAGCTATAAAGATGGCGGGCTGCACTGCGTTAGTTACGAAATTACGTCACAGTCGCATACACACTTCCGTGCATGCCTATTGCTTAACTGTACTTTGAAGAAAAAACAAATGTTGAGATGCGATTTCTTATATTTTAAATGTTGTGTGTTAATAAAATTGTTGTTAATTACATTTCTTGCTTTAAAAATCAATATTTAACATGGTTTTCCTTACACTTTCACCATATTTTTTTTCCTCAAATTGAAAAACATCGCGTAATTTCCCCACCCCCCTTTTTTTTGTCAAAATATTGAGGAAAAAAAAGGGGAAATACGGTATCTTTTGAACTTTTATTAAACTATTAATGCTATTTCATCTGATTGCTTGGATTGGAGTTTTTGTTATAAGTAATTTTATAAAAATTAGTTTTATGAATTAAAATTTTTATTTTTAAGCCTACTACTTCAAGAGAAGCTTTGATAAGTGCATCATTTGAAGACAGTACTTTACTTCCCAATAAATTCAATTTTGAATTAATTCACCCAAATAATGCAGTTCGAGCCCTCAGAGAATTCATTACAGATCAGCGTAAAGTCAAGTAAGAATTTACAAACAAATTAAATAATGATTTTTTTTTTATTTTTTTATTTCTTGCTTTTATTTTAATTCTTTTTTGTGGTGAGCCAAAAAGGTAATAATAAATAGGTCAGTATAAAAAACTAAAGTAGCTTATTTAATTTATTTTTTTTAATCCTTATAAAAATTACTACATCCAATGTATAAATACACCATATTTAATTAATATATATGTATATATTCCAGGCAGTTTAATCAATTTTATTTTGTTAATATATATTATAAGAATATTCGAAGAAAAGAGAGAAAGAATAAAGTATACTTTAAACTCATGGAAATGAATAGACAAATCATAGGAATATCAGATATTAATACAAAAATTGAAATTGCATTATATAATGGATAGTTGCATTAAATAGTACCTGGAAGACTGAGCTTTGCTCGAAAATAAAATGAAAGTAAAGTAAGAATGCTTAGACAATTACCTGGTTATTTAATTCCCTTTCAGGGAAATTTATAGCTCTCGCTGCTGCAAAAATGCAAATTTTCTACTCCCTTAGAAAGATTTTTTTTTATTTTGAAAATAAATAAAACAAAATTTCACTCTGATTCAGTATTAATGAGAAGGCTTAACATGCGTGAATTAGAAATTGATAATGAAAAGCACTCATTTGAATACGTAATAGACCAACAGTCGCAGTGCTCAGCTTCCCTGCCACCCACACTCACCACATAACCTAACATACTTGAGTACGTAAAATAAACATGAAAAAAAGGTGGGAATAATCTGACAGTTTTGGAATATTATGCAAATTCCATCTTCAGGGATGTATATAGGATGACATAAACATTTAGGGCAACAGAAGGTGAGATCACATAATGAAAGAGTAGGGACAGAAAGGGAATTGGGAGGTTTAGCAATAGTGATGGGCATTTTTGTCTGCAACAACCCCCAAACTCCTTGTCAAATACATTCCCTTACCCTACTATCCACCCCTCGAAAATGTCATTAAACAAATTCCTCACCCCACACCTGTATGTGCCTGCTTTCAGATCGCCCAATATACACATCGCACACACAACAACGATCCTTCCAACACAACATATTGGATCCCATGTAAAAAGTGCCCCTCTGGCTGTGTGGCACAAACATGCCGTCCCCTATCCACATTTTTCAAAGAACACAGACAAGCCTTCGCAAACAAAGACCCCCGCATGTTCATACACAGTAATATCAGGTTGAAAACCCTAAAATGTCAGTTTAGAGGTGCTGCCTGTGGCTCGTTCTTATCCAGCCAAGATGATGAGTGCTTCCTATTTTTGTATTTTACCCACTTTTCGTCGCAGGTTATAATTCTGTCCCAGAAATGGTCTTTTTCTTTATGAAGATGGAGTGATGAACAAATTGTGTATTGTGTCGCCTTGATTCCTTCTGTGAGTTGATGGGGTACCCAATGTCCATCTTCTGCACTTTGCCAAGTTCTTCCAGACTGTGTAAAATTGTTGTGTGAGATATCCCTACTTTTTAAGTCGTCTACTGCGAACTTTGATTTAGGTCAGACTCGATCAGCTCTTTCACCGCCTTGGCTGAGACCATTTTTTCATGGCATCCTTGAGGCTCATTCTTTATTTTTGGTTCCAAATTCTCCATCACAAAATTTTTGGAATCAATGCTGCTCTGTCCTTTTGGTTACATTGTCTTCACCAAAAACACTACATATGTTCCCGTTGGCTTCAGCTGATGCTATGCCTTGTAAGAACTCATAAAGCATCACTCAGCATATTTTGATTTAACTCACAAAACAGGATGCAAAATACAGAAAGAATCTTAAACCAGGTGATACCAAATGCAGTAGCGGTGATCCTTTAACCAAGATAATTACACACTAAAGCATGGTTTACTTCCCCAGTAGTGGATATTTGCAGGTCAGCCAAAACGATATTTTATGGTTTCCAATCTGATATATTACAATGAGACTGGATACACCTCCAACTTCACTACTGCTAAACCCCTCTCCCATCACAATAAACTATCCCATTGCCTCCATGCTGAATCTTTCAACATCATCTGGCTTGAGACCTACAACCCTATCATTGGCGGGCCAAATGCCTGTCACTATTGTCCTCCACCCCTTACTTTCCTCACACTGCGTTCTCACCTTGTGTTGTCCTTAATGTTTGTGCCGTCCCTGAAGATGAATTGTGCATAATATTCCAAAACTGTCAAATTATTCCCACCTTTTTATCCTATTAATTTTACATATTCAAGTAAGTGCATTTCATTATCAATTTCTCTTTCATTTTCAAAAACATTCTTTTTCACTAAATCATTTCATTGACTTCGATAAAGAGTATATATAAATATATACAGCCAATAATTTATTTTCAAAGCCTGAATTTCCTTTAGTCTTGGATTGATGGAGGAGGGGAAGCTTAAGCATTGTTCAGCCAAAACAACTTCCTTGCTCAGTTTTGACAGTGGTCTTGGATATCAAATCTAATGCTTTTATAAGAACTCCTTCCTGAATTTTGATGTTTCCGATTTTAAACTCAGTCCAGATTTTAATATTATAAGTTTGTTTGTTGTTTTTTTAAAAAAAAAACAGAAATTTTACTATATTTTAAAGTAATCAAATACTTTAGTTTATCTAACCATATTAGCACACTGTCAATTAAAAGTTTAGAATATAAAAAAAAAAAAACATTTTAAACTCACACAACATTTCTGAACTCCATATTTCTTGAGTCCTATTCCCAAGTGATCTGCGCAGAACTCAAGAAATATGGAGTTGTATGAGTTTTAAATGATTTTTTTTTTTTTTTTTTTTTTATTCTAAACTTTTAATTGACAATGTGCTAATATTGTTAGATAAACTAATGAAATATTTATGCATGTAAAAACCTTTTATTAATCAAATACTTCGTAGTCTCATTCCTTTTTATTTGTAACAATAATTTTTCATAAAGCTACACATTTCACTTTTTCACATTTCATATTTTTACATCATATATTTTTAATGTTCCAGGTTGTTTGATACAGAACTAAAGTTTTAAACAATTCATTAGTTTTACATATTAAAGGTCAAAACTTAACAAAGATAACATCAAAACAACGCAAAAAACTTAGTGTTTTTTAACAATATAGTTGTGCATTATTTACCATAAGAGTCTTCAATTTAATCCTAAACAATAAGTTTTGTTAAAAATACAACGATTTATTAGTGATATATTGAATGGGATGAAGAAAATTAAAGTAAAAATTAATAATTCTGTAAAATTAATAAAACAAGATATATTCTAGCTATTCTGACGAATTCAGTGTCTATTTTTAGACCCTTGTTTCTATTAATACATTTATAATTTAATATGTATTTTGATTCTAATGTAATCATCATTTTATTTCCTAATGTTATTAATTTCTGGTAGGGGGTCATGATTTAAGAAATACTGTTATTACAAATAAAATGGAATGAGACTAAAAAGTATATTTGATTATTTTAATATATCTTTTAATGTATTGTACCGTATTTTGTCTTTCCTTTTTATTAATCTTTATTAATTTGATCTTATTTGTATTATAGAATCACGCAAACAAAGGTACCAATGTTACATTGTCAGAGGCTTCAGAGAAATAAAGAG
The DNA here is from genome assembly GCA_023159025.1 of Thereuonema tuberculata. NCBI lineage: Eukaryota > Metazoa > Arthropoda > Chilopoda > Scutigeromorpha > Scutigeridae > Thereuonema > Thereuonema tuberculata. The sequence goes on along the minus strand of JAFIDM010001028.1, from coordinate 18,019,517 downwards.
GAAGATATCAGATATTGGAAAAGCTATTTGGAGGCTTTTCCAGTCACTCGTCACAAGTTATGGAATGCCCTCTACAATGCATTTGAAAAATATAGGTTATTTTTGTTTCCTTTTTTTATAAGATCAGATTATAATTATCTAAAATATGTGATTATCTACATATTTATGTAATTGTCTTATTATGGTTATTCTTCAGAGTTCTGATTTTTCTTCAGAGTTGACTTAAATTCATTTCTTCCTCTAAAACTTTTAATAAATTAAATTATTGAATTTTAAGTAATCAACATTATAGTCTGTTTAGTCTATAATAGTTAAGTAAAATGAATCCTACAAATCAAAATTTCTTCCATTTCTTATGTAGTATAAGATTTACTGAAAATAAGAAATATTCATTTCCACACTTTCTATGCATCCTCAGCACTATGTTCTATAAACTCGAAATAACATAGAAAATATTTCTTCTGTAGCTTGTTTCTTTTTTTTTTTTCTTTATTTTTCTAGTGTTTGATCATAATATATAATTATATTCTTTATGTTTTGATCCCCTGTATACAATGTCCCTCAGGATGTGTTGAACAACCTGGTCTTTCACTTACAATCCCACCATATTTTCATACGCCATCAAGGAAACAGGACATACAGTCCAATTTCACTGATGCCAAACACCTTATCCACTACAATAGAATAACCCATTTCAATTTTTCTGAAACTGTCTTAACCACCTATAAAATAAGTTAAGAAAACCCACTAATCCCTCCATCAAATGTATCCCTCCTAATTACTGATCCTTTAATAATTATCAGACAGTTTCTTTCCCCGTATCAGTATGCCCCAGCTTTTGGATCCATTAATATACATAGTTCACCTAATACAAAACAAAATGATCATTCCATCAACACTGTTTTTGGATACTATGTAAAAGACATGGTATATTACATTGCCTCTGAGACAATGTTAGATAAATGAACCATCTCCTCTCCACACTCATCAATGAACATGAAAAAGCTTTCACTACCAGAGACTCATACACAGTTACATGCTTCAAGGAAACAGGACACACTTTCAATTCCACTGACACCAACCCTCATCTGCCATTATAGACTAATCTATCATGACCTGTCTGAGGTGCTTGCCACTACTGTTAGTCCTTCCGTAACTGTGATGATGTGTTATCATATAGGTTTGTGTTGCCCCCTAACAATGATGGAACAAACTCAATGTTTGGAAACTGTCAGATAATTTATCTCCATTTTACCAACAAGTTTATTTGAACAATCCATGTTAAGTCTGAAATACAGTGGTGGTCAAAATTATAAGGACAAGGGAAAAAAATCGCCAAACTTGTCTAGAGTTGGCTGGAAAATTATGCAAATTTTATGGCTGGAAACCAATGATAAATGCAGCATTTTTTTATTAGTTTTTATGGAAATATACGGGAAATTCATATTCATAAAATGTATTTCGAATTTAGACAGTCATGTGATATGGACAAAATTATAAGGACAACGCTATTTGTGTGTTCTAAAAAGCAAAATTTGCATGTTTGTTGTTCTGCACACGCCACTCCCAGACGATATAAATGCGTAGTAAGCGATTGCGAACGTTGTATTCAATTTTTTAGTCATGCCGCTAGGCACGAAACTTTCGGAGTTTGAGAAAGGGAAAATGCTTGCTTTTAAAAGTTCAGGATTTACTGAACGTCAAATTTCGACAAAGCTGAATAGATCGAGAACGGTTATTTATAATTTTCTTAAAAATCCCGGAAAATATGGACGGCAAACAGGTAGGCCATACAGGTAGGCCATCTTCTGTTTCTGTGCGTGTGAAAAGAATGATAATAAGGCGAGCTTGCTCCAAAAAACAAACATCAACAGAAATTAAACGGGAATTAAACTTACGATACTGTGCTCGAACTGTTCGACGTGTTTTACAAAAAGAAAAAAAGGTTCGTTATGGAAAACTTATGTCACGACCGCCTCTTACAAAAGTTCATAAGAGACTGAGGGTGGAGTTTGCCAAAAAATGCATTACTATGGGAAAAAAGTGGGATGATGTTATCTTTTCCGATGAGAAAAACTTTAATTTGGATGGACCAGATGGTTTTCGCTACTTCTGATATGATCTCCGTAAAGAAAAAGAAATTTTCGCAAAGCGTTGATTTGGAGGTGGTAATAGTCTGGGGAGATTTCGCAACTGGCGGAATTACTCTAATAGTTTTTGTGCAGGGCAGAATGAATTCTGAGAGTTATTTTGATTTATTGGGCGATAATCTTTTACCAGAAGCACCGTTAATTACGAGTGGAGACTATTTGTTCCAGCAGGACAATGCCTCAGTACATGTTTCTCAAACTTCGAAAGCATGGTTTGACGCTAATTTTGTGAAACTACTTGACTTGCCGGCCAGAAGCCCAGATCTAAATCCAATGGAAAACCTATGGGGTATTCTGGCACACGAAGTATACAAAAATGGTATTCAATATAAAACAAGCAAGAACTCATGTCCTCCATCGAAAAAGCCTGGAAAAACATTTCAGAACGTACTGAAGGAACTGTCAAACTCTATGACGTCAAGACTGATAAAAGTGATTGAGAAGAAGGGGGAGATTATTAATTATTAGTGTTTCAGGCCAAAACATTCATGGTCCTTATAATTTTGTCCAGTTTTTACAATGACATTTTTTGTTAAATATGACAAAACATTTATATTTAACATTTTCCAATATTTTGCATTCTACAATGATTTCTAGCATAAAAAAACATTTTATGTATACATTTCACTTGATTTACTTCTAAAATAAATTTTTTTCTGTGCAATTTTCAGTTGTCCTTATAATTCTGACCACCACTGTAGACCTGATTACATTAGTTATTCAGGTTACTGACCAGTCCAAAGAGAATTTTTTGCTGTTTAGACAAATATGGTAAAATACCCGTCAGTTTTGTTTTGTTTGTTTTTTTTCACATGAAAGGAAACAGAATCGCACCTAAATTTAATTTGATTTTAGTTTTTTTTTTTTTTTTTTTTCAATACAATACATTAACTTCATTCCTGATAATTTTTATTTTTTATTTCCTAGTCACATTTTAGTGGAAAGAAATGATTTATTGCAAGAAACTAAACAGTTGCAACAACAAAATGATGAATTAAGATTTCTGTTAGACCAGTATTTAAAATCAAAGGTAATATTAATTCCTTTATTATTATTATTATTCCTTTTTTAAAAAAAATAGATAAATAAATAATATTTATGCATTTATTTATTACATTATTATATATTATTTCCACTTGCACAAGAAATCAATGCATGTAATAGTAGATTTCAGATTTCTAACAGAAATTCAAGGATTTAATAAAACTGGACAATTCTTATTAAATAAAAATTAATTTTAGCGAAATAAAGCTTAAAGTGCAGATGAAGATGTTAAAGAAAAGGAGAATTACCCATTATGCACAGAATGAAAAGAAAAACAAAACAGATTCATGCCAAGAGCTTGTCAATGAAATAGAGTTTGAGACGGCCGTTTCATCATCTTTACAATTCTTCCACTAAACTTACCACTTCGATTGACGAAGGCATGAAGAATATGTGGAACCCATATTCATTTTATTTTCTTCCCCTGACTGTGTGTTTGACAAGAAAAGAAAATTACCTCTTGTTTAACAGGATTTAATAATGAACTTTCAAATAAAAAAAGCAAGTATGGGTTGGTTCTACGTGTTCTTTATGCCTTTGAAGCTTGTCATCAAAGTGGTAAGTTTGGCTGAAGTCATAAGATGATGATACAGCCATCTCAGACTCCACTTCATTGACAAGAATTTGTTCTGTTTTTGTTTTCATTATGTGCATGATGGGTTATTCCCCTTTTCTTTAAAAATTCCTTTTAATTTATGAAATACAAGTGATAATTTTAGATTGCCTTTTGAATTGTAAAAGTACAATGGGTGCATTAAAATTATTCTGCCTGTTATGAAATATATTATGGTAATTCATGTAGTGTGGACGTGAAAGCAGATTTAAGTAAATAAAGTTGTGGACCTGTAATCTTAATACAAAAAGTATTTTATCCTTCCTATTTGGGTTTTTTGATCTTGAAATTAGGGAATGATTGATTTAAATGTAATGGAGAAATAAAATTTTTCATTGACTAAAGACAGTACTCAAAATGCAGAGCATGTATTATGTTGCAGATGCTGACTTATGTTATATTCCACAACCACTGTGCAGTTATAAACAGTATTAGTAATGTTGTCCACTGAAGAAAAAATCTTTTTTATTGGGGCATTATTTCTACTTATACGGAAGAGGAAGGTAAAATTCTCAATTTACAATTTGTATGTGAGCAGTTTCCAGAATGCTTCAGTAGACAAGCACCCAGTAATTGTAGGCAAGTTCCAAAGCTCCATAAGTGAATTGCACCAAGGGAAGGGTCATATCGGACGTCCGAAAACAGTCAACATTAGTGACAATCATGAAGTTTTGCAATCACCGTAGCAAAGTCTGGTTTACAATACTTAGCATGTGGAAGAGTTTGCGTATATAATCACAATGTCGCCTGCATTTTCAGTACTGTAAATTAATAGCCAAACTATATTTCTATGGTATTCTGTGAATGCACGTCTTACACTTATAGAGCAAAATGTTAATTGTAGAATTTAAAGATTGTAGCTGAAAAACCTAAAATATCCTTCTCTGAGCTTTACAAGAGACTAGCTCTGACCTGCAGTGATTGTAAAAAAGTAATGGATGTCACTTAATTACATAAAAACATTTTACGTCAAGCTGAATTACATTTCAAAAATATTTTTCAAATTTTGATAAAAAATGATGAAAGTTAAACTTAATAAGTAATTCACACACAATCAATTAATCAGTCAATCCAAAGTTTTATTAATTCATTTCAAGTCATTATCTATTCATTGATTTAGAGTAGTGCTACCAATATCTTTGTTAGATGTTGTGCCAGCAGAGCCACATAAGACTTTGAGGCTCCTTTTGCTTCATAATTTTATTTGGTAATTTTTTTTCATTGAGAAACAGGACCGTGGTTAAGACGGGAAGTTTGAAATGAATAGGACCATTTTTTTTATTATAGACAGTAATTGAGAATTGATTTTTATACTTTAATTGGGCATCTTTGTGCCAACTAATGATGTTATAGTTAATGATTATTAATTTACTTATTATTTACTAATGTCCAAAGCTGATTTAGAACCAACTAAGATTAAGTAAAGCTTATTTAGAATTCTCATAGTTAATAAGAAATATGAAACAAAGATATTATAGTTAATATTCTGCAGTGTCATTGGCAATAATAAATAAATTTTAAATAAAAACTTCTAAATTCATTTAATTAAACACATACTTAATATGAATATCAAGATTTTTTATTCTTATACAATATACAGTGCTGGTAAAAAAAAATTGCATCATCCGCGAAATCCATACTTTTTTAGCATTTATAAGTAATTATGAAATATTTAACGGTTCTTGCATCATATAACGCGAATTGGCATCGGTACATGACGCAAGCTATTGCGTAAGATTGCATCATCCTTCTACCTGTACAAAAAAACCGGTTGAATGTTCGACGCATTCATTTACGATCTGGACTTATGCGTTGCAGTATGTCGAAATACGTTCAACTGACACCACGAAGGAAGAGTGTTGCTGTTGCATTGGACAAAGAAGGATTGTCGTCACGTTCCATAGCAAAAAAAATAAACTGTTCGCAATCGACTGTTGTTCGATTACTGAATAAGCTAAAGAGCACCGGAAGCACATCAAGAAAGAGTGGCAGTGGTCGTCCACGAATATCCAACGCAGCGCAGGACAGGTATTTGATACGACTCAGTATTCGGAACAGACAATCATCTTCCACAGACCTTAGAACAGCATAGGAAAACGAATCGGGTGTTCACGCATCCACATCTACTGTACGAAAACGACTGTGTGGTGCGGGTTTGGTGGCACATCGACCACGAAAGAAGCCATTGTTGACCAAAAAATTGAGGAAACAGCGTCTAGACTGGGCAAAAGCTCACCAAGGATGGACTGTCGATCAATGGAAATCAGTTGTGTTTTCGGACAAGTCCAAATTCAATCTGCGTGGGTCCGACGGACAGCACACAGTTAGACGCTGCAAAGGAGAGGAATATCATCCCGACTGCATTCAACATACAGTCAAGCATCCCGTATCCCAGATGGTTTGGGGATGTATTTCTGATCAAGGAGTTGGTGGGCTTCACTTTGTGCAAGGAACAGTAAACGCTCAGGTGTATATTGGCATTTTGGAGGAGAATTGCTTCCTACTATCCGGGATCACTTTACTTCAGTTCCAAACGTCATTTTCCAGGATGATTCTGCTCTGTGCCATAGGGCAAAACTGGTAAGTAACAATTTAAAAATCTTTATCCTGCCATTAGACTTAAATTGACATGGGGTTAAGTAATTTTTTTTTTCTCTAAACTCACACGCAGGTTCAAAAATGGAAAAATGAGCATGGGGTCAGCAGTTTGCCTTGGCCCGGAAACAGCCCCGATCTCAGTCCGATCGAAAATTGTTGGAATAGAATAGGTGTAGAAGTGATGAAACATAAGCCAACATCACTTGCAAAACTCCGGGAATCAATAATTCGTGTCTGGCACCATGAACTCAGTAAAGAATACATTCAATCACTCATCCGTTCAATGCCCCGTAGAAGTCAAGCTGTCATTAAAGCTAGAGGTGGACCAACAAAATATTAGGTTATATTTTATGATGTTCAAACATTTCCATGTTACTTTTGTTTATTTTTGAACAGAAAGAGTGTTACAATTAAAACCTCTACTTACTTTTTCGTCGTCCACTTGGCAACGTGGATGCACTTCACATTGTACTTGTTACAGTTTTGGCCATGTATTTCCATAAATAAAGTAAACAATTATCGGATTCCTGCTGTTAAATGTTTATTTCATAAGTTTTGCATAATTTCACATACATTCATCGTTAATCGGTCGACCAAAACTTCTCACATATCCCATTGTTGTGAAAATGCGAGGGTGATGCAATTTTTTTTACCACCACTGTAGTTACATCTCAATAGAAAGTGCATGTATTCTTTCCACTTTTTTATAAATTTAATCAAGCAATTAAAATAAAGATTAGATAACATTAAACAGATTTTACAGAATAATATGTCCCCATATTACTCTGTAAAATATATCACTTTAAAATAGAAAATATTTTTCTGTTTAAGAACTGAAACTTAAAACATAGCAAAATAGTAAAAAAAAAATTGACTGAAATTGAAGCTTTCAACAAGGAATGATGGGATTTCCTTGACAGATTAGATTACAATTTCAAGATTAGGAAACACAGCTTGGCTCAGAAAGGCTCTTTTACACATTTCATTGAGATTTGTGAATTCTAGTCATTTCAAAATTCAGAAAATAGAGAAACAGTTACTCTTGTTTTAAAAATTAGCTGTTTATGTCTTATTTAGCCACTGTTAAGAGAAAAAAAAATGAAGACATTAAAATGTCATGGTCAAATTTTAAGTTTGGAATGGTGGTGGAGCTGTGTTTAAGACAGGACCCTGGATACTTTTGTGAATGCAGGAATATATTGTTAAAATCTGAAGTAAAATTGATTTATTTTTAAATGATAGAAGTTCTGTTAAATCCAATGATTTGTTTTGTATCCAGGAAACTTATTTCTTGAAATACAGCTTCTGCATATTTCAGGAAATTACTTGGACCCTGTTGATGAGAGAAAAGAATAAGAAAAAAAATGTCATTCTTAAATCTAATTAGTAATTACTTTTTAACTTGCAAGAAGCATTCAGAAAATTTATATTTTATATATACTGGACTTATACAGATTCCTTTAACAAAACAATATAATAATTTAAACTCTGCATTGCCTCATTCCAATCATCCACTGACTGTCTGCTAACTATTACGGAAGCTTCCATAATTTTGGGCAATTCATTTTATTTATAAGATACCTTTCAGGAGTACTGTTTATTATTGCAGTATTGTCCTAGCTCATATATAAAAGTTATTTAATATTTGAGCATTCTTCCACCATGAGCATCATTTTACATCCATCATTTGAATCAGATAATTTCTGTTTCTTTCTGTGTTCACCATTTTTTAATAATTGCTAGTTAAATCCCTTGCATAGCATTAATGATTTGAAAGTTTAGAGACCAATTAGTCTGTTTATTTGAGATAAATATTAAATTTATTTTCAGTAATAGCTAATAGTAATTCTATCAGGCAATGTGTCATTAAAACAAACAAAATAGTAGATTCCTTTTGTAGGTTTCTAAAATGGAGGAATTTTTTTTATTTTTTTTTTATTACGGAAACATCATCTAAATGTTCAGAACATTTTAAACATAGTTTTTTTTTAATTAACATTTCTATTTTTTCAAGCCTGCCTATAGGAGTTATTCCAAGTGGTAAAGTATGACAATTAAATTATCATTAAAAAACATTTTGAAGAAATTGCATCTTTTATCCAGACTTTCAATTTCAGTTTACTTTATTTAATTACTAAACATTTTCAAATGAGTAGACAAATTTAAACATTTTCACTCAGTGGTCAACATTAGCTGAAATTTTGGACTCTGTATCAGCAGTGTATAAAATTTGAAAATCAATGAAATTTAGATTTGCAAGAATGAAATCCAAATTTAACTCTTATACAAATGTTTCAGAAATACTTTTACTTTGGGGGCGGGTTCCTAACACTAAAACAAGAACAAAAGTCCTTAGAAACATGGGTCCGGAAATGAATAGTTTTCGAGAAAAACCTATTGTATCATTATTCAATGTAGGTGTATTTGTTTCTTGTTTTCTTCTGTTGGCAAAGTACTATGCGAGAAAAAGTATTGCAAATATTCATAAAATGAAACACAAATAAGCAAAATAGGGAATGAATGATTTAATAAATGGTGCTGAATAAAACATGTCAACAAATTAGCGTATGTGAATGAAGTTAAACAAGGCTGCAGCAACAATTAATTTTCTTTACTCTTATAACAATACAATGGTAACTGCAAACTATGTTTTGCACAAAAACTATTCATTTCTGGATCCATTAATTGTTTGTTTCTGGTTTAGAACACTGTTTATTAAATCATAATAGATGTAATATTTGTAAAATGAGCCAGATCACTTAAAATGGATACTAATTTTATCAATATGATACCAGAGAGTTTCTATTCATATTTCTGCATTCTATTTTTTATTTGTAATATGGATGCCTTTGTATTGGATATTTTGTTGGCCTTTTTCTGTTCTCCTGGACTTCACAATTTTCTCTTCAGTTTAGGTTTTTTGCCTCCACTCTTGGTAATGCTATAATTACAAAAGTGTAAAACAGTGATAGTCCATTTGTCTTTAATGGAAATCAGTCAAAGACAGAAGGATATTGGCAGCAACAAAGAAGAGATTTCAGTAAAAAAAAAAAAAAAAGGAACAGAAAAAAAAAGGCTTGATAATTTTATGTATTATTTACATTGTAAAGATTTTTTATCAATATCTATGCATTTATTTATTACATATTTTCTTTAAAATATATTAAAAACAAATAATTCAAGCAATTAAAATAAAAATAAAACATAATTGAACACAGTATGGTTTGCTTTTACATGACTGATCTGATGGCATTTGTCTTAGTCGAATAGAACAGAGAAAGATAGATTGGAACAGAAAAACAAGGTTGAAGGAATGGTTGGATCAAGAGATTGCTTTTGGTAACGAGAGTAAGAAAATGAATGTAATTTAACATTCTCTGAAACTGAGAGAGATTTGTTTTGAAGAAAGATGAATGGAACTTCTTTGATCAGAGCAGGGATGGAGCCCATATTTTAATACTAGGACTTACTCTTAAATTGTAAAGGAAGGGAAACCAACTGGAAAAGAAGGAATGGATTCCTATTTTGACCAAAAGAAATGGACAGAAACAGTATTTTGATTTTTTTATCCAATTCTCATATTTTTAAAAGATTTTTGGGTCAACATAATGTTTCCAAGTTAGGTTGTGTGAAAGAAGTAGCTAAGGAATGCACTTCTTCCATCTGATATGAACTGATTGAAATTATTCTTTTACATCTATAGTTGACAGTTGGGTTAGTAAGAAATTGTATGTTACCTTAACACCACACAAACACACTTCCCAACCCTTTACATACAGTTACAATCTGAATCAGAGGAAATTCATTTCAAATAACTGATTGGAAAATAAAAGGAGAAAGAAATGAAGCCAAATAATAAAAGAAAAAGGTGACTTTATATCAATGGCTTAAAATTAAGAGAAATAGAACCTATTTACATTGTGACTCGGTAGCAAAAATGATTTTCAAATTAAAGTACCTTAGGATTAGAAATAAGCAGCATTATTATGTTGATTAAGGTTTATCAAATTCATGCAATTTCCAATTTAATTTATATTTCCTTTTTTTGTTTCTTGAATTGCAGGTGAACAAAGAATTAAAGTTTCCTCCATTAGTAAATCTGAAGTGATAACAGATTCAACAGAAATTAAAGATGCTTGATATGAAAATGACAGCAGATCATCTCCTGTGATTCTTACCATTGAATTAGACAATGATTATTAATGTAGGCACTTCAATCCCTAAATACAAGTGCGTAATACATTAGAATGTAATAATTATGAATATCTATCTAAAATTTATTGTATATTTCCATCTGTATTTTTTTCAAAAAATAAAAAAAAAAATATTATTCCCTTTATTTATTAACAATTACTTTATTTACTAACTAATTTTGCTCACTACATTAAAAAATCATCAACTGAGAAAAAAATAAAATTCACAATGTTCTCTTTTTTCATTTATTAGTGTTTGAAAGCAAACTGTAAACATTTCAATCAAGAAACTAACTACAGATCCTGGTTTTAACTGCAAAAGGTATTTGTCGTCTTCAGTGAAGTATCAATGAAGTTCAGTGATTCAGGAATATGATCTCAAATGGAATTCAAAAAATTACCCAAAAATACATTTTTCAGGAATTGTAGCCCCCACCATGGGGATAAGACTTGTTGCCAAAATGAATACTTTCACTTTTGGTTTTGTACACTGACGTACCAGAAAAACAGAGACGCCTATCTAGTAATGCATAGTATAAGTCCTCTCTTTGAACAGATTACTGCAGCAATACGATGAGCTACAGACTCCTCGAGCTCTCTTAAAGTACTGTGTAGATAATGTAAAACCATGCACCTCAATAAAAGTCACAATTCCCTAATATTAACTGGTGGTGGAACCCTGGCTTTGGTGGCACATTGAACTGCATCCCCCATAGATTCTATTGCATTCAAATCTGACAAACGACTGGGCCTACTTGTAATGCCAAACCTAGCAGAATGTTCTTCCAGCCATAATTTGGTGACTATGGACCTGTACGGTGCCGCATTGACCTGCTGAAAAAGCCCGATGTTATCTTGAGTTGATGAACGAAATTATTGGGTGCAAATGATCCACAGTGATCGTTACATAGCATTTGTAGTCAATGACATTTGCAGATTATCAGAGATCCTAAGGCGTGCCAGCTGAAAAGGCCAGCACCATAACAGAGCCACCTGGACTCCTTGTTGGCATTTGGGATTCATTGCCTCATGGGTTTTTTTTTCCATATGCCTAATCGTCCATCTGCCCAAAACATTTGGAACTGTGACTCTTTGAATAAAGTTACACTTTTCCTATGTCTGGTGACCAGTGGAGGCATTCATGAGTCCCGGTGAGATACTCTGTCATGTCAGATCAGCAATGGGACTCGAGTGGGCCATCAGCTCTTGTACCCAAAAGAAGAAAGAGAATCATGTTCTGTCTGTACAGAACGAATAAATGCTTTTTGATTGTTTTTTTGTTGTTTTTCTTTGTATTTTGTTGTAAAGCACACCTAGGGAAACTTTTTTTAACAATTTTTTTTGCATAATCCTTTTCCACATCCTTTTGAAGAATCTGTATACAAATTTTAGTGTTGGTCTGCTTATTGTTTATAGCTATAGAATGCTCTTGAATAGCCCAAGTTGAATTAAAATTGCCTTTTCATAGAATTATAATTTTATTGAACCGAATCTTCTGAATAAGTATTTACATCAGGGCTGTACGTAGAATTCTATTTTGTGAAGTTAGAGAAGCGACCATTAACAATCCAAATAAAAACTTGTCTTGAAAATTTAAGGTGGGGGAGGAAGGCTTAGACCTACCCCTATATATGCATATGACATCATATAATTTTCTTTAGGTTCAGCTTTGCTACACACTTAATAGATAGTAGTGTAACCTTGTTTTATAGCTTTTAAATTTTTTGCAATTGAAAAAAGTGTTTCATTTTCCACAGGGTTGTAGAATAGGTCATTCCATGTCGAAACATCCAAATTTTTGAAAACTTTGTCCCCCACCATCTCAGATTTTAATTAAACTTTGTATATTTCCTGGTACTTATGCCCTAAGAACACTTTTTTTTGCTCTGTGACATATACTTTTTTTATACAAATATTTGAATATTGTAGATTTAAGCAATTCGTATCTCTGAAATAGCTGTCGAACGCTGAAACCCTATTACAAAATAATTTATTTCTAAATTCTTCAACAATCCTTCTTCGTTTCATCTTTAAATATAATTAGATATTGATACAAAAACCACTTCTACACTCTTCCATTAGTATTTTAAAATATTTATTTAAAATTAAAATACATGCAGCAAATTTTCGCGAACATTTGCTTTCCCTTTCTCAAGCCATGAATAATGGAAATAGAATTAATTTATCTATAATTAATTAATTAATTCAGTGTAATCAAACAACTTATACTACAGTGAAGAATATACAATATCTTTCAGATTTCAGTGAGGAAGAAAAATAGTTAATTTTTATTAATTTTAATTAATTAAAATAGACTTTATTTTAATTTAGTCCTGAATAAAAGATACCAAATGCTAAAGATACCAAATGCTCTCACCACAGTTACTAATTTTTTTGAAGGCTTTTGAAAGTCATGAAAGCTACTGCTGTGATCCTAGAAAAATGCACAGGAAAACTGTCAAAAAAAACCTTAAGAACAGTTAGTTTAGATTTTCAAAATCTTTAAATTCAAAAGATTTTATTGTTAAACCTGAACAGAAACTATGTCCTCAGTGCCATAACTTGTGTGAGGAAAAAATTAAAACAGATCAGGAAAATGAAAGTGATATATATGACCCTCCAGTTGAACTTTGATAAGAATGCTGAATTAAGAAGACACTAATAAAAATGATCCTTTAATGCCATTCCATCCCATAGCAAGAGATCGTACAGCAAAAGAAAGATGGAAAACATAAAATCTGTTTTAAAAAGAAAAGTAACTCGTGCTGTACCCAATTGAAAGTTCTGACAGTGAAAAAGAAGATCCAATTTTGGCACAAAACGCTAATATATAAAAAAAGATAATTTTAAATTCAGATTTTGATTGTCTCTAAAGATCATTTGTACACTCACTTCCAAAAGTTAAGCATGGAGCGGTAAAATGTGAAAAAATGGACAAGTAATGCTTTGATTAACGTGAAATGCTGCAAGTAAGTAACTCTATGTTTATTCATGAAACAAAACAAAGAATTACATACAGAGATAAACAAAATATTGAATTTTCATAAATTATAAGATGTCCTATTTGTGTCATTATCAAATGATGTTTAAATTCAAAACAAACTATAAAAACCGACATTATTGTCCTCAAAATGAAAGATGACCGGCGGAAGTTTGAACTGCGCAGCCCTTCCAGTAGCTGATCAATTATGTTTTCCTGTCACAATGGACGCCCGTCGTCTGTTTTCACTGAGAAAGACATGTTGATAAGGCCAAAGTAAAACTTCTCTCGACTATTTACCATTATTTCAATACCAGTTGCTAACAATAAGTATTTATATAAATAAATAAATATATATTATTTATAAATACAATGCTCTTTTGCAAAGTAACAAGCCTTTACCGTAATGGCGGTGTCCTGTGATAAACTCATATGGAAGTGCCTGACCAGAGTAATCGATGATACATGCGCAGATCTCACAAAAATAGGGCGGCCATCATTCACTGGGAGGACTTTAATAGGGTATGTGAGCACCCCTCACCTGCATACAAAGTTTACAGTGTGTGATCATGCTTGTCATCAACCACTGTAGAATCCAGTAATCGCCATTCCTCCTGTAGGGCAGTTTCTAAAGCTCTGAGAGTACTGGAGGTGGGAAACGTCGACATACATCACGGCCGAGGGCATCCCAAATATTTTCAATTGGATTAAGGTCCTGCGAGTAAGCCGGTCTCCATATGTGCAATCCCCTCACTCTCCAGAAAGTCGTCAACCACGGCAGCTCTACGGGGACGTGCATTATCGTCCATTAAAACAAAAGAAGGACCAACTGCTGCAACGTACAGTTTCACAATGGGGTCTAGGACTTCATCTCGATACCGTATAGCCGTCACAGAACCTCGCCTGTAGATGTGCAGGTCGGTGCGATATCCCAATGAAATCCCTGCCCAGACCATGATGCTTCCACCGAGGAATGCGTGATGTTCTGGGGCCGATTGCGTGTGTCTTGTTCTCTCCAGACCCTTACACGCTTATCATCGGGTTGTACGGTAAATCTGGACTCATCTGTGAACATAACATTACCCCAATCAGACATAGTCCAATTTACATGCTGGCGGCACCACTGTAATCGTGCCCTGGATTGGACGGATAAAGGAACACAAACTCGTTGTACCCGGGCGTACAGACCATTCATGTGTAGCCTTCGACGAACAGTAGTGGCAGATAACATCTTACCAATGGCCGCTACAACCATAGATGTCACACGTGTGGTGG
>JAFIDM010001028.1:17956299-17999664 GCA_023159025.1 Thereuonema tuberculata | reverse complement strand
TAAGTTTTCTATGCATATCTAATGTTTTTTTGATTAAAATAGGCCATTTATATAGAATGACATACAAATTACAATCATATAAAAGATAGTCTATCACCATCAATTGGTTTGAAATGGTCCCAAATTCAGTTTGTCACAAACCAACCGGAGAAATATTAAGGCGAAATAGGATGTTGTATTTTTCGGTTTTAAATTCTAGGAAGAGCTGCTGCTGGTCTGTGATTGGTTCCGCTTCTTCCATCTTGAAATCGTCTATTGTTCCCATGTGTCGTCGTCGTGTTCCGCATGCGGCGGCTACAGTTCACTGTTATTAAAGGAGGCTTTGTTCAATCTAATTACTCAAGTTATCCCACTCAAATTGATTAGTAATAATCTAAATAGGATTAGATTTAGTGGTAGGTTTACGTATTTCCATTCTTTGTTTTGCTCGCCCAAACGTAAGCCTATGTCAATATTTGAAAGTTTTCATTCTAATTTAAGCTTAGTTAAAAATCACTGCATCGAAAGGTTTTTTAATTGGTAAAAAGAAATTTGTCTCCAGTGAACATTTGCATTGCCATTAAAATTATTAATGGACAAAATAAATAAATAAAAATACATAATGCATCGCATTAGATAATGGATAATTTAATATTCCATAAACATAAAAATGCATATTTATAAAACTTGTATTTACTTCAAAATGAGCCCCCCCCCCCCCATTTGTCTAAATTTTACATTTACGAAAAAATCGACTCGCATTCTATAAAAGAAACACCTTTTTCGAAAAACGAATTCTTTGTTGTGTTGGTAGAAATCAAAACCGGAAAGATAACGGTATAAATGTGATACAAACAAATATTTGAAAATTTTGACTTACTGATCTGATGAAATATTGGCGTAAAATAATATTTTAATCTGTAGTTTCATGAAAAATACAAAACAACACCTGAGGAAGCGGAATTCCACGATATAAATTTGAAACAGAAGAGCAGAAGTTTGTATATTTGAAATTTTGTTCAAATGCCGGGGAACTTCAAACCACCGGCAGGGTTGCTTTTTCTGAATTATTGTTGATTTTTACTTTATGAAACATTCTTATATATGCATTTCATTTAAATTAAGGGTTAAAACACAACGAAACAGAAGAAGCAAAATTATAAATACCAATAGTTATGACGTCTGATGTAATTGAAATACTCTTATTGAAAATTAAAAATTAGAAAATAACTTGATTTTTTTTTTTGTTATTGTTAAAATTAGTTTATGTATAGGTATGTACAATTTAATAATTTGCTATTTCTAAGTCTATAAGTGCCGATGAAAGAGTTTTTCTTAAGTAATATATTCTACATAAAATTTTCAATTTAAATTGTAAGAGTTGCTGAATGATGTGGTTATTTTTCTTTATTTATAATTAATAGACACTGAAATGAACAGAAATATATATCAAAAACTTTATTATATGTAGATATACATGCTTCAAAGTCTCTATACAAAGGGAAAAAAGTCACTTTAGTACCAAAACATGTTCTAATGAATGTTGATTGAAAAAACAACAAGAAAACATACTGATATGTCTCTGTTACTCATGGTAACCTCAGGTTAAAACTTTTTTATGCATCTCCAATGTGTTCCTTTTCTCTTCATCTAGTGCCTTCCAATGTTTCAAGAAGACAGGTCTTGAAATCTCAGAAGCCACTTCACAAAACCACAGTGAATAGAGACACCATTGAATATGGAGACTTGAATTTCTCATAAGATTCAAGCTTTTTATTAATATACATTACAAGAGAACATTAAAAACATTACCAGAATCTGTATATTAAAATGTATTTTTCATTTAATTTCTAATCAAGATTTTTAAAAATTCATTAAAAATTTTAAAATGTTTTTATTATAAATAACAGTGGGTGAGTGTTTCCTAAGTGATATCCTACAACAGTTGTTTCACACTTAAAAAAAAAAAAGCTTTAGGCTCCTCTATACTTTTATAATACTTCTGACTCTTGTATAAACATTTTAGTTTTACTGAAATTTTTAGACACTATACTTTTTGTCTTTGTTTTGCTGGTCTGTAATTAGTCTTGTTAACATTTTCTTGAAGGATTATTGACAATATATAAGATTAATATTGCTGCTTATCCACATTATACGTATACACACTTGCATAACTTGTAGGTTTTATATGTGCTTCTTTTATTCATATATTAAATAAAGAAATAAGAAAAAAATCTGTGATTATCAGTGAACACTGGATTACTTTGTGTCAGCATGAAATTAATCCTGTAGTAAATAGAATATTCTGCTATAACAAATGGATCATTTTTTTAATTATCATAATTCTAAAAACTGATACTTAATGAAAAGACAAAGAAGACTTTAATATACCTAATTTAATATAAAAAACGACAAGGAAATTTTCTTTTTCTTATGTACCTCCCTTAGTTGTCACTTTTTAATGAAAAAAACATTTACTTGTTATCCTCGCCAAACAATTTTGTTTTTATCATTTAAAATAACAAAATAATTTAAGTCTACTAGTTATAAACATTGTAAAAACATCTTGAATCAGAGTAATGCTTGAAATTTGTATTTAATTTTTAGTGTCTCATTTGGGAGCTATTGTAATAGCGACCAAAATCAGTAGTTATTGCATTTGTCTTGTCCGTCCATCCCTGTCAAATGGACAGACTCCGACACGGAGTCTCATATGGAAGGTCGGATAGACAAACACACCATCATGTTCAGAGGCCCAATCACCATAGGAATGGGTTCAGGGTCACCCCCCACCCCCATTTGAGATATTTGCATTGGGTTTTATTAGATTTATGCTATTAGATTAAATGTTAGAAAAGCGACTGTCTCAATTGAGTTGTCATCTATAGCTTGATCAGTAAGGTCTCGGACTCATAAAGATTGTCAGTTCGAATCTGGATGTCTACTGTGTGTGTATTTGTTTTTTGTTTTTTCTCAATGTCCGCATGGATTTTTTTTTTCTTATTTTTTCCCTTACGTTACTGTACTTCCTTTTTTTTATTATTATTATGGATCGCCCTTAAATTTATGCTTTAGCACAAAATTCTATTTACTTGTTAAATTTTAAAGGGATTGTCAGATACAATGATTTGCTGTTTGGGAATGAAATTCTAACTATTAGGACAGTTAAATGATGGCTACTTAGGTTGAGTGTGGGACTAACAACCTCACACTGTAAAACCTTGTTTGAAAACTCCAAGGTGAGTCCAAGACCCAAAAAGAGGCTGAAGAGTCATTTGAGAGAGAAAGACAGATCTGCTATTTGACAAATCTTTTGAAGCTTATAATTATGCTATATCTTTACAAGCAGCCTTTGAGAATTCTAAGTCAGTTATACTTTTCAACAGGACCTTTTGATGAATATTTTAATGGCCTTATGTAGAAAAGCTGTACAGACCAAAGTTCATTGATATTTGGTTCCACATATGATGTTTTGTATGCAGGAAGCTATGGATACAAGTAAATTAAAATGGCTTCAACGTTAAAGAGAACAAAGTTGGCATTTTATTACTATTTTCAAAAACACAATTAGGCCTCAATAATTATAATTATTTGTGCTTTCATAAAAGAGTCTCACGGGATAAGTTCTTTTAATACTTGGATGCTTCAATGGGAGACTAAGTCGAAGTAGATGATGGTACCTCTGCCCAGATGTCTGAAAATTTTATCTTTTAGTAAAAACAGTACCCTCCAGGGTACTGCAGACAGACCATAAATATCCATTACAACAGGATCGCAAGTCTTCCTTTCAGGAATGATGCTCGGCTCAAATTTAGAGAAAACTGAATGTGACAACGCTTTGTATGGTGAGGAGTTTTGTTGTGCCCTGTAATAATCCACATGTAGTCGTTGGGGAGATAGATTTCTTTTCTACTCACCAGTTTATCTTCTATTAAGCTATTAACCGAGTTGACTTCCTTCTGGTTGACCCACATCTAGGAATTTTTGTTCGATTGTGACAGAAAATTTTCTTGCTATTTCAAGGCCTTTATTAGATAACTTAACATTTCGATTTTGGCAACAGAACCAACCCATCGCTTCAAATAGCAATTTTTGTAGGATGGTCATTTTTAGCAATTTTTTTCTTTGAAGAATTTGGTTACTATAAATGCAAAGACATCTCTTTTTAGGCCTCATTCTCCCTTAAAGCAACTGACTTCCTTATTGCTCATGTAAGTTAGATAATGAATTTTTAACTTCATTTTTTAATAATTTGCTGCTGCATTCAATCTGGGAGAACTGCTTAAAGGTCTTCTGCAAAAGCCAACACCCTGTCTTATTTCTAGGAGTTAGATTTATCTTTTTCTTTTTCCTATCAAGCTTCCACTTGTTGTAAGTATATGTTACATTGATCTTTTTTTGGACTTAATATTTTGAAATTCAGTTTCTTGAAAAGTTTTATAAACATTATCCAAGATGCCGCTTTTGTTTTCCTCTGGACAGGCACCTGTGTATGTAGTTTCTAAAAATGTTTTGTAGATGATGCCCTACTATAGTGGGAGTCTAATGTTGAAGAATTTGATAGGAATTCTTTCACTCCAGGGCAGTTTGATTTGTAGGGTATTATCATTAGACTCATCAAGCAAGTTGTCAGATTTGTTTTATCTAGAACCCAGTTTTCAAACAGTCTTTTTGCCAATGCCCAACATGGCCACAAACATGTTTTTATGTACAAGTTTCTTCAATTTTGTATATTTGTATTGATCCACTTCCACATCATTTACCGTCAAATACTATTAGAAACTTGAGTACTTCCATTCTTCACCTATAGTTTTTTGGTATTTTGGAACTGGCAATACTTGTCCAATAACAAATGATTTCTTAGCTTACCAAGAAATCAAACTTCAGAATTTGATAAACAAAATTTGTCTCTGCTCATCTATTATCTCGGAACATTGAAAACCCTTGGAAATGGATCACCCTTTTCAAGTCCATTTGATTGACCTGAAAGCTCTGTTCTCCTTTGTAGCTGTTGGCTAATATTTTCCATCAGTATTTCTCTAAAAGCCAGTGTAGGCTTCTCCGTGAAGTCTTAAGTGATCAATCTTAGTTCTTCTGGGCTCTGCTTGGCTTTTATTTTTTTCCTTTTGTAACTCTTCCACCCATCAAAATTGGAATCGTTGTTTTCATCTGTTAACTTGTTTGTTTTTGGGAACTTCATCACTTGCTGTCTGGTGGCTTGTACTCTGAATCTGAAGTGTACAGCCATTCTTCATGGAGGAACGCATAGGGATTACCCTCTTGTACACTGAACTTCACTATTATCAATAGGCCTGCTGCTTTCTTCTTGTGGGCAGGTACCATGAACAGCACTTAAATTGCAGTCAATTGTGTCTTCTAGATGTGTAATGCTTCCATTTTTATTTAAGTTAGATTCAACATGTGGACTAGCCACTCTTCTTGAATGGGTACTTCCAGATCATTGTTTTATCTACAAATGAAGAGTTCTGTGATTTCAATGTTTCCATCCTCTTGTGTGATGGAACAGGTGAATTGTAGTCGGTCCTATTTTCTTCTCGTCTTTACTTTCCTCCAGCGCTGATGCTGTTGATGTTCAACTTGAGTAATATTTCTGATTGCTGAAGGGCCAGCTCTTTTGTCTTGCTTTTACAATGCAAAGACAGTGTTGCAGTTTTGAATGGCATCATAAGCTAAATGTTGGCTTTTTTTTTTTTTTTGACATTTGACTTAATGCAGTAACAATGATGATACGTAAATATTATATATCAATTGATCAGTCAAAAGTTGCCAAATAAGTGTTCTGAAATTTTTTTTGTTATAATTTTCAAGCTGCTGTAATAATTTTCTCAATAAAAAAAGCACTTGTTTTTGCAAATTTTGCGAGTCCATCGTAATCGTGAAAATTTAAGCCTCGCGAATTACTTTTTTTCGGTTCTGTTCATATAAAATTCGTGAAATTTTCAGCTCGCAAAATCACCGATATCTTTATTTTCGCGAAAATAAGTGTTTTTACAGTAAATTGTGACAAAAATTTCTAGTTCAAGGCAAGTTTCAACTGTAGGAGAGACCTTATTCCGTCTTTTTATCTTTGGTTCTGAACTGTGATTTAAAGTGATTGAATACTTTAAAAATGTAAATATAGAAGTGTTGTAAGATATTTCCTTCTTTAACATCCATTGATAATGGACTCACCAGATCTGTTAAAAATAATAATTTAATTGATAATAAAATACTTAAGTAAAATTGCATAAGATAATCAAACCAAACATTTGCCAGTTCAAAAAAGTAGGAAATTAAATCTTAAGTCTTTTTAAAAAAAAATGGAAAAAACCTTCAGTCGTTATCAAAATTTCAAACAGTTTTAGCAACGTTCAATGAAAAGGTTTGCAGCTGCATTCCACCCTCAACTGTCCTTAGCAATTGTTGATTCATCATTGCTTGAAAAAAGAAAAAAATCTTGTGCACCATATTTAAAAAATGGCTGCTAAGGAAAAACTAGTGGTTTTTTTAATTTGGTTTTCAACTTACAAATCGTATAGAAATATATCTACAACATAAAGCAGAATTTTTAAAACTAGTGATTGCAACCAGCATTTGCTATGGAATCGCCCATTACTCTTGAGAATTGAGGATGGATGAAGTTATTCCCTAATATTTCTACAGGTCTTCAATTCTTCAACCAATTGTAAATTTCCATTTACGTTACATAATGATCGTTTATTGCCGGATTAAAGCTTCAGTTTTTATTTTACTTAATATTATCCATTGCTTTAAAAGACAATAAAATAATGAAAATAATTTATAGTAATATAGACTAATAATTTCATGTTTTAAATTACTGAGTAATTTACGTTATTTTCTCTATTAATTTAGTTTAGTTTACATTTTAATTTAACTTTTTTTATGTTACAGGATTTGAGAGAAAATAAGTACTTACTGCTATACTTTGTTTAATAAGTAACAGTCTGTTGCTAACGGAGGTTTTCATTGTTGTGGCCCATATCTTTAGAAACACTGGAGATTCTGTTTAAGTGATTGTGTATGTAAGTAATCAAAAGTTTTGACATAAGTACATAATTAAAATCAAAAGTAATTAAAAAAGGGTCATTCCATGCCTATTCACACAGAAAAAATGTGAAATGTTACCAGTAGTCTCAGATCTTGATGAAATTTGGTGCATTTGTTCTTGGTAAGGGTCTTAGATCAAATTGCAAGTTACAGGTTTCTAGGCTTCCTGGATCCAGAATAGCAGTGCTTCAAAGTTAGCATGTTTTTCTGTAAATGTTGTCGCAACCGATACTTTACAGAGACAGGTCCATGTGGGTTTTTATGTTTTTACTTAATGTTTTATGACTTCTGAAAGGAACTTTTGGTTGTTTTCTTATGTAAAATTCTGTGGAGATTTCAGTTATGTCAACAAAATTGTGATAAACTTCATACTTTTTGAGCTATGGCTTGATGATTGCCAAAAAAAAAAATTCCCAAAATGCTTGTTGACCTTGAAGTGTAATAGCATGAATATCTCAAATGGATTAGCAGATACAGTGATGGGACTTATACCATTGGAAAGAGCATGAAATTTCCTATAAAGGGATGTAAAAAAAAAACCAGTGGGTTATTGACGGGAACACCATCTGCAAAGCAGTAACATGTTTTCGTCCATTTAATTTCCAGTCAGCCTTGCGATACATGTTTTTTTCTTTTCTTTCTTTTCTTCCTGAAGGAACCCTGTTTGCAAAATACTTAGGAACTACTTTGAACCAAGGTCAACAGCATAAAAAAAAAAAAAAAAAGAAATGTGGTGAAGACAAAACTTTTAGTTGAAACATTCTTAATGAAAGGGGTTGTCCATAAACTATGTCATGCTAATTTTTGTTATTTTATTTCTCATTATAGTTTAATATAATATTAATAAATATATTAAATATTTTGCAATTTTTCCTGCAAAGTTTACATCTTAATGACTGATATTTATACCTAAAAAATTAAATTAATTTTTTTTATATGTTTGGGTAGATATTAAAAAAATAAATAATAAAATAAATACATTATTAAAAAATAGAATCAAAATCTAAAATTAAAATGATCTCTTTTTAGTTTTATAGGTAGGTACAAAATTAATGATCTTTAGAGAAAATCAGAATCTGAATTTAAATCAAATAGTTGAAGTGCAATGTTAAAAAGTAAAATGAACATTAAAAATTCTTTTGTTATCAAATAAGTAATAAAATAATTGAAATGTCTTGACAAATACTGAGATAGATTTGTCATAGATTGATTGTCATCAGTCATAGATTGATTGATTTCAGTTACTTGTATTGGGACTGGTAAGGATTCCTCTGGAGAAATGGCATCATCTATTACACTTTCGTATATCTTTTGCATCAGTGTGGTCGTCGCAAAGGATTCACGGCAGTTTGCAGGATTCAACATGCTGCGCCATGATGTTGTACACCATGAGATGTTTCACATTTTTCTTTTGGGTGCATGTGTTTTAAATGTTTTAACATAGTTTTTGTGTATTATGTAACTAAACTGATTCAGTTTACTTCCATCCCTTAAAGGTTGATTTGAATGCTGTAGAATAAGCTTGTGGAATAACTTGGACAAAATAAGATTCACATTATAATTGAACATTTCAATATGAATCCGCAAACCAAATTATCGAGAAATTTTGCATTTTAATGCATATTCTTCATATTCAACCATAATTTCATTTGAGCTTTAAAGTTTAGATTGCTGGTGTTTTAATGTATTTTGTAGTAGGTATTTTTAATTTAAAAAAATGTGCTGAATTGAAATGTAATGTGATGTATCATATTATCTGACCTTATCCCCTGTCGCACTTCGTGTAGCTGGGCCAACCCCCCCCCCCCCCAACAACACACGTACCAACCAACCAACACACATATCCAACTACATTTGTAGTTTAAGGACAACCCAAAATGAAATATTTTGAATAAAATAGACACATTTGTCAGTTCACATGAAGTACTTTGTTTCGTTTTCACAAAGTGGATTATGAACTTATATTTATATAATGAACTTCTCTTATTCCTTTGAACCAACTCAGAAGTTTAGTTCCTCGTAAGTCCTTTACATAAAGAATTTCAACTAATTAGTTTACACTATTGTTGTAGAAGATAAGCTATCTAAAATTCCATCATTTAATATTTCATCTTCATATTTATTATTAGCTTCAATATTGTTTAACAAGCCAAAAGCATTATGCCAAATTTTATGAGACAAACTTTTATACTTAGTTAAATTTTGTACACATGCTTATAGTATTCATTGCATAGTTTTTCATGAAATTTCTATAAAATCTGTATGTTCTTCCAAAATCATTGATAACAAGTGTTGAAAGGTTACATAGTGTTATTGCATGGTACCCAGTATATGTTATCAATAGATTGTGACCAAATAAAATGGTGTTTGTTCCTTTGGATGTATAAACCAACCTGAGCATCACCTTCATCTTCATTTATGTTCTCTATGATACAAATGTGCCAATCAGACTTGTAAATACATGCAACATAGCAGTTGACGTGCAATTGCCATTACATTGTTGCATAACACTGTTCTTATTAGAATAGTCAAATACCAGAGTGTAAAGTGTATTATTATTACTAGTTCTTTTTTACAGCAATTATTATTATTTGATGAAGGAGTAAAATAATGAAAAGTTTTTGTTGCCGGAATTGTTTTTGCAGAAACAAACGTATTTCTAATGAAAAATTCGCACCCATTCAACTTTTGGTTATTAAACGTAAAACTATATTTGAATTATAGCTCTGCAGAATTCTACCATGTCATTTGCAGTTACAATCTGCCTATCGAAGCAGCGTTGGAAGATTCACCCTTGCTGAATGCGCTTGACAGTTCCACCTATGCTATCACAAGATTTCCCATGGCTTGTTACAAAATCATCCTTATGCTGACAAAATTTTACAAAGTATTTTTGATTTTTATACTGTGCTGCACAGCCATCTGTACTGTAAAATAATGTAGTCTTAATTACTGGAAAGTTTTCCAGAACATACTCCATTAATGAACTTCTAACCAATGTGACTAAGTTGATGGTGGGTGGTCAGCCTGACGTCTGATCACCTTAACCCCCAGTACTCATCTTTCTGAACCCTAAGATTGTTTGAAGGAGAATTCAGTGCAAAAATCCCCAACCTCTGCTAAGGTAGGGAATCCAGCTTCTCCAGGACCCAGTCAAGCACCTTCTCAGCCATTTCTAACGTCATAAAAAACATTTTGAGAAGAATACGGAAATGATGATATAAATAACATCACCAAGAATAATAATGAATAGCAATGGATCCAAAATACTTCTAATTTTGCAACCAGGGTTCCTTCAGGTGGAAGAGGAAAGAAAAAAACATGTATTGCAAGATTGGTTGAAATCTAATGGAAGAAAAACATGCTATTACTTTGCAGATGGTGTTCCCATCCATAACCCACTGTCTTTTTTTACATCGCTTTACAAGAAATTTCCTGCTCTTTCCGATGCTATAGGCCCCATCTTTGGTTCTGGTCTGTTATTTGAGATATTCATGATATTACGCTTCATTTTCATAAAAAATTTTTAGCAATCGTAAAGCCATAGCTCAAAAAGTATGATGTTTATCACAATTTTGTTAACATATTTGAAATCTCCATGGAATTTTACCTAAGAAACTCCCAAAATTTTCTTTCAGAATTCATAAAATACTAAGTAAAAACGTAGACCTGTCTCTGAGTATCGGTTGCGACAACATTTATAGAAAACATGCTAAGTTTGAAGCACTGCTACTCTGGATCCAAGTGGCCTAGAAACCTGTAACTTGAAATTTGAACTAAGACCCTTACCAAGAACAAATGTACTAAATTTCATCAAAATTTGAAACTCTGGGTTACATGGTCTGTGGGATGTGGCATGGACCCAACAGGGTTTGTTTCTATATACATACATAATTTTAAACACACCCAGGAGATGACACCCCCTGTATATCATGCACTTGCTGCCCATTGAGAAATTATAAATAATATCCCCATTATTTAGAAGGTAAAGTAATATATTAAAGTAAAATAATAAAAATAAGGTAGGTATACGAATGATTAAATAGATCATTTATGTTATAATTACTAAGGTTTTTTTTTTTGGTTTTTTTTTGTTTTGTTTTTTTTAAGAAAAGAGAAAAAACAAAATTAGATGGAGCAGATTCAAAACCAGGAATTCCAGTTTATAAGCTTGTGCCATTGGGCGTCGCTGACAATTGTAGAAAGTTAGTTGCATTTCTAACATTTAAGCTAATAGGAGAAATTGAATGAAAACAGTGTCAATATCTAAAAAAACCTTTAAGGAGTATTCGCCCCTAAACCCATATATATTTTTGGAATGCTTCATGGTTACTTTCATCTCATAAAAAGAGTACTAAAATGTGTAATATTCAGGCTGTGTCCTCTCCTTGTTAGTAGAATGATTCTTGTTTTGTTTACAGAACTGAAGTAATTAAAGTCTCATTAAATTTTAAAAACATTTAGATATTGCATCTTCTTTTTTTTTTTAGGTAATAATTTTGTGTCATCGTCCATAATAGCTTTAAAGATATTGTTATTTAGTAGGATCACCAATGACTACCTTTGATTATTCATCACCCCCTGCTGCCTCATCCACAGAATCATTTAGGTATTAATATT
This sequence comes from Thereuonema tuberculata, assembly GCA_023159025.1. Taxonomy (NCBI): domain Eukaryota; kingdom Metazoa; phylum Arthropoda; class Chilopoda; order Scutigeromorpha; family Scutigeridae; genus Thereuonema; species Thereuonema tuberculata. Next base: position 17,987,997 of record JAFIDM010001028.1, on the reverse strand, counting down.
TTACTGTTAATTAGTAGCAGCATTTTCACCTTTGCATCAGAAATATTTTTATTTGTTGGTTTTGAAGATGATAGAACTTATAGAACAAAATACCATTAGGGGAAGTTCTTTTATTAAGATATTCACTTCCCAAAAAAGAGTTAGTTTTTTTTTTCCCCCTAAAGGAAAATAAAAGTTTATCACTTCCATCTCCTTTTTAATAAACATCAAAACCATATCAAATTTACATAAAATTCTAAGATTATTCCTGCCAAGGACCTGACTTAGATAATTGTTAGTTTAAAAGTATTTTAGATTTTATGTAAATTGATCTTCAGTTTAAGGCCGTTAAAAGTGTCTACATACTAACTGTTTCAAACAAACCTATTTTTAATAGCTTTATGAAGCTAAGGGCCATCACAAACTTTTTTTCTTAGTTTCCTTTTTTTATTTTGTAACTAGGTGTACCCGGCATGCGTTGCAATGCCATTCAAAGAAAGAAAGGGCTAGCTTAGAAAGGGTCATAAATATAAGGTCGCGGTGTCGATAGGGGGTGGGACACTTAGGCCCTTGTGTCACCATCACCCCACCCAAATGTGGTTTCCCTGCCCCCCCCCCCCATTGGAGAGCGAATTTTTCCCTTTTTGCAATTGTCTTGGGGGGCCCGAGAAGGGGCCTAAATATAAGGTCCTGGTGTCGATCGGGGGTAGGACACTTAGGCCCTTGTGTTGCCTTCCCCCCACCCAAGTAAGGTGTCCCTGCCCCCTATAGAGAGCGAATTTTTCCCTTTTTGCAATTGATATGGGGGGCACGAGAAGGGCCCTAAATATAAGGTCCCTGTGTCGGTTGGGTATGGGACACTTAGGTCATTGTGTCGCCTTCCCCTCACCCAAGTGTGGTGTCCCTGTCCTCTATAGGAGAGCGAATTTTTCACTTTACACAATATTTGTGTAGTTCTCATTGTCACCACCAGGTGGATATTTGGCTATTTCAGGGATTTTGCCCCTTTTAACCCCTTGGGGGGGGGGTCCAGGTTCTAAGGTAGCCTATCTTTTCCGCAGGGTCCTAAAGAGTAATTCTGCAATGTTTGGTCCATATAGGTCAAAAGGCTTCGGAGTGTATAAAGGACAAAGAAAGAAAGAAAGAAACATTCATTTTTATATATACTCATGGACAAAAAAATTAGCGCACCAAGAAATAATTGCGGGATCGTAACGAAACTTGCAATGAAGGTACATGTCGGAGAGATATGCAAATGATTAGAAATGCAGCGTGATTGCACATTACCTATAGCCAGTAGAGGGCGTTAAACATCGTACTCTGTGGAGTATAAAACAGGTAACCAAAGCTTGTTTGAGTGTGCTGAATCATTTACAAAGGAAGAGCTGAGGTAGACATGCCATTACGCCGTGTTCGAAGACAGTATACGCAGTTGTCGCAGTTTGAGAGAGGGAGAATCGTCGGGATGATGGAAGCTGGGTGGTCAGCTAGGTGAGTAGCTCGTCAATTAGGCCGCTCTGATTGTGTTGTGAGGAGGTATTGGTACCAGTGGACCCGAGAGGTGTCATGTACACGAAGACCAGGCTCAGGACGCCCTCGACAGACCAGTCGTCGAGAAAACCGCCACATAGTCAGAAATGCACGCGTACAGCCAACTGCTTCATCGACCGCCATCCAGGCACAGGTAGCACCTTCACTAGGGGCCTCTGTGTTTTCTCGAACCATACGAAGGCGCCTGGCTGAAGGACAGTTGGTATCGCGGCGCCCATTACGTGTGCTGCCCTCGACGCCCACCCATCGACGCCTCCGTTTGGAGTTTTGCCGCGCACGAGGAAACTGGACTGCAGCGGAATGGAACCAGGTCGTCTTTAGCGACGAATCCAGATTCAATCTTGGCAGTGATGACAATCATGTTCGTGTGTGGAGAGCCCGTGGTGAACGCTTCAATCCTGCCTTTGCTGTACAGCGACACACCGCTCCCACAGCTGGTGTGATGGTATGGGGTGCCATTGACACGGTCACCCCTAGTATTGTTCCGTGGCACCATGACAGCCCAGCGGTATGTTCATGAAATCCTGCAACCACATGTGTTGCCACTCATGCAACGGCTACCAGGAGCCATTTTTCAACAAGACAATGCTCGGCCTCATACGGCAAGGGTGTCACAAGACTGTCTCCGCACTGTTACTACCCTTCCTTGGCCTGTCCGATCCCCAGATTTGTCTCCAATTGAGCATATCTGGGATCATTTGGGACGACGAGGTGGGCATCCCACGAGTTTGAACGAACTAGAGGCAAGGTTACAGCAAATATGGAACGAAATGTCTCAAGACGTCATACAGAACTTGTATGACTCAATGCCCGATCGTATCGCATCGTGCATTCGCGCTAGAGGGGGTCCAACGGAGTATTAACTCCTCCGTTCTTTTGCCTTTTTCTCTGAAATAAATTATCCTTTTTCTTTGATTTTCTTATCATTTACTTATATCAAAGTAGTCATTACGTATGTAAATTTTCGTTTCATTTTGACGACTCCTTCTTGGTGCGCTAATTTTTTTGTCCATGAGTGTATATAGATGTAGTTGAACAAGTAGCAGTTCTCACATTGTGATTTGATGCTGTTACTATTGAAGAAAAAGTGAACCCGAGAAAACTAAAGTTAACTAAAAACTTTTGCATGTTATTTATGATGTTAAATTTAGCTGAAATTTCTTCAGTAGTGATTAAAGCTATAGATAACGGATTCATTTTGATTAAATGTTGTTTTTGTTTCATCTTTTAAACCAGCAACTTAAAACATTGTAATTTCTTTATTGGTGTTTGTGTTAGCTTTTCTTTTATTTTCATTGCTAAGATTTAATACTCATGGTGAAAAAGTTAATGTTAGTATTTGAATAGATGCTAATTTAGGCTTAAGTATCTAAGGTATTTAATAGGTGATTGCTTTATTGTAGTGATACGACTGGAAGTGAAGGTACTTCCTTACCTTCTTCAAGTGTCACTGAAAGTGAAACAAAGACAGAAACAAACAATGAAGGAGGCTCTGAGGACCCTGTTACCAAAGCGGTTGTGGATAACATCATGGGACGTCTGCCAAAAAAACCACAAAGGGTGCGTATTCCATTCCACTCATTTGCTTAAATGCCTTTTATTAATTAAAAATAGAATATTGGATAATTTACTGAATAATGTGAAAATAATTTTTAATATAATAACCTTCAATTGTTTTGTTTCTGATTGAAAATTGATAAAAATCCAACATCCATTTGAAAATTGAACTATTATAATGTCTATACAACAGTTAAAGATTTAAATTAATAGTAGATTTTATTTCTTTATGACCAAAATCACACAAAATTCTCTGTTAGTTTTCTGCCTTTTTTTTTTCTGTGTTTTTATCAATGAAAAAAAATTGAGTTCTGTTCAGATAAGAAAAGAAATGATAATTAATGGTTCATGTTCTTTTCTTTTAAGAACCAGTCAGCCAATGAGATGGAACATTTTGATCCTGTCTGTGTCTAGATTTTCTGGAATAACAGGAATCTAGTGTTGATAGATCCCTTAGCCACTTCCATGAATTGACTTATTGAAGACAAGTGTCTGATAGCCATTTCTTGTACTCCCTTGATGGATGTGATTCATCCATGGAGGATTTTTTTCCCCCATAGGATAGCCTCCATGGGTACTGAACCCTTGTGTTTGCTGTGCATGGAGTCAGTTCCTAGGTAAGGGAGCATTCTGGCTGTTGATGACTCTTGCTTTTATTTTTAAGTCTTGGGATGGTCCCCCTGAGATCATTTGTCTGATCACCTCATGCTGTTTCAGTCTTTTGGTACTCTTGGAGGATGTGGAGTTGATTTAATCTCGTATCTTTCCTTTCTGTTGTGATATAATTTTTGTGAATCCCTGGCATCACTTTGAAAGCTTTTTTTTTGGCAGTTTTTTTGAGGTCTTTGGTGGGTAGGCAGCATAAACTCTGAATTTTTCTCTTTTTCTTATGAATCACTCAAATTTCCCAGAATTGGAAAACAATGTTTCACACCTTTGACCAGCCTCTTATTCCAGTAATTACTAAACTATCATTATATTTGTCGTCTTCATATTTCACTCATTAACAGATACACCATTGTCAACCTTGAGAGTGCTTTAAGAGCCTTCTGCAGATAGTCATCTTTTTTGTTATCATTATTGCATTTATTGAATCACTTGACATAGCACTGTTATTCTGTGTTAAATTCCTGGTAAAATCCTATTCTGTCACCTACAAAAATAGGATGTGTGCAAGATGATGCTGTTTTTAACACATTCAGGTCACTGCGGCTGTAGATTCCCTAAATTTACATTGTTTGGCAATTCTCAGAGTGCAAATTTCCCATTTCTTTGCTTCACTTAGGAAAGCATTTATTTAAGCGGTGACGACTTGAGATTGTTTATATTCTACTGGAGTTCAAAAATACATCAATAGGTGAAGTTTATTGTCGATAATATCTCGCGGAACCTCGACGAAAGTCTCAGAAGTGGACAAATGTCGGCACGTTTTTTAGGAAGCTTGTGTGTAGTGTTTTCAAAGCATTTTGATATGACTATGTTTTTATATTGTTTAATATTATATTTTTCTGTTTTATCCTGGAAATTTTTTTCCTAATAGAAATATCGTTTTTAAAATTTTTATCTCGAATTTTTACTGTTCTTTCTAACTAAATTTCTTGTTTGTTATAATACTTACAATAAAATCTAATATACCGTTTTGAAGACAAGGATTAGCTCTTTATCACTGATCCAAAGTAATTTTCCAATTATGCTTGTGTTTGTGATACATACAATGAAAATGTGCAAAAATAGCACAACCTGTGGGGAAAACCAGGGGAGCAAAGGGTACGACCCAAAAGTGTTAATGGTACTGGACACAACTGGCTAGCTCATCTGCATCTGATGAACAGCTTCCAATGTTTGCTACATACAATCATATTTGAACCATTCATTTCAATTGAGTGCTGTGTTTTTTTTTATCAAAATCGTTGTCAATGTTTTTATCTGCTTTTTAAACATAAGAATTCCTCTTTGTATTTTGTTACTTTTAAATGACCATTTTATTTTATTTACTTCTTTTATCTTTTCCTTTTTTTTTAAATTACTTTTAGCCAACACTCAAGTGTGAAGTTTGTGATTTAGAGTTTGCCTCTCAGATTCCATTAGAGATGCATTTAAAAGGATCAAAACATCTGAAGAAACTTAAATCCCAAGAAATTCTGAAAAGTCTGCAGGCTGGAGGTATGTAATCAAGATATTTCGATTTGATTTTAATTATTGAAAAAAAAAAAAATCTTTTTGCTTCTGATAATATAAAAGTAATTTTTTAGAATCTGAACCTCTTCTCTTTGTGAAGAATTTATTGAAGAATGAAAAAGTTAACCTATTTCAATTTATACTGAATGAAACATCCTAACCTTAGCTTTTGAAAACAGATGGATATTTGTCATGATAATCAGGAAATTCCTACCCACCCCATCATCTTGATTGGTCCGTTGATACTCCCAACAAATATTAAAGCTGGCTATTTACATTGCAAAGTGCATTGCTATATAACAATTAAGATGATTCAGTTATCAGTGTTCTAGTTGGGGATCAGCAGCTTGTATGAAAAACTTTTCCATTGTAGAGATCCTTGTAATTCACCTATTAAGTGTGCTAAATGTTTCAGCAACCATCCTGTGTGTATCCTCGCTTGAAGGAAGAAAAACAAATTCAGACCATCTGTGTCAAATACTCTCTTCCATACCCCAAGGCTACGAAGAATGTTAAAACATAATCAGCAACTAAGACCTTTGCATCTGTTTTTCCATTGATGCACCCCTCTTCCATCTCCTGCCAGGCTGACATCAAATATCCACCTCACAGGTCATTTTCTGCTCTCATTAAAACCCTTGCCACTCCTATTATACAAGTTCCATAACAAGTTGTTACATACAGTATACTTCACAATCAACTATATTGTCGTTGCCGGTGTCTTCAGATGCAGCTGGTTTATCAGCTGGACTAAATTTTTCACAGAAGAGACCTCAGTGTCTCAACGCAAGCCATCAGTTCTCCTTCACATTAAAGTTCATCATCTCTTATTCATCAAGAGACATTTCTCTCTCGGACAGTTTTATGAAGGCATGTAGGACGTCTCTATGATTCCTTCTACATTTGGGCCAACAACTCCACCCTGATTTTTTAATTTTTAATTTAACATGGCTTTCATCTACTAGAACTGTAGAAGACTAAAATCGAACCTCATTGATGTCAAGGCCCTTATTCACACTTTCCTATCAGTTTGTATGTGCCCACAGGATACATTCCTGATAGGTAATGACACACTTAACATTCAAGAGCATTCTATGCTGAATAAACAGCATGTTGATGGAAGAGAAGAAGGCATTTGTCTCCTTGTTAAACAGGATATTCCTTTCTTGTTACTCTTTTAAAAGCTATTGCTGCTCGCATATCTTTGGGGCGATTAATTACCATTTGTATCATCCTCCCTTTACACCAGTGTCATCTACAGAATATCTCATTAACCACCTCCTAATACTTGTAAAAATTCTTAATATTTTTGTTTATTGTAAATACTCTGTAATTCAAAACAAACATACATAGAATTTGGTATATCTTTCGCATAAGCTATTTTTCCTTCATAAAAATCAGGGAATGACCTTTTCCATCAGCAGACTTTGTTTATTGTTTCAAATACAATTGTTTTTTTAAACTAAAATAACAGTAAAAGAAGCTATCCGCAAGTGATGATAGTAAATACAAAAGAAAATAATAAAAATGAAGAACAAGAAAAATATTAATGATATATAAAAACTCCCATAAAAAATTGTAAATTATTAAATTGATATTTTGCACTTAAATTACAGAGTATTTTTATTACAATAAACAAAAATATTATGCATTTTTACTAAGTTTTTTACTGTTTTTTATTGAATTTATGTGTTTATTTATTTTGCTATTTCAATTTTAAAAGTGTTTTTATTATCATAATTTTTGCTTACATTTTGAAAACATCTTATTGAAATAATCCACTTCTCCTTAATATCTTCATAAAAATCAATTCTATATTTCAACCCAATGACGGGCCTTCTTCAGGATAAAAATATAAATAAAATACAGAAACGAGAAAGAGAAAATAAACATCCTCTTTCTCCTTTAAATCATAATCGAATATATACAAAGCAATAATTAAAAAGATACAAAGCAAATTACAATAATTACAATAATCATACCAAATGACATTTAACATCCAATAATCATAACAATTGACAACAACATGAATTCTAACCAAAATAAAAATAACAAACAATACATAATAAATGAACAAGATATGGGTTTATTTTAAAATCAAAAAATCTCTAATTTTCTTGTTATGTAATAACGATTTTTTGAAAATACTTAAAGACACTGCATTTACTTTAAGAGATTTATCTTTGTTGATGCATTTACAACTATTAATAAGACAGGATTCCAATTTGAATCTTTTAACTTCATCTTTAACATTGAACACGATATGTACGATGGGGTCAGGACAATGGTTGTTTTTCATACAGTGTCGTGCCCATTCCGAAATGTTGTCATTTCTGTTATTATGAATTCATTTTGTTGTCAATTGTTATGATTATTGGATGTTAAATGTCATTTGGTATGATTATTGTTAAGTTAAAGGATGCCACGACAGGCCTATGCAGGCCCAAGGGCTCGCGGGAGGTAAGGTCCCGTCGTTACTTGACCAACGGGACTAGGTTGAGGTCGGGAGGTCAGCCCGACCCCGCCCGCCTTTAACTCCCGGGAAAGAAACCCGGTACCCATTCTACAGAGGGCTGGGTAGGCCCTAGGACCCGTTTGGAGGAGAATGGAGAGTGGAAAAATTCCCGTCTCCGCCGAGACCGGGAATCGAACCCGCGACCTCCAACCCGCAGCCAAGCGCCTTACCCACTCGGCTACCGGGCCCATGGTATGATTATTGTAATTATTGTAATTTGCTTTGTATCTTTTTAATTATTGCTTTGTATATATTCGATTATGATTTAAAGGAGAAAGAGGATGTTTATTTTCTCTTTCTCGTTTCTGTATTTTATTTATATTTTTATCCTGAAGAAGGCCCGTCATTGGGTTGAAATATAGAATTGATTTTTATGAAGATATTAAGGAGAAGTGGATTATTTCAGTACTTTTATACTTTCGAAGATTATGAAGTTATCGTGATAAAACATCTTATTATAAAATCTTATTAAGATTTACGTTTAAGAATCTTCTGAATTTGAAAACATTTCATGTAAGTTAATAATGTATAAATTGTATATCTTTGAGCTTCGTTGAATAAAGTTACAATGGAACAGATCGTGTTACTTACTTTCCTATCAAAAGGCCAGCGATGTCTTGTAGCTCTCTGGGTTAATAACAAATCATTAGTGCCATCTGTGTTTTGAAAGGTAAAACAACTGATTTTTGAGGATTTTAAGGCCCATTTTATATATCTTCTCCGTCAATTTCACAGCTACGATTTAATTCATTTAATAAACACAATCTATAGATTCATTCTGCAAAGTTTCAGTAAAATCTGAATTTTTAGGGTTCGAGAGGTTTCCTTGTAAGTACATTGCACATTACTTGAACTGTATTTTTCTTAAGGACAGGACAGACAGTTACTCTGCAATTTCCCTTGTCTTAATAGACTAATCTTTAGTGATCAGTAAAACTTCTGAAATCTCATTGTCTTTTTAATATCTTAAGTGAACGTTTCAGTGCTGAGAAAATAATCTATTAATTAGGCTGACTGCTTAAAAAATAATCTTGATCTCCATTTTGTTTAGTAAAGAGGAAAATATTCTTCACGAGAAATTTAGGAGTACTTAGCAAACTTGTTGAGTAAAATTTGTAGTGATTATGTGACCTTTGATTCTGAGGTAATTTTCTTAATCACATAACTGGACTACCTGTAAAAATTTCATCTTAATGAGAGAAAATCTTGTTTTAAAATTTGGTCATCTAAAATGAACGGTTTATAAGTTGACCTTATGTGACATGTCGTCCGGTTTACCCATGTTGATGAAAAATAAAATGTAGCCATTCTCAATAGTATACCTAACATTTGACACCTTATTTGTACTTCTGTGTCTTATGGTTTCAGAGGAGAAGATGGCAAAAACTTAACGATTGTACAAAACACAACAGAGATAACTGTGGTATGGATTTTTGAAAGTCGTGAAATTATGCTGGAATGCTTTCTCCCAAACTAGTGTGATAATGCAGTTTTTAAATTATTTTTAAGTAATATTTAATCGTTATGAAGCCCAGTGTAAAGTGATCTTCCTAAATCCATTGTTTCTAACATTATCAATAACAAAAGTTATTTCCTACTACTTTATTATGGTATTCCATCTGAGAAACAACTGCTTAAGCCATTGAAGAATGAAAAGTTTCTATAAATGCTAAGTGAGTTAATGTAGAATGATGGTAATGTTAGAAATGTGACACTCTTTGCTTAGGAGTATTTTTTTTTTTGTTCTCAGCAGCTATAATTAAATTTTCACACACAAAAAAAGAATTAATTTGAAGAAATTGAAATTATTTAGCCAATAGACATGCTTTTTCTAAAATAGATCTCCAAGTTTTAAAAGTCAGTTGCAGTTAATTAGAATTTTCTTTTTTTTTTAACATTGAGACCTTTGTGTTAAAGGTCTAATACATAATACATCCCATAATATTGAGAATGAGATTTTTGGAGTGTGGTCATTTTTATACTTTCATTATCAGTTCAGATGTAAATATATATATATATATATTTAAAAGTTATTTTAAATAATGAAAATGTAAACATTTCATTACTGTCTTTTCAAAGTCTAAATTTTTTACAAGTATTAAATATTAACTTTTATCAAATTTTACTTTCAGGGCAAGTATCTCCGCAAGATGCTTCAAAAAATAAACTCAGTTGTGAAATCTGTAGTGTGATTGTAAATTCATCTCAACAATTACAAACGCATTTGTCAGGTAAGATAAACTTAATTAAAATAGCTGAGAATTGCTGAAATTTTATTAGTAAGTTCACGTACTAACTGTGCCTCTGATTTCAGAACTGGGAAAAGATATCAATATGAACATCACTTTCCAAACCATCTCCTTCATTTATTTCAGACTGTAAAAATACTCCTAAAATCTGTGAGTCTGAATGTGACACCATGTTTCTCACACTTTGTTTTTGCATTTTCACTCTCCTTGCTATAGCTAGCCAATTACATTTCTTCTTATTTTGATTCTTTTGAAAGGATTAGCCAATCACAGATAACCTGCTTACCAATCCTCAGGCTTCAGAGATTTCTGAAAACCTGAAAAAAAAGTTTTGAAACAGATAAATCATATATGCATGATTTTCGCTAAACCGTCCATAAAGGGTTAAAGAAAGTAATGTTTTTCCTCTCTTACTAATGAAAAGCAGAGTTAATTTTCAGGAATTCAGTCCAATAAAACTGCTGTAAAAGTTAAATGAAATAACCTACATTTTACGTTTCGAATGCATTATGATAGTTTTTTTTTTTTTAATTAAAGTTTTCTGTATAATAAATTTCCATATTTCAACCGGGCTTTATATTATACATTTTTGTAGTTCCTTAATGGAAATCACTGTTTTTATTTATTTATATATATAACAAATTTTACTCTTTTTAAAAAAGTTACACAGTGTAAACGTTCACCCAAACAAACACAAAAATTCACGTTTATCACTGGCATTTTTTTAGGCAAGACGGGCCTCAACCAGGGGCCTAAGTGTTGCTAAGGTATTGACGTAAAATGTTCGCAGTGCCAATGATGGCTGTCTTTTGTAATTCAGCTGTTGTTATTGCTGGTGCTCCAAGTCTGGTGTAATAGTCCATAAATTTAGGTGATAATGTTCCTAGTGCACCAATGATGATTGGCAGCACTGTAGCTGTTTTATTCCATATTCGTGTAATTTCAAGTGCCAGAGCCCTGTATTTGTTGATTTTTTCTTTTCCTGGACTCTATAGTCCCCAGGGATGGCGATTTCAATTAGGGTCACATTTTGTTGTTCAATTAATGTAATATCGGGCGTATTAGCTGTTACATGCTGGTCTGTTTGGATGTATTTGTAGTAAAATCCAGAGGATTTTAACTTGCCCGTTATCCAAGACCTTTTCTATACTGTGATGCCAGGGTTTTTCTGATGTATGGAATCCAAATTTACGGCATAGTGCCCAATGTATTTTCTTGGCTTTTATATATATATATATATATATATATACACACACACTACCAAAACGACCCATTCTTCGCTCAGGTTACAAAAGACAAATGTCCTAATGTGGATAATAAAGAAATTACAATTGCGAGATCACTTGGAACTTTCCCGGTTGGTACAAAAACAACAAAAAACAAAAACAACTCAAAAGGTCTGATCTCATTACAAATCTATATCTATCCCGAAAACCTCGTAGAAGTATTGGGTGAGTGCGAAAGTTCTACCCATTTTTGAATATGAAAATTTGCAATGGAATTGCCCTCACGCATGACATAATGACGCAAATCGTCTGGCAATCAAACGTGTGGATGCCTCACAAATAAATGCATCGTGTCTCACAAAGTTAATCATCTAAAAAAAAATCTCAGAGGGTGTAACATGGAACGCGAGAAGGAGCATATAAGACATTGTTTGTTATGAGAGTTCGATAAAAAGAGTATGGCAGCCGCAGCATGTCGCAATGTTTGTCTAGTTTATGGGGAGGATGCAATAGACGAAAGCACATGTCGTCGATGGTTTCGTAAATTTAGGGAAGTAGTGGGGGAGCAAATGGTAAGAAATTGGCTTCCGTGGGATTTTTGTGCTACAATATTGGGAGTTAGTTTTTCTGAAAGGTATTGGCACAAGGAAAACGAATATAAATGTTGCCAGTCCCAGAAATTGTGCAGGGGTGGGAGGGGGAGGGGATTCAAAATGGCCGACAAATCGTTTCACCAAAACATCAATATCTTCATCATTTATAGAACTACAACAAATTTTCAAAGCTTATAAAATACTTCTCAATGCAGTTCATACAATTTTACTAAAATATTTTTAATAATATAAATGAACCTCTTATGGATTGCTTAATATTGCTCTTCTGGTTTCCGTTGAAGGGTTAGTTTGTTACAGAGTATAAAAAATATTTTGGAATGAAAGAAACTATTCATTGTAGCTTTCATTATTTTATTTTATTATGCCAACATCATAAATTTTAGATATAAGGACAGGAAAACTATATGGCATTATATTGATGTATTCATTTGTTACCAAAACACAATTAAATGAAAAAGTAATGTGGAATGATATTTACAGATATTAACACACAGGAGACACAAGTTCTCATTTGGCAAATAACGTTTCGAAGAAAACATGTTTTAATGAATCATTAAAATAAACTTTTTAAATATCTGAATAGCTATTTCAGAAGACCATTACTACAAAGTGTTTGTAAACAGTAGGTCATCAAAATAAAAATAATGTAAAATAAATATTATACTTATTAATCAGTTTCACTGTCTTCATCTGAACTATTATCCCCATTCCGGTTAAAGCAGTTATTTACATTAATTTCTACCAATTGATCCTCCACTCACTTTCATGGTACGGTTGATATGTTCTAGAGCATGATCTGCCCCTATAGCACAGAAAGGTATGATGGTTCTGTTCACAACCCAATTGCCTCTTGAAAACTCATGGAACAATTCTGGATTTGTTTGGGGAAGAGCTTGCATCTCTGCCAAATATAGTGGAATCATGCGAGTATAGTGATGCTTGTCACGTGCAAAGAAGTATTTAACTAATACATCAAGGGGCGAGAAGTGAAGTTGCCAATCACCAATTCTAACAAACTTTATAAATACACACAAGTCTATCACCATTTCCATATACAGCAACATTGCCTTTGCATTTGGAACATATTTCAATTTTTTATCAAACACTTCCATTTTCGCATACATATCTTTTGATTCAAGAACTTGCTTAAATTGCTGAATGGCTTTCTTTATCGACTCTTTTTTTCCAATACTACTGCAAAATGTGTGTTGTAAGTTTGTAACTGATGTTTGAATGTCATCTTTCAAGGTTGGGTTCTGTGCATAAAATTCTTCTATGTACTGTGAAAAGAGTGCCTGGACACATCAAATGTGCTTCAATTCCTCTTCTTACGTGTTTTCCAAGAAGAATTGAAGTTATTGTTATAGATCCATACAAGCCACTCTGAATCCATGCCATATCCAATCCACTATTCTCTACAAAAGCACCACTACACCTCAATGCTGCCATTACTATGTGCAGTTCACCTGGTCTGAGCACAATATGATCAAGGTCACTTCTGCTCATTTGTAGCTGTTTTGCCGGTATATACAGACCAATATCCAATGTAATCACTGTTTCCTACCATTCCCCATTACTGCATAATTAATGCTCTGAGCCTGAAGTAAAACAGTAAGCAGTGTACTCCATTCTGTTGATGGTGCGTGAATCAGTGGTGCAACATGTACTCTGGTTTGTGGTAATTGTATTACTTACGTGCGAATTGTATGCGGACCACGTAGGAATCCGGTTAACTGTGCAGTCGCGACTGACACTATTGTCTTCTTCACTAACAATATCTTCTGTTGCAGCATGTAATGTCTTTGCATGAACCATGACTTCATTTCCTTAACACCTAGATTGTCTAACATTTTTGAAAAATTAGTATATGTTGGAGAATTTGGGGTAGGTTTTGTTGGCATACTGCATTCTTTCATTGATGTCACGCTGTCTGGAATTTCTGTTAGGGCTCTATTGTTTGATGATTTTATCAAGTGTATAGCTGGTGAAGTATCATATGGTTCTTTCTGTTGATAAATGACAAGGGCAGTTGCATGTGTTGTATTCTTCCCATCTGGTGTATCCTCCATGAAATCCACGTGGTCCACTGCGAAGAAAATAAATCTGTCCTTGATGATATCTGCCGGCACATACACTCCCTGGTTATTTCTGATATCATCTATTATCATCTCAGCTATTTGTGTTTCACATCGTCGAAGTCGATCATATCCAATTGACAGACCACAGCCATGCAAGAGCTCAATGACCTTCTTGTTCCTTACAGATTGGTGAACTGATAATCCTACAGCTACTGCTGAGGCATTACACACATAGACTGAATATTTATAGTTGTTGTACATTTCACTTGTCTCTCATTATATGTCATGGATATTGCAGTTTGTGATATGCGCAGGACAGCCTTGTTTACACTTGATTGCTTGTGTTCTGACGACATATGTTCAACAGTACCTCAAATAAGCCATCTGAAGAACGAATTCACTTCTCGTGGCACATGTTCTTCTGTTGCTTCTAATGATCCTGTGAATTCCCACTTCTTAGTGTTCATAATAGATTTACGAAGATAATGAGCAGCATCATACAAATTCCTCATAGTGAAGTCCAAATCTTCATCATCATTCTGTGATGTCACAGCAATATCTCGTGCATGCTTCATACTAACAATGTCGGGTTGATTTCTTTGTGATGGATGGTGAAATTCAATATCTGTAACGTTTTTCTGCAGCATTTCTTTAATTTCTATTCTTGTTATAGATGGATAAGTGACATTATTCATAACAACAATGTTTTTATAAGTGGTTTGAACATCAGCCATACTCAAGGAGCCAGTCTTTAAACACTCTTGAATCATACAGATGAATTCAATCTCTGATGCAGCTGCAGAGGCTTTAGAGATATTGGGTGCACTGGTATCAAAACATTGTAGTACATGTGTTACAGTCTTTGCCCAGCATGGCTAATGGTATCTAATGTCGGTAGCGTGACCATCTTTAGGGTTGATGGCTGTATTAAGGTTTATCTGGAGGGCTTCATTTCCACTTTTAGCAATAGCATCACTCAAGCGTTTTTGAGCATGATCAACCGACAGCTTCCTGAGGAAATTTCCACGTGCCTGACTATCATTACAGCGGAAGCATTCATCTTTGTTGAATGAAATGCAATGCGAACGTGTTAGTCTTGGTGTGCTGCTTTCCGTCAGAGTTGGTATTTCCTGAGTTTGGCTTTCATAGCACTTTTTCATACGCTCCAACTTTCCCTTGTGAGTGACATCTTGGTAACAACTTTGGTGCCATGATGCACTGTTGTCTGCCAGCATGGCAGCAGTCATTCCACAGAGATGAATATTCGATGAAACATACTTCACGTTTTCGTATTTAGCATTCTCTTGCACACTCCGTAAAACCTTTTCGTGTGTGGTGGGGTTTATGATTAGTCCTTCAGTTAATTTCTGTTGACAAATTATACACAGTGCTTAGTTTATTTCCATTTCAGCCTCTTCGTTTCTGGTTCAGTGAGATCCATCTGAAAAAAAAGTTTTTTTAATCTAATTATGCATAACATGAGCTTACCAAAGCTTTTTTAAAATAAATATGTAATGTTAACGCTAGTTTTTACATAATTCAGATGATTCCTAATAATAATAATTGTATGAACTTCATTGAGAAGTATTTTAAGCTTTGAAAATTTGTTGTAGTCCTATAAATAATGAAGATATTGATGTTTTGGTGAAACGAGTTGTGGGCCATTTTGAATCCCCTCCCTCACCCCCCTGCACAATTTCTGGGACTGGCAACATTTATATTTGTTTTCTTTGTGCCAATACCTTTCAGAAAAACTAACTCCCAATATTGTAGCACAAAAATCCCACGGGACACTACTTGCTCCCCCACTAAAGGAGACAGAAGCTGCCAAGATCAGGCTAGGAGTTGATGACCATTGGAGAGGACGATATTGACCAAGCCATAAGGAACAGCTCGAACTCAACTGTGCAAGAATTAGCGAAAACCTTCAACATACACCGGGCAACGGTCGAGAGACGGCTGAGAAAGTTGGATCGTTGGGTTCCACATAACCTGACAGCTAAGCAATAGGATGACCGAATTGCCACCTGTGTTTCCTTGCTTTCCCGGTACAAAAAGACCCATTCTTGACACGAATTGTGACAGGAGATGAGAAGTGGGTTATAAACCGTAACGTAAAGCGTCGTAGGACTGTGTGTCGCCCTTCTGATCCGCCTGCATCGACTTCGAAAGCTGAACTTAATCCCAAGAAGGTTTTATTGAGTGTGTGGTGGGATGTGAAGCGAATAATTCACTGGGAGGTCCTGCCACTCAACCAAACCATCAACGCTGCCTTCTACTGTCTACAGTTAAACAGGCTGCATTCAAATTTGGTAGCAAAGCAGCCAGGTCTCATCAATCGTCGTGGTGTTATCCTTCATCACGATAACGCCAGGCCACATGCTGCTGTCATCACTTGCCAAAAGTTTTACTGGGCTTTGATTGGGAGGTTTTACCCCACCCTCCCTATTCTCCTGACTTGGCACCAACTGACTATCACCTATTTTGTGCGTTGAACAATTCCTTCAGTCAGAAATCTTTGATGACTTTTTTGACTCGAAACCGCCAGAATTTTACCACTGTGGGATTCATCTCCTACCAGAAAGATGGCAAGAGGTCCTAGATAGCAATGGGGATTATGCACAATAATAGGTACTGCTCATTTTGCGTTTATTTGCTCTTCTTTATGGGTAATAAAAACGGGTAGATCTTTTGCACTAACCCAATATCTTTAAACCATGTTTGCCCACCCACTCACCGTTCACCCAATATCTTTGAACCATGTTTGCCCATCCACTCACTGTCCTCCCAGTGTACACCCATTGTTCCAGGTTATTTGAATTTTGTAACATCATAACCCTATCACTTCAAACCTTTTCTAGTTCGTAAAAAAATCATCTGATCATTACAAATCTATATCTAACTCAAAAACCCTGTCGCTATTAAGCACAACAATATTTTAGTTGCAATTGTTGCACATCTATTTGTAAAGTTCCCATTGTCGCCACTGGGTGCATATGTAGCGCTATTGTGCAGAACATTGTTTTTGCTCCAATTGTTGCATAACTATTTGTTTAGTTCTCATTGTCAGGATAACAAATCCTAAAACCTAACAATAGTAACGGAAGCAAACTTTCAGCTTTATGACAAAGCAATGCTTTTTATCCTATCCCGGGGGAATTTCGAAACATCCTGAAAAAGGGTTTTAGTGATTATAATTACCTACTTACTTGCCAAATTTGAAGTCTCTACTAATTATAGTTATGGAAATAAGAAAACTAAAATGGCAATAATCCCTTGTTATTCCCGAACCCGTGGGAATTTCGCGAAATCCGGCCTTATTCCTTGTCTACAACATAAAGGGAACCTCTGTGCAAAATTTCAGCTTTCTCGGTCCAACGGTTTGGGCTGGGCGTTCATCAGTGAGTCAGGTCTTGTGTGTCTATATATATATATGTATATATATAAATAATACCTGTTTTGACGGCAGTTGCATGATGTTGTCTGGTGATTACATATTTCTATGGTTTGATCACAACAAAAGCCTGTATTAATTGTTTCTCCAAATTTTAATTTTAAGAATTTAATATATATGGCTTTTGTGGTGATCAAACCATAGAAATATTTAATATTTACTCACCAGATGACATCATGCAACAGCCATCAAAACAGGTATTGTTGCAACAAGATGACACCAGATCAAAAACCCACTCTTTTTTCTATTAACTTTGTTGATCTGTGCAGCATTATTTAGAATGAAAAATTAAAACCAACAATGTCAAAATGGATTTACTCCAGTTCTTTAGCAATAACGGCTGCTTTACATGCTCCCAAAAACTTGCCTCAAACTAGCTCAAATACTTGCCACTTGCCGTATCGCTTTACACGATTGTTCAGGTCTTGTTTTGTTTTCGTTGAGATTGCAAGAACAACTGCCTTTGCCGAAGTGACAAACAAGATGATTTTGTAGCTTTGTTTTGTTATTAATTCACAACTCATTTCACAGCAGAGATAAAGAAAAAAGATAAAAAGATCCCAGAGGAAGAGAATGTGGTGAATAAAGCCATGGATTGTAACCATGAGCAAGGAATATCCAGAATTCAGCATGAAGTTAATACTGTCATAGTTTTTAAATACATTTTCTTGCTGCCAAGAGTGCTAGTGTTGACTTGCTTCTAATTATTTGCCTGAATTTAAAACCATTTCTATTTAGAGCAACTAGCAGATTTTTCGAGCAAGTGGGAGTTTCAAGAGCTTGTAAAGCAGCCATAATGTTCCAATTTGTAGATAAAAGGCAGAGAAATGTAGGTTTCTGCAGTGGAAAGAGGTTATTGACATGATTATTTCATTATAAAAGAATTTTATGAAATTATATCTTCACATTAAATTTGATTGGACAAACATCTATTCCCGTAATAAATATCTATTTTTCTTTTTATTAGGCAGCAAGCATAGACAGAAATTGTTGAAACGATCTGCTAATTCTACAGAAGGTCCTGCAGCTAAAATTGAAGCATTAGAATTAAAGACAGACAATGATGAAAAACCAAACGGTAAGATTTTATTTGCTTTGTTTTTTAACTTGTAATGAAATTAAGTTCCATTTTTTTTGGCAACTAGTGGATGGGTTCATAAAACGTCATAAATCATAGTTGGCATTGCAATAGGAGAACAAGAAATCCATGAACATCACTGCCATCATGGGAATTTATCCCATCCTTTGTTTTTGTCATAACAAAAAGTAGGAATTTTAAAGGAGTGAGGTCGTTTGTATTTCACTGGATCCAGAAAAGCTCTACTGGGTTTTTTTTTAAAGGAAATTGGCCAATTAATGTAATTTTTTTATAGTTTTTAAATATGTCCTACTGTTTTTGCTTTGTTTTACAGAAACTTAATTATGAACATTTATAATGTTGTTGTTGCTTTGTATTTATTTTGTTCGTTTTTCTCTTATTATGTATTATCACCATTACTTTGAACTAATAATTTGGTAATTATTATTATTATTAAATTTAAACTTGTAACACTTTTCCATTACTTTGATGTCCTGATGGAATTTCTCACCCAGATTCTCAGGAAAGTAGTCCAAATGTGAATGTAGGAAATGAACCTTCAAACTCATGGAACAGCCTTTCGTACGGAATGTTGAATGTCTTAAACAGACCAAACACTTCATTGCAGAATACTAAGTCTCTTTCTTCTTAAAAGTATGGAATAAAATCTTTTTCTGTGTACCTGAATCAGGAAAACGAAGCGCCAGCTACGAGCAAATTCTTATCTTTAAGCCGTGAACCAAGCAATTCTGAATCCTCTTTGGTCAGATGTAAGTTGCGAATCAAATCGTTCAGTTTGTATAAATGGTTTTGGAACAGAATTGCCAGGTTCGTACTCCTCTTCGTTATCTACGGTTTCTACACTTGATTCAATTTCTGAACCATCAACTTCAGGTAAATGTTCTGGTTGCATAGACACTGGTAAGTCTGGACCATGATGGACAGGACGTAAAGCCGATGGCAGATTTGGATAGACGATGTTCTTTTTATTCTTCACATTGAAACTGTGAACACCCGTTGAACAAAAGTATTAATCATCACTATGATTTTGGTGGCTCTCGTCAGACCATCGGAACGCCAAATCTGACAGCATGTTTTTCACCCTTTGACCACCGCCTCAGTCCTTCAACACACGTATAGCAAACATAGTAGGGTGCCCAAGTTTTGTATTGATCTCCTACTTTTACACCGAAATATGCGAGATACACTTTCTGCACGAACGATGTTCTATGTCTTTTTTGCCTTGACACCATTAACTCACCACAAATGTAACAAAAGGAATCTGCAGACTTTTTACAGTCTCTCGATGCCTTTTCGAACACTGAATGTTTGCTTTTTAGTATATATCCGCCGACACAAACACTTTTGATCGCGGAGGATACGTACCAACGGTTGCACTGTTATGGATCACCCTGTATTTTCAGTAAGGAAATATGAAATAGAGTATTTCTTTTAATGCAATTGGAAGCCTACACCCATAAAGATAGGTGATGAAAATTAAATTTGCCTGAGTGGAACGCTGGGCCCAAATTCCACAGCTAAAGCCAGATAAATATTATACCAAAGGAGAAGTAAAGAAAAGATAAACAACTCAGATATATCAAACAACAAAATGTTTTTATAAATAAGCTTAATGTTATACAACTGCACACAATAAATCAAGATCATCTTGAAATTACATATCAATATATAAAAAAATATATAATAAAAACACACAAAGCTTTGTTGATAAATTCAATAACTCCAACAGATTACAAATTAAGAAGAAAAAAAACTATTTATAAGTTGGTAATTAAAAACAGTAATTCACAGTAACCTTATCAATACAATTTTACAATTATATAAACTTAAGATATAGTCTCACAAATAGTTTGTGTCACTGTTATAAAAAGAGTCTGAGTGAAAATCGTTTATAAAACAGAGTAGAGAGTATAGAGAAAGTTCACTCTCTGACTTAATTCTCCAAAGAAATTATTACTCACAGTTCGGTGCTCTGTCTTGGTTACACTGAACAAGGTATTGGATAGCTCCGACAAAAATCACTAAACTGTTCATGTCAAAGTATCCTTGTAAACACAATGAAGCACAACACATTCTTTTTCACTTCGCGAATGTTTCTTACTAACAATGGCTGCTTAAAGTATCCGAGCCATCTTGGGGGCGTACGTCCTTTCTTAATATCCAACAGATATCCAAGAATCCGACGCTACGTTAAGAAGAACAAATCTCAAAATATCCAGAGATATGCGAGCCACAGGAGGAAATTGTCAGTCTTGCTATTAACAGTGCGTAGGGAAAAAAAAGATCAATGCTGTTTCTCTTCTAACAAAATCGTCATTCTTCCATGACGAAAGGTAGCCATTTCTGTTCTCCCTGACGCTACATGGCGAGACTGACTCAGAAGTTTCATGTAACCATTATATAGGTATAGTGACGTAGTCAAAGTTTTACCAATGACCCTTCAAGAAATAAGGAGTGTCTTGAAACCTCAAATTACATCACCAGAGCCTCACTCCAGATATAAAATGGCCACACCTTCTTACCATTATAAAAATTGTTCCAAATAAAAACAGAATTACATTTAATAATCTATAAAATCATTTACAGATAACAATTATAAAGTTAACATAAGGTGGTAGGATGTAAGAATATATAAAAAAAATGATAAAGATTTTTAATGTAGAAAACTTTCCGTTTCAAGATTAGTTAGAAAACAGAGAGGAGAAGAGATAATAAAACATGGCGGATAATGCGAGAAAGCAAAACAAGGCAAAGGTCACTTACCATTAACAAAGTGACATAAGGACACGAAATTGCGTCAATGAAAAAATAGGAGAAGAAAAATAAAATAAGGAAAAAAAAAGACCGTAACAGCACCGACACTGACAGTTGAGATGTACAACACGTTTAATGACGAAAGTGATGCCATCTGCCGATTTATGATGTCAATGATTCTTTTTCATCATAAACTGACAGTTGGCAGCATTTCCTATGTATTTAAATCTATCAGTACGTCTTATGTTTCTGATTTTTTTTTCGATATATAACACATTTTGACAAATTGCGATTTGCAAAAAAATCTGACATGATGGACAGAAACTAAGGTCATTTTTGGATTCAGCGCACAAACATACATAGGAATCCATCATCAAAACTTGAAAAACATGATGCAACTAAAAAAAATTGAGGCCTGTGTAATGTTTGAAATCATCAAATGATTTATTTACCTGGATATAAGAAAACTTTGTATTAGATTTTGACATTTTGCTATGTAAGTGCAGATTTTCATAGCTGGTGCATCCAAAATTTCTTCTTTAATTTACAGCTGACACGTTTAACCATAGAAGTTTTTGTCATTTACATTCAACATTAATTTACGTACAGGATGGCCATAATTAAAGAGCAGATGTTCAGAACCTTTAGTGGAAAGTGTAGTCAATGAAATTTCAACCAAATTTGGTGTAAGTAGACTCTGGAGCAAAGGGTTTTGATTTATAAAAAAAAAAAGTACAAAATTTTGCCTTGAGGAGAAATAGAAGCAGTATTGCTACTGATGACTGCAATGCTATGGATCCCATGCAGTTGAAGCATAGGAGAATAGGTTCGTTGACAATAATAAATCTTAGAAAAATGATTTTACGATGTGAAAATAGCAGATCTTTAGCAGTGAGGCCAGGTTAAGGGCACAAATTGGTTATTTCTCAACAAGTTGAAGAAGTTACAACTGCCATTGTTGAAAACAGAATGAATAGCTCACAATGGTCTGGCAGTGTTCAGGTAATAACACAACAACTGGATATGCCATCCTCAACTGTGTAGAAATCCCACATCAAATGGTAAATTTTTCACACCTATAATATCTCCCATACTCAAGTTTCATAATGCAGTTTGCTTGAGGGGGGGGGGTTGATGCATTGCCTTGGAAGATCTTGTGGAGTAACAAGGCAAATTTTTATCTGAATGGCAGTATTAACATTGTTTCATTCAGGCATCGAATAAGCCTCATGGATTCCATTAGACACTTTCACTCTTACCGAAATTCAGTGTGGTATGGTTTTAGTGGATCGTTCATCGGTCTTTACTTTTGTGGAGACATTTTCCCAACAGGACAAATACCTTGTACTGTCTCTGCTATTAGGTATTGAGAGATGCTGTTGAACTTTGTTCTGCAAATGCAACAGCGAAAATGTCTCCACTGCCATGTTCACTCAGGATGAAGCACCACCTTACATTGGATTGCCAGTACAACAACATTCACAGAAACAGTATTTCCCACAGCATGGCCATTTCAGTCTTCTTATTTTTCATTGTCGGATCGTTTCAAAAGCCTGGTGTATCAAAGATATGTTCCGGATTTAGCAACCTTGAAAGACATAATAAAATAGCATTTGCGGCAAATCAGTGCAGATCTGTTGCATTCCGCTGAGGAAAGCATTGTTCACTGAATGCAGTTCTTAGAACATCTAAAAAAAGAACCTATTGAATCACATCTGTAACTTACACAAATATACAAAAAATTGATTGTAGCCATTGCTCTTTCAAGAATCACAAATCAAGCATTCTAGTGCCAAATTTCCCGTGGTATAAAAATGTTATACTATATATTTGAAACCCATGTTCTGGAGATTATTTACCCCAAGTTTGTGTTATTGGATACAATGCTACATGAACATATTTGATATGGTTCAATTGATGACTAGTCTCGTCTTATCCATATATCTATGCCCAATGCAGTAAACAATGTAGCATCTTCGTTCGGCATTTCATCGGAATCACTCCTACTTGTTTATAGCCACGATTTTCACAACAATCAGATACATGACAACTGTGCATTAAGATGCGAGTTTATTGTTTACATTAGACTATTGTTAATATATCAACACTATTGTTACTACCAATAATAATACATCTTGTTTTCACATCATGAATTGATTATGATAAATGTATTTAATGTCATTTAAAAAAAGTTTTAATTACTTATCACAATACCCCCTTCGTTAAATATAATGCGTATAATCAATTACAAAAAATAATAACACATTTTATTATTTCAAGCCTATTATTGTCACTAAAACCTAATCTTATTGCTATTATTAGCTTTTGTCAATAAGTCTTTTGCATTTGCATTGAAATGCATTGAACTTTAAATATCTTTTCTTTGTACAGCATCCCTGAAGTGATGGTACTTTATTTGGATTTGTCTCTTCTTTGATTTTTGTACTCAATTAAATGGCAACTACATTATTATAAAAATATGTTTGTAGCTTGTACAATATAATCTGACTGTTAGCTCTTCAACAATATATTTCATGTCGAGTACATTACTACATGCATGGGACAAAGCAATATATTCACTTTCTAATAATGAATTCACAGTGAAATTTTTGTTTTTTAGAACTCCAATGAATGGCTGCTCCCTCAAACATTTCTACCCCATTTGTAGGTTTGTTTGTTTTTTCTGATAAACTGGCTCAATCAGCATCCGAATACATTTGTTTACTTGTTCTTTTATACACAAGACCTTAGTAGTTTTAAGATATTGTAGAATATTTTTTGCTTGTTTCTGTATCCGTTGGTTTCACCAACTTCCGGGATTATTGATTTAAACTATAAGATATGTCAGAACAACATGTATTAGCAATATAAGATAAACTATCAATAATGCTTCTGAACAATCCATGATCATTATCATTTAGTTCTATTTGTTGCTCTTCGCTTAATATGTTTTTTGTTGACACTTCGATAGGTACAGATGAACCTTTATAATTACTTAAATTATACATATCAAGCAACTCATTACCAGGTAATCGCCAGTTAATGACTAAACCTGTGCTGGAGAGAATGGGATGAGAGTTTCTTCCTCCCAAACATGGCTGTTTGAAAATGTCATCTCTGGAGAATGTAGCTTCATTTGTAAACATAATCATCATTGAAAACAAAGGCTCTTCCAAACAACATTCCACGTATCAATGACAATATTTAACTTGTAGCTCAAAATCAGCTGACCCAATGCTTTGAACCCTCTGACAATGATAAGGCTCCTCATCATTTACAACCTGCCAAATGTTCATCTGGTTTCTGCCCTGGGTTCTCTTCGATCACTGAAGCACCTCCTCTTAAAATCCTGGTTTACAAAGGTTTCTATCAGTTGATCCTGTAAACTGTGAAGGTGCCCTGATATGCTGATCAACTCTGTCAAAAGTGGTGCAAGAGGGAGTTCAATGATTTGGAAAATGCTCTTTGTAAAGTCAAAAAGATACTCTGTCATTACATTGAGTTTCGCCATAAATTAACATCATGTTGGTGTTCTCAGCAAACATAAACATGGTCATTTTGTCCTTGTATAGAACTTCAGCAAACAATGACAAGCAAATGAGCATGACATAATGCTTACTGATTGCATGTAATCATTATGTGTTAACGACAACAACGGTATATTCATAATAGTACAAATCATCACCAGTAACACGCATAAATGTATGAACTTAAAATACATTTATTAAAAATGCAGTTTTTCGAGAAGATAAACTATGTCTTCTCTTTATCAAAAAGAAAATTTGATAAAGAGAAGACATGGTTTATCTTCTCGAAAAATTGCATTTGTAATAAATGTAAGTTCATACATTTATTCGTGTTACTGGTGATGATTTGTACTATTATGAATTCTAAAAGAGAATGAATTAAGAAGAAGTATGGTATGTATACTTATAAATTGATTATTAAGCAATGGTATATATACCATTGATGCCTTCAATAAACTATTTGAAGTGAATAAAAAAAGAGGCTAATTTTGTTGCTGATAGCAAATTTTCTTTAATGACTGTCACATAAAGAATGTTTCTCTTCTTTGTGTTTATCCTCATGTAAATAACTACTTATCACCTTTCTTAGAGCTTTGATAGGATTATCTGATGCACTTACAATACCTTGTGGCTCTTCATGGGAATCATACACAGCAACATACTTGATTCTAGCCGACTTAAATCATTTACAATTCTTAAAACCATATTCAGCTTCAAAATATCTAAATATTTTTGTTCATCATTTTTCTTTGTGTTTAGTTCTAACTTGATTCTTTACAATTTCTGGCAAATTGCTCAGTTTTCTCACAACAATAATAAGAAATACAGTAAAAACTGGTATTTGCGTAATTGTTTGTAGGTCTTGGGTAAAATTGTATTTAATTACATATAAATTATTTCTGAGATATATGTAAATGAGTTACACATAATTTGCCTTTCGACGTAGTATATTTTTGAAAACAAGATTGAATTGTTCGTATTTTCTCAGTTGCTATACCGATATACAGCTCGGCATTCCTTACATAATCGTCGTGCTCATGAGGTTTCTGGGTTGCTTCCTTCCTACAAACGTGGCTTTTAATAAAAGGTCGGTCAGCAAGAAAAACTGTTGGAATCCACCTGAAAGAAATTTTGGCATTGATGAAATATGTGTTCCCTTCATTTACTTCAGTCTCTCTCTTGAAGCCATGGGTGAGAGAAAGAGAAAAACTTACTCTTTAGAGGAAAAAGTGAGATTTATTCGGAAGTGAAAGACTAACCCACAAAGCAGGGATTGTGCCAGGTAACGACGAGGACACCTCAGAGAACGAAAATGGTTCAGACCAACTTGTTATGGGGTTGGAATTGCCTGATGGTGTGAGTCTGGGATCTTATGCTCATTTTAAAGACAACCTCAACATCTGTGGAGAGCAGTGCGATAATGAAATCATTACCAAAGCATGTGCTGTAGGAGATGACATGGAAGATGATGATGGTGTTTCTATAGGTAACCCTCTGTCCTTTCAATGAAGTGTTAAGGGCGGGTGTTCGTTTTGTGGAGTTTAAATAGAATGAAATGAAAATGGTAGCTTCTTTGGTTGATTTTCAGAGGAAATTCTCTTAATGCACTGAATATAAAACAAAGCAAAGTGTCTGATTGTTTTTTTCTGTTCAGGAGAAGTGAGTGTGACAGAAAATTAGTGAAAATTTGGTGAGTCTTGAAAATGAATGAAAATGAATACAGTATTTTGAAATTGACAGTTTTATAGTTATGTATATCAGATGTTGAAAAATATGTACCAAATACACAGATATTAATTACGAGTGTTCTTATTTAAGTTTATTTAAAGTTAAACCTGAGTTATAAGTAATTCTCAATTGTGCGTAATTTAAAATTTTCCCCTTGAAATATGTATAAACCAGTTTTTACTTGTATTAATGTTCTTATTCTTAATTTGACCATTTGAACAATTCTTTTTCATGGTTTTTAAAATGGTTATGCTAAAAAAAGGAATTTGCACCCTGAGCTGTCATTGGAAAGAGACTAGGACGGACCGTTTCGACCTTTTTAGTACTCATCAGCCAGCCAAACTCCACCGATGACAAACTCAGAAGGTGCGAGAGGTTACGGATTTTGGGTCTCGCTCCTGAGAGCGGGATCTCCCCCCAATGAAATCCTAAGTAAAAATAAACCAAAAGACAAAATACAAATGTTCCTTGTCCTGCAATCTGCTAGGCACAAAAGGAATTTAATAAAGGCATTTAAAATAACAAATAAGTCGAGTATTTAAAATGAATCGAGATTTAATGTGTGACTTCCTTCTTTTAGCCTTCCTTTGTTAACCTTTTTTTTTAGCATTTTTTCTGTTGTATTTTTTATCGATTACATTGCCTAAACTAATGATAGTTGAGTCTCTATCCTACATAGTAATGGCTTTTTGTTTACATTAATCGAAACTATGGTTTCACATCCACTACACTTTTCACTACTATGAACATGTCTTGTGTAATTCTTGTATTTATATTTATTTGATAGTCATTCACAATGATATTACTAAACCAAAGTGAAAAAAAGAAAATAGGTATTATAATGTGCTTTTAATGTCATCCTTTTATATGAAATAATAAGTGTTTGCTTCAGCCTCAGATTGTTTTGTTTTGTTTTTTTTTTTTTTAATGATATCCTTTATTCACTGTTTACACTTTCAGAGTTTGTTTGTTTTTATTTGTGATAAGCAATTTTGTTTTACTATCTTGTTTCATCAACAAAGTTAAAGTAATGTTTAATGTTTCCAACTGATCATTAAATTTCCTGGATTTTTATTTTTATTATTATGTTGAAGGTATTTCTTAAAAATTTCAAAACTTCAATATACTCTTCAAAATTTGATTAAAATTTGATTTTTTTTTTTAATAAAGGATTTTTGAAAGCTTGACATTTTACTTTAAATGTCCATATATATAAATTATTATTATCATTTTATATCTGAAGAATATATAATAATAGTAACACTAATATGTATCAAATTAGTCTCATTTAATATATAGAATAACACAATTGTATCTCTTAAGAACAATGATATTTAATAAGAGCTCCTATTTTGAAAATTAAATTGAATCAGATGAGTCCATGTTTCAGATTGAAGTAGTTATTCTCTTGTAATCTTAACCCTAGAACTGGATGTCTCAGACCCAGGTACTTCTAGTTTCCATTAGAGTTTACCATCTATTGGACTACCTAGTTTTTGATAATTGTCTTAGAGGTCTCTCGCCTTTTTTGTGGCATCAGTTAGTCTTTGAAACAGGTTCAAAGTTATTCATGGGTCTGTGAGACTCAGCCCTGTCCACTTTTGATTTGTTTTGTAACTTATATAATGTGAATTGTAAACTATATTACTGGCATTACATGTGATAGCTCATCAACTAAGTACTGAAGAAATCAAAAAGCTATTATTAGAAAGTGATTTTGATATTCAGTTACATATAATATAACTGAATATATAATATAATGTTTTCTTGCAAACGTTGATTGAATTTCATTTTTCAGAAAGTCGGCAGAATATCATTTGTAGTAAAAATCTGTAGGCTTATGTTACCATTTTAATATTGAATACCAACATTTTGTCTTTTTCCTATAAATAATTTCATAAGATGTAGTTTTGAGTTCATTTGAATGATATAAAACCCATTGGATCTGTGAGACCCAATTCGTCCATTTGTGTTATTTTTTCTCCCTCGTCCATTCTGGGGTTAAAAGTTCACTTCCATGAGAATGACTTTTTTTTGTAGTTTCTAAGAATTGAGCCTCTATAAATATTGTATTACTATTACTTGGCTTCTACCATTTACAAACACTTGAAATCTTAACGTTTACAAATTTTAAATGTATTTGATTTGCCTCTCCTATAGAAGGAGTTAAAAAACAATAGGAATCATATAGCATTGATATTACTTACTTGTAGATATTGTAACTAACTAGGAATTGATCTTCAATACTATGTTGCTATTCCTTTAGGTTATGCATAAATTACAGAATAATGTTTGAATTCCTTGGCGATGTTTATTTCTTGGCCATTCTTTAATTGCAAGCTGAAGCTGCAGTTGCAAGGATAAAACCTTGACAGTATTTCGTAATTTTAGAAATGAAAACAATTTGGAACTGATGGTTCTTGATCTCTAATTGATTGATCTTCAATCTGATCAACAGATTGATCAGTAGATTGACTATCAATCTGATTTCAGGTGGTGTCACTGGAAAAGCAAAAAAAGAGACTCTGAAACCAACAAACCTGTCCTGTATGACCTGCAATGTGACTTTGAACTCAGAAATTCAGCTGCAACAGGTGAGGAAATTATCATTTTAGAAGCATATTTTATTATTAAAAATTCCTTTATATTTTTTACCAATTTTGCTAAAATGAATTTTACACAATTTCTGTCTTGTTTGGTATAAATTTTAGGCTTAAAAAATATTTAGTTAAAAATGTTTTGAGACTTGCCATGTTTTAACCCTTACAGTGCCATGCTTCTGTTTCCAAAATAATAGCAATGTATCATCTTTCAACTACTGTAATAAAACTGCACATTTATGTTGGTTTTTCAGCATTGCCTTCTGTTAGCTTCCTTACCATTTGTTTTTTCATATATCCCTATATCATAGAAGGATGATAGAAAGCAATTTTCTCAAAGATGTAAAAGTAGCCTGAATCAAGTCTTTAGCTGTCTGCTAAAGGCACTATGTATTGAACTTTTCAAGTGATGTAACTTGGAAAATGCTTTCTTTTAAGTGTAATTTACTATTGAAATATTTCTAGGTTCATTTAATCACATAATTTAAAAAAAAAAAAAATTGGCAGGAGTGAAAACTTACTCTATAGAAGGATTAGAAATATAAATTTCCTCATCAAGAGTTAATAGTTTCTTAGTTTAAATCTCTTCTCTCCATATTCTTCTGAGTGTTCAAACTATAATAAAACTTATCATCTTCCTTCTTGTAAAATATTTAATACTATAAATATAATATTTATGTAAGGCAAATTTTCAAGAGTGATACGTACTCTCTTTTTCAAGCCTAAAAGTAATAACAATTTGCAAATGGAAAACCTTGCGGTTTACATGTTTGATTATGAAACATTGTTGTTATTAACATCGTATATAACATTATTTCCTTATAATTAAATAAAATCATCATTTTGTAATTTTTTAAGCTATAAAAGGTACCATAATAACAAATTTTTGTTAAACAATAAAATGATTATCTTATTTAATTATAAGGAAATAATGTTATATACGATGTTAATAACAACAATGTTTCATAATCAAAAATGTAAACCGCGAGGTTTTCCATTTACAATTTATTACTTTTAGGTTGAAAAAGAGAGTACGTATCACTCTTAAAAATTCGCCTTACATAAATATTATATTTATAGTATTAAATATTTTACAAGAAAGAAGATGATAAGTTTTATTATAGTTTCTTAGTTTAGTTGCTTCTTGAAGTGAACTAAGATTTTGCTTTATGGATTTTGAATGAGGGGAAAAAAGTAGCAACAAAAAATAAGTATTAAACCAATTTCGACAACTTTTCAAGAGCAAAGTGTGTTGTTTTCTCTTAATTTCTAAATGTATTTCTTTAATATCGAGTGGATTATGAAGCCATTGAGATCAGTATAAAGTCAGTATATGGTTTTCTTGTTGTTGAAGTGATTGAATTCACAGCCATACGAAGTGTTTTGATCAGTTTTGTTAATCCCAGTTACATCAATACCAGCTGCAATAAAAAGGCTCATTGTCTGACTTGAGATAGGCATCCATCAATAGCTGCTCCTACTTACAACATAAATACAACAATTACTCTCTTTATTCTGTCTTTACTACTACATTTTGAGAGAGGTAGATATCCATAAATACTTTTTCAGTCATGGAGAAACACCATGAGATAAATGTTTAGAGATAAATGAGTAATAATATGGGCAGGTGAAAAAATTGCTATACATCATGAGTAATGAAACTTTACTAGTTCCAAGGGTCAATAAGAGGGCTTAGAGCCACATTGTGATTTATTTGAAGAGCTTGTTGGTCTTTTCATTTATGATAGAGCTCATCCTCATAGGATATCTTCACCTTAGAAATTTAGAAAGTGAAGCTATCCAAAGCTAAATTCTCAGATCTGAACATCCTCTAACATATTTGGGATGCTTTAGAACATTCAAGTTAAACTGCATTGCCTTCTCCCAATCTATGGGTTGAAATTACTCTGATAGAATAATGTCTGTGGTCTAATATCTTATTCCAAGTCTTCTTTGGTAACCGATTGTTGGCTGACTTTTCTATTGATAAAGCTTTATAGATCTTTACCAGCTTGATGCAAAATTTCTTATTTTGTGGCATAATGAAATTTGTTCAAAATGGCCACGACGCATCTGATAGGCATTGATTAAATTACTTAATTCACACCAATGCAGGTAATCTTGTTTAACAAGTGATTTACTAATACAAAGCTCATTCCTTAGGAATTACTTCTTGTGAAAGGTTATTATGACTAACAACATTGATTTGGAAAAAAAAAATATATAAGTTTGGCTAAGAAAGAAATTGTTGTCAGTCGTGAGTGTTAGAATTGCCTAAATGATAAGAGCATTAAGACAAAACTCAGCAGCTGAAATCAGAAGGAAGAAATAGGTAAGAAAGAATTACCTGAGATATCTCAGCAGAGTTCAGAATGAACACACACAGACAAAATGAAGATAGTTTTTGTTGATTTCAAAATAATTATGATGAAGACAATGTTTTGAAAAGAATAAGATAGAATTCAAAGGATTAGACTTAAAAAAAAATATGATGACTGTAATTAGTGAGAAAGAGAACAGTTCTCACAAATAACTGACAGACATATTATTAAGCATCTTCCACTACACCAGAAATAAATGTTAAACACT
>JAFIDM010001028.1:17931350-17943969 GCA_023159025.1 Thereuonema tuberculata | reverse complement strand
TGGTGAGATTTCAAAAATTTTAACAACCAAAAAAAAAAGAAAAACTTTTTTCTTTAAAAACAAAAAAAAAAAAAAAAAAAAAAAAAGGAAATCTTTATAAAATATATTTTTTCTATTAAAAAAATGTTGTGTGTTTTTTTTTTTTTCCCCCCCCCCCCCCCCTTGGTGAGATTTTGCCGGACCCCTTCTCCCCCTTTTGACCTCACGTAATTAATGGACGACCCCTTAAAAGCATTTTTTGGTGTGACAAAGTGAATGCTAAATTTTATCTGTGAAACAAAGTAGACCAGTGGTTCCCAACCTTTTTAGTTGTGCGGACCACCAATTTTGTAAAAAAACACTTTGAGGCCCACTAACTAAAAATACAAGTAAAAAATATAAACACAAACACAAATAGACACCTTTATACGTATGACGAGTATATATATATATAGTCAAACCCCGCTATAGTGAACACGGCTTATAATGAACGAAATGTTTGGTCCCTTGCTGTGCAATGCATGTATAACAGAACGGATATAGTGAACTCCCAGTCATAGTGAATCGAAATTTCGGTCCCTTGAAGTTCACTGTAGCGGGGTTTGACTGTATATATAAAATGTGCACAAATGTCCGTAATTAGTAAAACATACTGTACAAGAAGGATTAATAATTTTTTTTTAAAGAAAAGAATTATTGTATTCACTTAGCTGTCACAATTGTAAGAAAAGTCAAAAACAAGTGGTCAAAGTTATAAAAAACTCAATGGGATTTTTGGCATTGTTTGTCCCCCACAAGAGAGTCAATAGATCTGGATTAAAGCAGGATAGTTTTAGCCTTAACTCACTCAACATTCAATTTATTCCTGTTCTTATATGTCAAAAACAGTAATGTTGAAAAGGCTCGTTCAGATAGATAGGTTATCAAAAACCCCATCAAGTGTCTCAGTGCAATTTTGGCAATTGCTGGATAGTCTTGCCGAACATTTATCCAGAACGGGACCAATGGTGTTGTTTTAAAAAACGATTTTAGAGTCTGGTCACATGATAGTTCAATTAACGAGTCCTCTTCACTTGAAGATATTTTGAATTTTTTTAGGTAATCTTCTTCAAAGGGATTTCTGATCCATTGGATTTCACTTACAATTTTAGGGAAGTAGTTACTAAAAGAAATATGAAAAGGCTTAGTTACCGTTCTAGTTGTTAGATTTTTCATTCATATGAATGAAGAATAAAATGTACAATCACAGTATAAGACAAGTAACTAAAATAAATTATTATTTGTTTTAAAAATCGTACTGTTTGAAAAATTTACTGTTTTAAGAAAATTAATGTTTTCAATTTGGCCTATTAAAAAAAAAATAGTATAAAATTAAGAAAAACAAATAATTTTCAATTACCTGAAGTTTGAGGGCAAAGATTTGAGGGGATCTTTTATGGTTGTAGATGTTGTTTTATCAATTTTGACTTCGTTGGTTTCAAGAAAATCATGTAGGAGTGGAAATACGTCGAAGGAATCTTGTTCCACTTTTAGAGCCCATCGTTGAAGTTTGATTATCATTGCTTCTACTTTGTCTTGCACAAAAAACTTATGAACGTCCTTGCCCTGCAGAGTTAATTTTAAGAACGTTGAGGGCACCAAAAATATCCACCAAATATGCCAACCGTTTCAACCTGTTTTCATCGGTCACACAGTCTAAGTAGGAACTTGCAAGTTTTCCATCATAATCTCACTCCATAAGGAAAACCCTCCATACACTTTGAAAATGTGCGAAAATAGCACGACCGTGGGGTAAACCAGAGGAGCAAAGGTACAACTTGAACGTGTTAAGTTAAACCATCGAAGAATGCAATCGAATAATTCGATTGTTGCTGACAGCCAAGTGACTCGATTGTTTTCACTCGATTGTTCCCATGTCAACCCCTGAAGCTCCAATAATATTTATCTGGGCTTAGACTCTCGACCAGCATCCACGGCCCAGTATCACACTACCCGCGGCCCACGGGTTGGGAACTGCTGAAAAACAATAAGTTCACTTTTACAAAATGAAGTAGACTGATTAATACCATCATTGCATTAATCTATTCATCTGCTTTCCAGAAACTATTACTAGGAACAGCATGGTATATTTGTGATGGAATTGTAAAAATATAATGGAAAATAAACCATTTCATTCGTTAGATTAATAAATTAGATACATTTAGGTTTATAATGAGTCTATTGCTGTAATCCAATATTTTATTTAACACCAAATGTCCTACATTCTATGGATTGACTGCATCTAAATGAGAATTGTTGGTACTAATTATTAATTTAAAGATTTCCAAATATCTCAAAAATAAGGATTTTCATGAAAATCCTTAAGAATATTTATTTATTTAATTTCTTTCATCATATATACAATTTATAAATAAAACAGAACCGAGAGGTTTTTAGTAACTGTTTAGCACTGTAATTTTTGGAGATGCACTATGCTTCTTCTTTTTTATCTTCCTTCCTCCATTTCTGATTCCACATACCCCCTCCCCCTTTTAGAAAGTGGTTCTTTCCAGTCTTATTCCATCTTTCCCATCTTATTAGGACTGTTGAGCTAATTTTTGCATTTCTTCAAAACATTAGTAACAGATGGCAAAAACTCAGCAATGCTACTTAACAAATCAGCGAAAAACTCAAAAACTCCAATGTTTTCATGAAAAACTATAGGAACTTTATGAAATTGTTATTTAATAATAAGTAAAATCAGTCATAGAAATTGAAAATCAGTGCACATGTTACTAAGATATGTGGAAATTAAAAATGAATCAAAATGGTGGATATTTGATCAAATGATCACTATGCTTGTTGTATGTTCAATTAATTTTGACACAACTATAGGTGAAAAACATGGTTCATCAATCATTAGGACACACCCAAATGGGACATGGTCCTTGAGCTATTTATCAATTTTCTCTTCTAAATTTCACCTGCAAACACCTTTGAAGAAAGTAGATTAATATTTAATTTCAATCCAATATTATTTGACAAATTCCACTGAACCTAAGTGATGCTTAACAATTCAATTGAGTGACAGTTTTTACAGTTACTTATTCTGTTGTGACCAAAAAAGATTTATAAAATGTACTCCAGTCGTCATTTGTGTGATGATACCAATTAGCAGTCTGTTTAGAAATAGTAATGTTGAAATTATAAAACAAAATCACTAAGAAAACAAAAAAGAAAGGGGATCTGTTTTTTAAGTCAAGAAAGCAACAGAAGCTAAATTCAGTTACCCTTGAATTAGAAACAAAGCTCAAGGAAAATTAAAAAGCTTATTTATTTATTTATTTATTTATTTATTTTGGAGCATCTTTATTAATACTTGTATTGACATTGCACTAACTGTATTTTCAGCTGTTTTTATTGCAGTGATCTTTAGTTTAAAGACCTTTTATTGTTTTGTTTTGTTAAAATACAAAAATTGAGCAAAGGGTGAAGTAAATGTTTTTTTTTTTTATTTCAAAATAATTTTTGATATAAAAATTAGAATTTAAATTCTTTATTCTTTACAAAAATTACTAAAAAAAAAAAGTTATTGAAATTCCAAATGTGTTCTAATTTTGTTACAAACTTAAGATTAAAGAACAAATTGATGGGAAACAGCAGTGAAATCATTGGAGGACATTAACTCAACTGTTTTAACTTTGTAAGGTTTAAAGTAGATCAGTTGGGTTCGATTCCATATTTGAAGCTCCTTACAATTTTCTTTGAAGTAATTAGAAATCCTGCATAAATCTATACTTATATTTTTTTATTATTTGATAAAGTTCAGGTGTGCACTGCTTTCTTTGCTTTTAATCTAATCTAGAATATTATTTTTGTTGTTGTTAAATCTTGAACCTTCTACTTCTTACAAAGCCATCTGTAGAATAATAAATCTAATATGTTTCCTTATTATTAAGCTTCAGCTTCAACTTTAAGGAAAAATAACCATCACTGTCTGTAGGTTAATGCCAACAATTTAAGTGGAGTTGTCAAAAATCTGTTCTTTAATCTCCATATACAAAAATTTGCATAATTTGAAGACATTTTAGTTCACTTTGTCTTGAAAATGATGATTGAGGATGGTTATGACTTTTTTTGTTTTGTCATAACTACTCCTGGATTGACATTAGTTCTGTGTAGATTAACTGTTGATGAAAATGTTCTTTTTTACTTTTTCTTATATAATGAAGTATGACTTTGTTACATTTTTTTGCTAAGTACATGGTACCTTTGGTGCCACTGTCGAATCAGTCTTTTGATTGGTTCTACAACATGCTGTGGCTGATGATATAGCATGTGGTGATCTGCACCATTGATAACAATATGTTTTGAGGAAGAATGAATCTTGGACATCAATTCTTCTTGAGCTTTTGCCCAAGCCTAAAAATAAATAGAAATTAAGTTTTAGTAATAAATAATAAGGATTCTACTAGTGAGGATTCTATTTGACATTATTTTCTGCTGAGTTGCAGCTCTTGGAGGTAATTTGCCTGGTAGATTTTGTATTAGAGCACCCTTTATTATTTGAATGTCTCACAATAAACAAAGGGAAGGTTTTCTGTATCTAATTTTGTACTTTGATAAAACACAAGAAAATCACTATAACCAGTACAGCATTCAAACCTTTTACCCTGGAAGTGGAAGAAAGAACCATAGCCTTTCTCGTTTTCTGAGCTTATCATCGATGGGTGAATTTGGCTGATGAGTCCTAACAAGGACGAAACAGCTGTCCCAGATTCCAGCCAATGATCACTCGAGTCATGACAGCAAATGAATGAACATTTTATAGATTCTCCTTTTGCTATGTTGTATTATACTCATGTTAAAATTTCCTGTTGGATGATGATCTGCAATTTTATTGAAACTTTAAAAACTTCAACAACAAAAAAATACAAGTATTAATCTTCTAAGTGAAGATATGATGCCCTGTATTAAGCTCAAATGGAAACTTAGGTGATCTTTAAATCTCCCCTTACATGTTAAACTAATTTCTTACAGAATTGGGATTTAGATCTAATGAACTTAATTGTTCTCTAAATTTACGGATTCGGTTTCAAACTTGATTAAAGAAAAATATTTCATTGAAATCAAATGCAATAATGGATGTTAAGACTTAAACAGGTGAAATTACTAGATTATTAATCATTTCTTCCTTAGTCAGGACAGTTCTTAGCAGGAATCTTTTTTCCTTGCTGAGGGGATACTGATTTATGTATTGTTTACTCTGTCTCTCAATTTTGAGTTGTTCTGTAACAAATAGGCTTAGTGTGTTTTACAATCCTGGATTGTATAGAACTCTGTTTGTTTGCCTACAACAGGAGTTCTTTTCTGGGCTATCTCTTATTTTCAGTTGTTCCAAGGGCAATAAGTTTTCTTTACAAAAATCATTACATTTTTCCTGAGATGAGCTACCGTGTCTAGGTTTAACTACTTGACAATGTACATTTAATTAAAAACAACACAAAAATAACTTTTATTTACCTTGTTTAAAGCATTGGGCAGTTGCTCATCATAGTAATTTCCAGTAATTACTGTGACAGATATGTTTTGGGGAAACTGCTTGATTAACCAGGCTGTCCTGAAATAGAAAGAGGCCATTATTTAATTCATGGTTGGCTTCAATTGGACTAATTAGTAAGTGCTTTCATAAAACTGGTTTATACGTATTTCAAGGGAAAAATTTTAAATTACGCATAACTGAGAATTACTTACAACTCAGGTTTAACTTTATTTTTAATTAAATAAGAACACTCGTAATAAACATTTGTGTATTAGGTACATATTTCTCAACATATGACATGCATAACTGTAAAACTGTCAATTTCAAAATAGTGTATTCATTTTCATAGAGGTTATGTGATTTCATGTTTTAAGAAACTTTAAGGGATTGAATAAAATACTGTATACCCATTACACAATTACAGTTCTAAGATAAATGAAAATCAAAGACTCGCCAAATTTTCACTAATTTTCCATCACACTGTTATTCACTTTTCCATTTCTGCAAATTTCCCCTTTCATTGACGGCTGCGCTTTCTGTAGATTTTGAGCGTAACTTTCAACATTCTTCTATAAGTGACTCCTCCTTACTAATGACTGCACATAATGTTGTGTAACTTATATTAAAGCTACTCGCTATTTTTGCTTTTGATTTTTGCAGGTTGTCTTTCACTTCCCGAATAAATCTCACTTTTTCCTCTAAAGAGTAACTTTTATTCCTTCTATTACCCATGACTGCAAGAGAGAGACTGAAATAAATGAAGGGAACACATGTTTCATCAATGCCAAAAATTAATTCAGTTGGATTCACACAGTTTTTGTCTCTAACCGACCTTTCATTAAAAGCTGCCGAGAAACCTCATGAACATCGCATATTACATATGAATATGGAACGCTGAGCTGTATATTGGTTCACCTAGATAATATCTATAGTTGAAAATATGTACAATTCAATCTCGTTTTCAAAAATATACTATGTATAAAGGCAAATTATGTGTAGCTCAAGTTACATATATCTCAGAAACAATTTATATGTAAGTAAATACAATTTTCACCAGGACCTACAAACAATTAAGCACAAACCAGAACTACGTACAACTGGTTGCATATAAACCGGTTTTTACTTTAATTACTAAGAAGAAACTGCTGTGAAGCAGAAGCATTTTTAATAGTCAACTACTAATGACTGGTAATAAAATTCCTTCCTCAATGATATTAATAATTCTAATGTAATGATTCAGTCTGTAGAACCTGCTTTTATGTAAAGATCTTTATAAAACTTCCATAAAAACTGATAAGATAAAATTATTAGTTAATATTTACCTACCGTAACTGCCCAAAGGACTGATTTATGGCAAGGTGTTCTTCTACAATGGACGCCATATGCTGTGGCTGACAAAAGAGGTATTTCTGATAGAAACAAGAAATCTTCATCATTCACACATAATAATGTCACATTAGAAAGTGACGAAATATAATTAAATCTTACTGGAAAGAATGGCAACTGGATTGTAAATTGTCAGAAAGTTATTAACAATGGCATAAATAAATATAATATAAAATATCTGAAGTGTTATAAACATCAAGGCAAAAAAAACAAAACAATTTTATTGGAATGATTTTTATTTAACAAATTAAGCAAAAGCCTACTACTATAATTCATAAAGCTATTTTCTGTTTTATGGTGAAATCACTGTTAAAAAGCCAGTCCATCAACATGTATCAATTAAGAATTATTTTCTGGTGTAGTGGTAATTGTACTTTGGCTCTATAACTTCCATAGGACTCTCTTTGTGAGCTGTTAGAAAGTTTAGTCATTTTTCAGGTGATTTAGAGAATTTAAATCACCAAGGCAGGAAGAAAAAGTCTTTCCAAATATTTATTTGTTTATTTTGGCTTAGTAAGACACAAAGAAAAAGAAAAATATTTATTCTCAGGATAGTTACAGATGGCAGAAATTCTAACTCATTCAGTAAACAATTATTCCCAAGAAGTGTCTATAGCAGAACAGTAAAGAATCTGGATAGTACCAATAAAAAATGAAAGTGCAAACAATTGGTTGATGGATACACAAGGTTGGAGAATGTTTTCCTATTAAGCAAGCATTCTAATTTCATAATCCAGCCAAAGGCAGCAATCGATCCATGCATGTAGATCCATGATACTATAAAAACAATAAAAAGTTCATAGAATATAGTATTTGGATCTTGAACAATTCATTAGGCTACTGGAAATGATATGATCAGTTAACAGATTATCTGAAGAAGGCGTAAGACGAGTGGAACCCACCAATAGGTATTGTACACCAAAATGGTTGAAGAAATCAAACTGCTAATCCATGTTATAAATAAAAATGAAAATGTAATATTATATATAATAATAAATATGAGTTTTCAGTCCTTAGCATTATTTTAAAGTGATTTGGAATTTATTTTTTTTTTAAATCAAGGAGAAATTAAAGCAACTGAAAGGTCTCCAGTGATAATAATTGTCTTTGGAAAAACTGACAAGACGTGCAAAGAAATTTTGGACAACTTAAAAGATTTCCAAATGAGAACATTACCTGTCTGAGAATGATTTCCTGTGGAATTAACTCCCCTGTCATAGGTGGTTGCATCAAACCAACAATTAAGGCTAACCGTGAAATGCCTGACAAAGCAGCAAACTGCAATGCCTGAAACGAAGGAACCAGGTGATTATACCTAGAAATAGAAAATTTGATTTTAAAGTAATTTATAGTATTTTATTAAAATTTCTGATATATTTTGAAAATTAATTTAATAAGGTTAGTTCAAGAGGCTGAACTAAACAATGAGTTGCATTCCATATTAACCTTCTTGAATGCTTCTAATGCTCATTGAATCAACTTGTATCTGAAGAAGTCAGTTAGAAATAAAATTAGAAATATTTCATTTCTGTTATTTTCAAAACAATCCATTAAATAGTCTAGGTTTCCTCTTAATGGAAGGTGGATATCGAAAAATAGACTTTCTCATTTTGTAGACAGATGAAGTGAAGAAAAACTATCCTAAACAAAAATAAACCATTACTTGACTTTGGGGGGGAGGGGGCATCATAACTGGTCAACTGTGGGAAAAGAACTGACTGTCTTTGGCCCATTACAATGTCATTTCAGATCAGAGATATTAACGGGCCTGAACTGTTCACTGTTATCTATGCAGTGAGAGTTTTCTTCAGAAGAAGTGCACTCTATTTTCAGATAAATCGTTGTCTTTGATTATTATTGGATAAAATATTTGTTTCTAGTCAATAGTTTTTTTAAAGTACATAAATACAAATATTCTATTGTAAAGATTGACTGCTTAACAAATTTTATACTGTTTACTATTTGTCTTTCCATTTCTGTTAAAATATTTGTATGCTTAATTTTAGATTACTCTGTCTTAAAATAATAAAAACAATAACAGCCTAGTGACAGATCAAAAATCTCTTTTTTTTTTAATGATTCTTTATGACTTCCATCTTCCTTTCAAATGAAATCGAGGTAGAATGGCTTAACTTACCAAATTGATAAGACATTCAATACAATAACCAAAGGGGGGGGGAGATATGTGTAATTGTTTGAAATGTAACAGCTACAGTTCGTGCATGTGCAGATCCAATACAAGTCATTCCGCCAAGAGCTCGTTCATTTGTGGGAATTCATGGATCCCGCCTTTAGAAGCATATGACGTGAAGGTAATAATGAGTTCATATCTGTTTGTTATTAAAATGGCAAATTTCAGTGGTGTTCATAGGTGAGACTGTGTTAACAATCCAAACTATTTCTGTTGTGTATGTGGGTCTTATACGATAAAAAAGCAGAAGAGAAACATTACGCCATTTATCAAGAGTTTGTATTTGGCTTATTTTAAAATGAAGTTAGGCAACCATGACAAGAATTTTGTTCCTCGTGTTGTATGCAAAACTTGTGAAGGAAATCTGAGGCAATGGTACAGAGAGATATCGCCATCAGTGCCATTTGGAATTGCAATGGTCTGACAGGAACAAAAAAAATCATATCGATGACAGTTAGGGGGCGTCCATTAATTATGTGAGCTCAAAATGGGGGGGGGTCCGGCAAAATCTCATTTAAAGGGGTGGGGTCGATGAAAATCTCACAGTTAATTCAGAGAATGTACATATTATAACAGATTATAACATTTTGTAATATTATCTATGGATTCCTCGATTTGAAACAAGCCAAGTGTCAGATTTCATTCGGCAAAATCTCACCAATATGTCTAATGACTGTCTTCCTATGACAAAAAGACATGCATGTCATGTGTCTAATCATTACAATAGAAGAAGCACATGAATACCCATGGAGTGAGTGAAGGATATAAGGAAGGTGGTGTCGCAGCCTATTTTTTTTAGTTTTACTAAATTTAATTAAATTTGTTACTGTGCACCTTAAACATAGTACACTCACTTCCAAAAGTAAAGCACGGAGAAGAAAAATGTTAATTTCCGTAAGCCAATCTGAATTAAAGGAGCTGAAATTTGCTGCAAAGATAGAAGGAAGTGTACATTTTATATGGTTAACAGCCAATCACGGTTTCACTTTCGAGAAATATGCAAAACAGGCAGTCTTATAAGAAGCCGGCATTGTCAAGGTTACAGGAGTTGCATGTAAGTGCTGATGAAAAGTGTTTAGAACATTCGTATGATTTGTTTTCAAGCTAGACGTGTTTCTATGGCTTCCAGAAGACGAATGGAAGATTCTGAGCACTGGCGAGCTGTCGGACGCATTGAAGCAGGACAGTCTATAACAGATGTTGCTCGTTTCTTCGGCGTTAATCATTCCGTCATTTCACGATTATGGAAACAATTCCAAACCAGCCAAACAGTTGTCCAAAGACCTGTAGCCGGTCGTCCAAGGGTTATGACCCCTGCGGAAGATAGATATATTGCTGTTGTAGCCAAGTGGAATCGAAGATCGACCTCCACACGTGTGACATCTTTGATTGCATGGCCATTGGTAAGACGTTATCTGCCACTACTGTTCATCAAAGGCTACACATGAATGGTCTGTACGCCCGGGTACCACGAATTTGTGTTCCTTTATCCGTCCAATCCAGAGGATCACGATTACAGTGGTGCTGCCAGCATGTGAATTGGACTATGTCTGATTGGGGTAGCGTTATGTTCACAGACGAGTCCAGATTTGCCCTACAACCCGATGATAAGCATGTAAGGGTCTGGAGGGAACAAGGTACACGCAATTGGCCCCAGAACCTCACTGAACATCACGCATTCCGCGGTGGAAGCATCATGGTCTGGGCAGGATTTCATTGGGATATTGCACCGACCTCCACATCTACAGGCAAGGTTCTGTGAAGGCAGTACAGTATCGAGATGAAGTCCTAGACCCCATTGTGAAACTGTACGCTGCAGCAGTTGGTCCTTCTTTCGTTTTAATGGACGATAATGAGCTTCCCCTTAGAGCTGCCATCGTTGACGACTTTCTGGAGAGTGAGGGGATTGCACGTATGGAGTGGCTGGCTTACTCGCCGGATCTTAATCCAATTGACAATCTTTGGGATGCCCTCGGCCGTGATGTATGTCGACATTTCCCACCTCCAGCCACTCAAGAGATTTGGAAACTGCCCTACAGGAGGAATGGCGATTACTGGACTCTGCGGTGGTTGATCACCTCGTAACAAGCATGATCCCACGCTGTAAACTGTGTATGGAGGTGAGGGGTTTTCACATACCGCACTAATGTCGGTTTACATTGTTTGTTTTGAATTTAAACATCATTTTGTTAATGACGCAAATCTGACGTCATCTTATAATTTATGAAAATTCAATATTTTGTTTATCTCTGTATGTAATTCTTTGTTTTGTTTCACGAATAAACATAGAGCTACTTACTTGCAGCATTTCATTACAATCACAGCAGTACTTGTCCATTTTTTTGCATTTTACCGCTCTGTGCTTAACTTTTGGAAGTGAGTGTATCATTTTTCTCCTCTTCTTTCACAGAGAAAATGTATTTCATAGAAGACATCAGTAACGCTTTAGGTATTTAGTGATTTGAAGCAAAATACATCAACATAGCAAATAAATTTAATTATTTGAATATTATAGGGGAAATCTCATGTGAGGGGGAAAGGGGTCCACCACATCTTACCAAATCTCACCAAGGGGGAGAGGGTTTCCAAATTTTTTAAAAAACACTCATATAATTAATGGACGCCCCCTTAGGATAAGAGCACATGCAATAACAAATGGGGATTTTTTTTCTCAGAATAATTATTTTAATAGCACAGGGAAGGAGGGTGGAGCTCAAATTCAGACAATATGGTGTCTAGTGAGAGATAATCCTCATCCGGAACACAAACGTAATTCAAATCAGCTCTCATTCATATAAAAGAGGAGGAAATAGTTTTCCTGCAGTGAGTTTACTGTTTCTTAAGAACATAACTGTTCACTATAAAGTATTGTATTTGCATTTTCATTGCAAAATTGTACCCTGTTTTATCCATTGTTTTACATTTTGTACACTATAGTTAATTTTATTAAAAACACTAGATGATAAAAAATTTTATTTGAAAATTGCCCCAAAACTGTAAAAATGATTTGCATACTTGAATTTGGCACATCTGAATTAGGTTTTTTCACCTCTTCAACCTTTTGCAGGAGAAATTATTTTTTTTCGCAGGCCTGTATAATTTAAATTGGTTCCCATGTTGACAAAAATAAATCTGTTTAATAATTGATATCAAGAGTCCTTCTATGGAATGAATTTGACAAGTAATCACTTGAAGCAGAAGAAAATGATCAATTGGCTTAGATACAGATCTAAAAAAGATATGAGGAAGCTGTTCAAAACTGAGACAGAGCCTTATTAAAGCTAATCTTCCAACTGATGAGCAAAA
This sequence comes from Thereuonema tuberculata, assembly GCA_023159025.1. Classification (NCBI taxonomy): domain Eukaryota; kingdom Metazoa; phylum Arthropoda; class Chilopoda; order Scutigeromorpha; family Scutigeridae; genus Thereuonema; species Thereuonema tuberculata. The sequence goes on along the minus strand of JAFIDM010001028.1, from coordinate 17,931,586 downwards.
AGACAAGGTTAAGATTTCACTAAATCTTTACTGACAGCAAAGGATAAAATGATTAGCTAAGTAGGCTCCAATTCCTTGTAATACACTGGGACTCAACATACAACGCAGTGCTTGGGGTCCCAAAAATTTAATCACTAATTAAGGAGAAACTCTGCTACAAACAACCCATAGCAGCCACTGTTTAATAAAAACCTTTTATAAACTTAACATTATCAAATTATTATCAACAGCACAAT
>JAFIDM010001028.1:17910430-17928744 GCA_023159025.1 Thereuonema tuberculata | reverse complement strand
GGTCCTGTCAGTCCTTTTTATTTATTTTTTTTGCCTTTTTATAACTGAAATTTTTAGAGTTTGGAATGACTGGATTCTAATCCTATACCTTAAATCCATTGCTAATATTATGGCTCACATGACCACTGTATCAATGTGTTAGTTTTGTCTCTTTAAAATGAAAATACTTATAATTTTTTTAATTGATGACAGAATGACAAGATTTTTGTTCCAGGTAAGTTTAAACAAATATAGAACAAATTTTAAAGAATGGAATTTCCTAAAAGCAGAATTATCTCCTGTAAGTGTTAATATAGAATGCCTTCATTTTATTTGTTTTATATTAATTTAACTCTGTTTAGTAACAAGGAACACCTTCTGGTTCAAACAAACAAAATTTGGAGGAGGATCAATTTCTGACCTCTGAATTCAATGGTGATAATCATTTTTCTGTAAACCTCTGCAGTTGTCCACTAGAGGTCTCTAAGCACAAGGCACATGCGGAAGAATAGAATCTACAATAGAATCTGTACCTACGACAATGTGATATTCATTACCGATGGTCAGTTTTCTTTAGAATGTTGAAGTTGAGAAAGTGTCCTAAGGATATTGCATATGAGGACTTTCAATAAAATGACACTTGGGAATTTAGACTTGTTTACTGGAGAAGGCTGCATCTGTCTTCTCTTTTAAAGTGTCACTACTGCTTCAATCTATATTACCTTCATCCTACCTGCATTCTAAAGTATATTTGTTTCTAACAGGTTTTCATATTTTTGAGTAATCAAGGAAACCAGAAAACTTGTGAATGGACCATGTGGATGACGCACTTTTTGTCATAACATGACCTCAACCAACCTCAATAAATTAGCAGGGTTAAATCACCAATCTTGGAACCATTTTTCATTTCACTACATAAACTACTTTAAGTAATGCGATACAGGCACAGTCTTGAATACTGTAGCAGCAGACAAGTGATGGATTCGAGGTGTGAGGGAGCAGAGAACTCTAGTGGATAACTGCAGACATTTACAGGAAAACAACTACCACCAGTGAATTCAGAGGTCTGAATTTTGGTATGTTTGTTCATTTGAACACAAAGGTGTTCCTTGTAAGGACATACAAAAATAGCCCAGCCTTATTTTAAAGAAATATCTACTTAAAAAAATAAGCAAATGACTGCATTCCAATTCTTTACCTTTCAACTGTAAAAGGTGTCCCTTCATTTGATTCCGGGTCAACATTCTGTAAAAAAGAAAAGAAATTATAAGTTACTGAATGTTATTAAGAATAAAATATAAAATTTCCTATTTTATAAGTTTTACTTACATAGTAGGGAGGATCACTATATCCTAGTCCTGCTCTATCGTAAATACATACCTTTAAATGCAAAAAATACAGTTTAATATCAAATATGATAATTGTTAAATTCCTTTTTTAAATAAAATACTATAATCCAAAGTTGAAAATTAAAGCAAAAATTTCAACTTTGCTTTAAGACTATGAATAAAACTTAAATATTTTAAATTATGAAGAATTATAAACTTTTTAAAAATTAAAAAAAAAATTACTCAGTTAAGTATCAGAACTGAGCTATTACCATCTACAATGTTCTAAGACTAGAATTTGAAGTATTTTAACTTTTTTCTCTTTTTTTTTTTAACTTTCTTATTACTGTGTATTGTAAAATATGCTTTTGAATTTGATTTCTTTATTATTGTGCTTCCACTGAACTCAGCTCTTGTGAGATTTCAGTAACAGGAATTTCTAAGAAGTAACAGATTTTGTAAATTAAAACATTATTTTATTTAGCTTTGTTATGGGAGCTCTAAAGAATCTTCAAACACCAAGGAAGAAAATAAATGTATGCATGAACTTAATAAAATAAAATAAAATAAATAAATAAATAAATAAATAAATAAATAAATAAATAAATAAATAAATAAATAAATAAATAAATAAAGAAGTACTACAGCTTAAATTAATTCAAAGAGAAACGTCCTGATCAGCACAGATTAAAAGATAATGCTAAAAATTCCTTCCAGGGCTGCAATCCTAAAGGCTGTTTTACGAGGGTGGTTTGATAAGTTCTCGGAATCACCACCAGAGGTCAGCACTAGCTCCACGAGTTTTTTTATGTGATATTCATTCGACTGTTGCCTGTAAACACGTCACATCAGTGCTCTTGGAGGACAGCTGCGGCGGTGACGTGGCTCTATTGTTGTTACCGCGTAGTGATTTGCGAAAATGGAAAAAGTCGATATTCGAGCAATGATTAAGTACTTCGTAAAGAAGGGTATGAAAGCAAAGGACATTCATGCCGATTTCCAGAATACACTGGGGGACTCTGCTCCTTCATATTCAACTGTTGCAAAGTGGACAAACGAATTTAAATTCGGTCGGGAGAGCTTAGATGATGATTCACGCAATGGTCGGCCAAGATGTGTCACTACCCCAGAAATCATTGCAAAAGTGCACAAAATGGTATTTGAGGATCGTCGATTGAAAGTGCGAGAGATTGCTCGAGCTTGCCAGATGTCATCTGAAAGGGTATATCATATTTTAACTGAAGAATTACATATGAAAAAAATATCTGCAAGATGGGTACCGCGACTCTGGACACTGGATCAAAAACGCATAAGAATGGATATGTCGGAACAATGCTTGGCCCGTTTTAGGAGAAACGAACAAGATTTTTTACGCCGGTTTGTGACCACAGATAAAATTTGGGTCCACTACTATACCCCAGAGACAAAACAACAGTCAAAGCAGTGGAAACATGATGATTCTCCGCTACCAAAGAAAGCAAAGACAATTCATTCAGTCGGAAAGGTCATGGCATCAGTGTTCCGGGATGTGAAGGGGATTCTGTTGTAGATTATCTCCCCAGCGGGAAAACAATTAATGGAGAATACTATGCTAACCTCCTGAACCAATTACAACAAAAGATATGTGAAAAAAGGCCAGGTTTAGCAAAGAAGAAAGTGATCTTCCATCAAGACAATGCACGCCCGCACACATGTGCCGTCACCATGGCAAAATTACACGCACTAAGGTATGAATTGTTGCCACACCCGCCGTATTCGCCTGATATGGCTCCGTCAGACTTCCATCTCTTCCCAAAGCTGAAAATTTTCCTTGGTGGACGGAGATTCTCTTCAAATTTTGCAGGCCTTGAGGAATCTCATTTTCTAGATGGGATCAAAGCATTGGAACATCGCTGGACAAAGTGCATTAATCTACAAGGATACTACATTTAAAAATAAAAAAGTTTCATTGACGAACGTACTTTTTTTCTATTCCGTTCCGAGAAGTTATCAAACCACCCTCGTACACTGACTAATAAACTTGCCCTCAAACAGGTTGTTTGAAAATTTTGCACTTGGTTCTAATCTGTCTTCATTTTGCAGCAACCTTTGTCTCTTTCTATTCATGGCTTAAACGTTGTTTCCTTTTTACTAAATTCATTCCTGCTATCAGATGAGTCAGACGTTAATAGCAAAACTAAAACAACAAAACAAATCTCAACAAGAACAAAATATAAATTTCTACTAGAAGTTCCCATGCCAATGGAGCTGAGCTGTAATAGGCAAGTTTTCTAGAATATTTTGGGAATTTTTAGCCTAATAGAAAGTAACCCATTAATTTTAGCCTTAATAGCCTAATAATTTAAATGTGAATGTTCATTGTTGTGGGCCCAGTAGCCGAGTGGGTAAGGGCGCTTGGCTGTGGGTTGGATGTAGTGGGAATTTTTCCACGCTCCATTCTCCTCCAAACGGGGTGTAAGGCCTACCCATCCCTCTGTAGAATGGGTACCGGGTTTCTTTCCAGGGAGTTAAAGGCAGGTGGGCGTTGGGCTGACGACCCGACCTCAATCTAGTCCCATTGGTCACGAAACGACGAGAGCCTTACCCCAAAGCCTATCATGGGATACTTTTAACTAACTAATGTTCATTGTTTTAGCTTCTCTACGTCCACAAAAAGGAATAAAATATCACTTTGTACCACCATAACCGCTTGGAATCGATTCTTCTTGGAGTATCTCATACCAGAGAAGACGGGGTGGGGTGGGGTGGCCTAGTTATGGTCATTAAGATTTTATGTTAATAGTCATTTTTCAGTATCCACTGTCAGGACTAACATTAGGTCTTGCAAACAGAAAGAGTTGACTTTACAGCAATCTTCTTCATATTGTAAACGATAAATAATATTTGCCTGGGCCCATAACCCTTATTAGCAGAGTATTTTACTATGTTAGAAATACTAAAACTATTAGCTGAGTAAGAAAAATTATTTTACTTAAATTTAACTAATTTTACAGACCATAAAGGAACATTTTCAACAAGTGAGTGATGACAACAAAGGGATGTGTGCATCACTTACAATAAACACACTTTCATTGATGAAACAATTGCTTCTTTATATAATAACGACTGCCATTTGTGCCAGGAACTGAAGCGCAAATGTTATACGAATTTCTGCGTCACCATGCTGTAGCTGCTGTAGACTCCTTATCTTGTAAGGATGTTATGTTATGTAGTGAATGTGGGTGGCAGAGAAGCCAAGCACTGCGACAAGAGGTCTATTGTACTATCCCACGGTAATAAGGACAGATGGAGAAAAAGACCGAGAAAGTATGGTGAGAGAAGTGCAGGGGAAACGGGAGAACCCCGAGAAAACTTGCCCAGCGCGGATGTCCACCATCACGAATCCCACATGAGAACCGAACCCCGGTACTCAGAGGTGAGAGGCCAATGTCATAACGATAACGCCAACCTCGCGGCCATCTTGTAAGGATAGTATCACAATATCTGACGCATCACTAGCCTTACAGTGTCATACATCATATCTAACGCAAAGGCAACAGCTGGTACACTTACACTACCATTTGGAGATTGATGTGACAAATCCACTACAGCCGAAGCCACATCTTCATGTTTTCGACCTCTATCTGGTAGAACGTCAAGTTGTCCTGTTTGCAATCATTTTGCGGATAGTGCAAGCAGACATTGGTCCACGCCTTACATGCTTCTGATGCCACAGCCGCATTGTTGTTGATCTGATAGAATAACTTCACCAATACTGCTTTTTCCTGCAACGTTGGCATTGCTCGTGAAGTGCTGGTAAGCATCTACAGATTTTGAAGAGCTTTGTTTCATTTTATAGAGCTGCGAGTCAACATTACGCACGACTGTGATATGACCTTCAATCAGAAATCTTTGCTCCGCCCTTGGCATGTGGAGCAGAACTTTAAACTAGTTGAATTTGATGGAATTGTTTCTTATCTTTCGTTAGTTCTTGTGTTACTTTTTATTATAGTATCTGCATTATTTAAGTTATGTTTTTCGACTAAAACATGGTTATTGTTTTTACGTTAGCTATGGTTAGCTATTGCTACAGCATCATCTATTGGTCATTTTTGTATTTGATACTATTTTTTTTTTCAATAAACGTCAAGAGCATCATTTGAAGTACCTGTTGTCCAATTTTGTTTTTCCATTTGAAGCCTTAGAACTCAATCCAGAGCCTTCTATGTAGAAGAACTTTAATATTAACATCCCTGTATTTACTATCATGCAGATTTTATACCATTAAAATAAACATTACCGTTGTATATTTCTCTAGTTCTTTCACAATTAAAACCCATACATCAGATGACGACCCTGTTGGTGCATCTAAAACCACTGCAATTAAAATAATCAAATAATTATTGATTGTTAAATGCAATATTTTCTTCTTTGAAGAAATTAGTCAGTTATTGATGATAGTAAACCAATGTTAATAGAATTTTAAAGAGATCAATTTTTCTTGAATTGTTTATATTAATAGAAGCAATAGATTCTAAGCTAATAATTGAGTTTTTAAAAAAGAAAAATTCAAATTTCTCTGAGGAAATAAAAATTAAAATACTTATTCCAATTGTAAATACCTGTTGGTTGACCACGACCACTGCAATGCATATATAGTTTTTGTCCTCTACCAATATCGTACAATTCACCTGGAATAAATTAGCTACTATTAGGATCCTCACTTAAAAACAACAAGTGATTCTCTTAGTACACAGGATGGTTGGCTAGAAATGGTTGAAGGCCCAATGCAACATAGTAAAATAAAGAAAAAAGTCCATATGAAAATGTGTGCTGAAATGCTTTATTCAGATGTTATTAACACCAACATAGGTGTTAATATGTAGCTCTGGTGTAGCTACTATTAAACAAGGTATTCGAAGTATCCTCCACCAGCAGCACATACGCCTCCCACCATTGTGTTGAGGATACCATGCCAATGGTATCCTGAATTGTTGTATACCCATTGGAAACAGGTGTGCATACACTTGCATACGCTAACATTTTCAGATAACCCCACGAAAAAAGTCTAGAGGGTTTAGGTCAGGGGGGCATGCATGCCAATCTTTTGGTGGTCCTCTGTCAATTCAATAAAGAACTGATAAGATATTGTTGAGATATTGACAAATGAGCTGGAGCCCTGTCATGAATCAACCACTATTGATTACAGATGTGTAATGTCTTGATTTTTCAAGAGACTTTAATATTAATAATTTATTTTTTATTAAAAAAAGATAGGAAATATCTTTAATGTTTGTGAACTGCTAGATGTAATATTACTTAAAAAAAAAAAAATAAACAATAAATTCTTTAAGAATTGTTTAAACAAGCAACTTTTATTGTTTAACTTCTTTTTTTAATTCTTTTCCAGGAGAATTTTTCAATATCACAACTCGCCTATTCTATGTTGTAGTTTCATGAAAGAACATTAACATTTTCACTGTTTGTTTGTTTTTCCATTTATAAAATCTTAAATCATTTCATAAATCCTTCAAGTTTCATAAAAGAAATGTCATAAAAAAGAAAATCATAAAAGAAATGTACTACTATAACATTAAATCATGATTTGACATACACTGTCCGACCACTTTATTAGGTACACCCCCTACGCATGAATGTCTGGACCCGTCGTGTCTCACAACAACTCTTCAAGCCAGTGGGGGCAGTGTTGGGGCAGTGTCTTGGTGTGGGGAATGTTTTCCTGGCACACGTTGGGTCCACTGATACCTCTGGAGGCACGTCAGGATGCTAGAGTGTACCTAATCATCGTAGCTCACCAAGTGTACATGTTAACAGTTTGTCCTCATGCAGATGACTATTTCCAGCAGGATAATGCGCCGGTGCACAAAGCCCGCATCACTATGGGATGGTTTGAGGAACATGACGATGACTTTTCCTTGCTGCAGTGGTCCGCTCAGTCCCCGGATCTCAGCCCGATTGAGAATTTGTGGGATGAGCTCGAACGGGCTGTTTGTTCCAGGTCTAACCTCCATCAAATCTTCACTCATGTCTGCATGATTCACAATATCTCAACAATGTTTTCAGCATCTTGTGGAATCCATGCCTCGATGAATTCAGGCTGTTTTGAGGGATAAAGGAGGTCCAAAACGCTACTAGACAGATGTACCTAATAAAGTGGCCGGACAGTGTACTTGCAAGGAAGTACGAGAGGCATAGAAAGACGTCTTGACCAGACTTGGTACAATTGATAAGAGTATCATAAGAAATGATCATGACCAAAACTGATCCAAGTGAGAAGAAGATGTGAAATCAATGGAAGGGAATACACAAAACAAAACAGTTACTGGTTAGAAGAACTGTGCTATATTGTTTACATATTCTAGTTAACTGATAATTATATATGCGTTATTCAAAATAATTGTAAGCTCAAAGGATTATTTCTCTACTGTTCTGATTACATTATGGACGATTGTTGCACAGAAAAAAATTATTTCCATGGCTTTTTCTGATGTTCTCATTGTAATTGTTCATTATGCTTAAAACCATTTGCTTACTGACACATTGTAACTTATCACAATACTTTAACAGAATAACAACTTCACTGTAATAGTTTTCCCTTAGATCCTGGATTAATTTCAGAGTTCCACATCCCTTTCCCTCACCATCTCTATGTAACTGATCATTTCTTCTCTTGTCTTAACAATGGCAATGGATATGGTTAAGAGGTCTTTTTTATGCTTTTTTCATTGTTTAATAAATTTTATTTGACTCTTATAACATAGTCAGAATCATATATATAAGCTCAAATAATATATATTTATATATATTTGGCATAGGGACATGGGCACACCCCACGTATGCTTTCATCCTTGTAGATCTATCGCACTAACCCCACAATGATCAGAAATTGTAAATGTTTTAATTTTCAATATTGACAATTATTCACACCCTTCAATGCCGTAGACAGTGGAAGAGAAAGAGAAGAAGAATTAGACAAACACAGGAAAGAAAGTAAACATAAATCCAAGCCACCACCAGGATTTGAACCCAGGTGTGGACATAACGGCCTAGTGGTGGGAGACTGCTGTCTAATATACTAGACCACACCTGCACGGCTTTTATATATATATAAGTTAGTTTCATTTTTATATCTAATTTCAATCACAAATGGATTATGATAATCTAAAATAGATAGACGCTCACTTGGCTAACTGAATTAGTTTATAACAAATAGTGACATCAACTAACATTTAATAGTGAATCAATTCCTGATTAGATCTTACATGGATAGCCAAATTGGTTGCAACCATATACATAAATGTAAATTAAACTTTATACTTCACCAGTAGGTTTCAAGGCCTGACTCTCTCTCTGTAAGGCTGCATAATTGAGAAAAGGTGGAAGGAAAATAATAAAAGCTAATATTTGAAGTGCTTTCCAACATTTACGACATAGACCATTTGCTTGTTTTTTACAAGTAGAAGGCTTCTTTGTTTCTTTCGCTTTTTTGATTTGTAACTGCTGAATTTCTTCCTGCAAATGTTCATTAACTAATTTTTCAGCTTCCTTTTTTGTTTCTGGAACTGGTGTCTATAATTAAAACAAAAGGAGAAATAGGGGTAATTATTTGTTGTCATTATAAGTAATTATAAATGAATTCACTTAAATCACTATTATTCCTCTACTTCAAGTCTAGGTATTCGTCATCTTTTATATGAAGAAAGACTTAATATATTCAAGAATAATGACTATGAAATAAAAAAAAGAGCACTATCTCTGAATGAACTAAACCTTTGATCCAGCCGCTGGTGCTCAACAAGCAGCTGAAACCAAGCAGCCTAGCAGTTCTACTAACCTCATGCTTTAATACACTCTGTTGCAAAAAACACACACACACACCCCTAAAAAACAGTGAAAGCTAAAAACTCCGTGCACAAATGCATTTTAGCCAGATATGCAAATCATTAAATTCCATCACCAATGAATGCACTGGGCTTTTCCAGATCACATGAGAGAGGTGCATTCTTTGGCCAACATACGGAGCAGTGTTTGCTCAGATGGAGAAATCTGACTGTTGTTCATTACATTCCTCTACAGCAGTATGGGACAGCTCAGCGCAGTAAGATTCATTGTAAAGGTTTGCAGTTTGAACAATGAAATGAAACAGTGTTGATAGTAACACAAGGATATAAGGGTAGACTTAACAACATGGTATCATGCACTTAATTAACATTCGATGTTTAATTTTGTTAATGTGAGGATGGCTCACCTGTCATAAAGCAAGTGGGAAAAATATTTAACTTAGTATAAGCTCAGGCTGTTGGCGTGAAGCGACAACAGTTGCCGAGCAGTTGCCGTGTTTGTACTGATTAGCTGTAGGTTAGATAAGTTGAGGTATGGCCCCTTCCAGGATATTTATATTAAATAATTATAAAAATTATCTTACCTGGGTCTTGTTAAAAATTCAATGGTATTGTCTTCTTAAGTTTTACCGCCTATTTTTTTTTTTTACTTTTTAAACAAAAACAAAAACAAAAAAAAAATCAGTAGTCCTGTGTTCTTAATTTTTATAACAATTTCTACAAATTAAGACAGGTAAAATGGATTACTGTTAATTACCTAAGTACACATTAAAGCCTCTGCAAATATTCTTATTAAAATCCAAATTTATTTTACTTAGTTTTTTATTATTTTTGAAAAAATATTAATTTTTGGTGTGTAACTAATCAAATATATTGTACTACTATAATTATCAGTTATATTTGTCACAATAACGAATTTATCCCCATGAAGGTAAATAAAGTCCTAACTCGAGTTTGTAGAATTACAATATTTTGCAGTGAGTCTGGCTTTGTGGCGTATCAGCCAAAGTGAGTTGTATGTGATCCCCTCTACAATGCACCCTCAGCAGTATCAGCAACTGAACGAATTTGAGAGAGGTAGTACTATAGACTTAAGAAAAGTTGTGTGGTCACGCAGAAGTGTCAGCCATTGTCTTGATTGGAGCAATGTGGAAGTCAGACAATGTTGGCAACAGTGGGTCTAGGAAGGCGTACATAATTGACACAACGGATCTGGATGCTTCAGGGTAACAAGTGCTTGAGAGGATCATGCAATCACGAGAGCAAATTTAGAAATAACAATAATATCATTGTCCTGCACTCAAAGGCACATAACTTCCTCTATGCATCATGGCATCAAGGGATACCATTTGGCAATGACTGGCAGAAGCGTGATTTCGTTCTCATCATTCCTTTGGATGTCTACCACTGACCACCAACATAAATAGCACTTCGAAGTGTGTCCAGCCTGAAAATCCTGGATATTATCCAATTGGAGTCAAGTTTAATGACAAATCTTGGTTCTGTCTTGGCACAGATGATACTATATCTATTGAGAAGGCGTGGTCATCACTCCAATATGGAAACAAATGCGAGTGACAACAGCCATCACCTGATTAGAGCCTGGAAAGCCAATTCTTATGACAATGGATCTTCCCTAGTATTGTTACAAGGTACTTTCACAGCATGTCTGTATGTTGACAACATTCTGCAGTCAACTGTATTGCCTAGGCTGTCACATATCTTCCAGGGGCTGTTTACCAGCACCTCACACAGCAAGACCCCATTATTAATGTCTCCGTGGGATTCAGACCCTCCCATGGCCAACCAGGTTCCCAGACCTTTCACCAATCAAATATGTATGGATATATGATGGAAGATAGTTGCAGCCCCATCGCAGAATGTGACTGACCTAGCCCCAACAATTGCAGGACATATGGCATAACCTGTTACAGAACAACATTAGACTATTATTTGACATGCAGTAACGTACATTGGCATGTATCGCAGCCAGAGGATTTACTATGTGTTAACATGTGATTGTTATGTTGCTGCTACTCTGTACTAAAACCTTTGGCAACGAAAATGAAATCGTTCCAGCTTTATATCCTCACTGAGTTTATGAAGTTCATTTTTTCATGGTGTGGACACACTTTCTTCAAGGTGTGTCTTTTTTTTGCAACAGGGTGTATATTTGGAAACATCTTTATTTTTCTCCTCATTTAAAAGGAAAATAACATTTAGTTTAAAATCAAAGCAAAAAAAATGAAATCTATTTTACCAATGAAACAATAACAACAAATTATATTCAGTTTATTAAAACTGCTGCACTTTATAAATAGGATATTGAGAATCATAGTTTTGTAAAAAATTTTAGAAAAAAAAATGACAAGTAGTTTCTGCTACCGAAACAAATTAAACTTACAAGAAGAAATCACCAAATTGAAGTTGTCACATTAATTGGGGTTTTTCTGGTAAAATTTATAGATATAATAATATGGGTCATTCCACAGAAAACGTACCTTTTTACGTACAAGGCACTTATTTACTTAAGAAATATTCAAAGTTCTTCTTTCAGTGGTTATAAACAGCAATACAAACGAAGGAAGATATGAACATTGGTATTCTTTGTTCTTTCATTTTATTTCTATTAAATTTTTAAACAATAGTGAAGATATGTATACCTCCGTTACGTACCACAAGTGCTTCGTCAGAAGGGTGGTTAATTATTGCATGGATTTAAAGAAATATTGAATAAGTGAGTCACATTGTATTTCTTACATTAAAAGGTGAACTGCAGTTCCACATAAAAAAAAATGAGAAAATGTTAGCTTGAACATATGTTTTCAGGTTTGAAAGTTTGTCACAGACTTTCCCTGTATCCTCCGTTCTGAAGATATTTTAACAAATTCCCATTAGATGGCAATGGTATTCACAAAGAGTGGATGAAGGAGGAAAAGACGCCACTTTGTTTTAGCTCTGTCTTGTGTTTGGAGTAAAATAGTATGGTTTAACTATACTCTATCTAACAGTTTCTTCAGGATTCTCAAGACGGTTCTAATCTTTGTGTATCCTACGCTCTCAACTTAGACAAATAAATAACATTGAGAAAATACATAGAACTTGTTGAAGTTATTCTTAAATACGATTCAATTACATTTTAAAGGATGTTCACGAGCTAACCTCACAATAAGCATGACAAACTAGGGAAATTTTGCCGGAATGTATCCTCCGTTACATTAACATTGAATGGAGGATATTAATTTCGTAACAGAAGGTACAAATTCATTTATTTAAATATTATGAGTCTCAATAATTGATTTAGTATATGTACTTTATTGTTTATTATCATTATCTCAATAATTAATTTAAAATATTTATGATATTGGAATATTTGTTTATTATTATCGGTAAATTTCTTTTCTGCTATTTTGCGATAAGTTAATGTTCTGTTTAACCACTCAGTTTCAGAATAAATTGAAATTTTACTTAAATTATGAGTTATGCTTTTAAAATATGGTAGATTTCATTACTGTATCTTATACTCTGTTACAGTTGTGTATCCTCCGTCCATATCAAAATTTTATTTTATTCCTTATTTCATGAAAAAGGAAGAAACAATGTAACAATTCATTTTATAATTCATAGAAGCAATAATACTGCTTAGAAAATAAATTTCAGATTTGTTTGTCAATATTTTTTTTTTAACATTTTTGTCTCTTAAAAGGTACGTTTTCTGTGGAATGACCCATATATGTCTCAGCTTTCTGTTCCATAGGTCCTCCATGAAATTGACCAAAAATAAAAAGAATTTTTATTTATCAGAATAGCTTTTAAATAATAACACATGTCCAGTAGTTGACCAGTGTTTATTACAGTGTTGTAATTAAATGCTTATGGCAATGCCTTCTAATCCCCGCAAGATTTTATTTCAAGATTATTTTATTATATACAAACTTTCACTATTCTTAACTATCCATTGATGATATAATGCTGTAGGATGATCAGTATCATAAAATCATGGGAAATATAGGTTTCGACAAAACCAGTCAATATCATAAAACCACTAGTTTTAAAAACACTCCTTTGTTTTATAATATCCAAACATTAAAGCAGAATTTTATTAATTTATTTACTGTTCATCCTTTCAATTTTCATTTCTAAGACATTGTATTATTATTCTTGATTTATGGTTATTGTCTGGAAAAAATATATTATTTCTTTACAATAATCGAATTAATTAATTGAACTGTTAAATTAACAAAATTTTGAATGATTCCAAAATGTACAACAAAAGTATTTATACACTACCTGACAGAGAAAATGCCACACCATGAAGGAATGCTCAAAAACAGTCCCAACTGCTTGCATGGATAGTCAAACAGAACAAATGATTTAATTTTCAGATACATACAAAGCTCCAGTGGCCTAAAATAATAAGATGGTCAATAAGAACTGGGTCCTCCATTTTGGGCAATACATTGCTGTAATTCGGACTTGGCATTGTTTTGATGAGTGTCCGAATAATGTCCCGGGGTATCGTAGATCATGTGGTGTTGATCCGAGTCCACGGTTCATCTCCTACAGATTCTTGATTGGTGAGAGATCGGAGGATAAGGCTGGCCAAAGAAGCATCTACATAGCTTAAAAAGCATTTAGGCTGATCCAAGCTGTATGTGGCCAGGCATTATCCTGTTGAAACATCGGATTTTGGTCGCCCAGAAGATATGGTAGTGCCATGGGCTGCAGCACTTCATCAACATAGCAGCGTGCTGTTAATGTGCTCCTAATGCGCGTTTGAGATGAGTGGCTATTGGCGCTGATAGCATCCCAAACCATGACTCCACGTTGACAGGCTGTTTGACACTCCACAACAGCAGAGGAATCCGCCCGATGGTCACATCGCCTCCAGACTCTCACACAGTGATCTTCATTGGTGAGACAGAAATGGTAATCGCCACTGAACACTACACTGTTCTATTCTGCACCCCTGGTGTGACACCATTCTAAGCGAGGATGATGATGGCTCGCTGTTAAGGGTAGCCTTCGTAACGGACAACAAACCTGCCGTAGCCATGCAGGTGCAACAATACGCATTTGATATCGGAGCATCCAAAACTCACTGTACACTTTGCAAAATGTCACCAATTGTGGATTGTGGGTGTGCTACGGCATGAAGTCTGATGCGATGATTTGTATGCTCTGACATCTTGTCTCCGAGCCCCGGTCCCACTGCAACGGTTCACGACGTTGGAGTCTTGAAGGCATTAACACTCCTTGTTCGTTCTCCAGACACAGTAACAGCAAAAAACACTGACTTCTCGCTTCCGGAACGGCGTCTTGAATGATGGCTTCACATGCTAGTTTTATATATCATGCACACAGTTTCTGTGATTAGCCAGAAGTTTTAATCATATGCATCTCTTGAACATGCGCATCCATTCTGCAATTTGAATGGCACTGCATTCAAATCTTCATGGTGTGGTATTTTCTCTCTCAGGTAGTGTATATATAATTTCCAGTTTGATTCGAAAGCACTTCTTTTAATTACAGTGATCTAGACCACTTGTTGTAGGTATTACGGAGGGTTAAGGTAGATAACAGTGTGCATTTTTTCTCATCTGTAGTTTTAAGAGACTCCCTTCTACCTCTTGTATTCTATATGCTTACCCGATTCCAAAGAATGGCCCTGTGGTTTCCACTGCAGGGAACTTCTGTTCAATTGTTCTTTGGAATATTTGACCAAACATCACAGCAAACTTTCCACAGATTGAGGATGACAATTACTAATGCCCCGTTTCAGTTGTCCAAATCCGCAGAAATCCATAAGGAATGCATCAGGGAACTTTACAGGGATCGAAGTAAAGCGTCTGTTTGCCTCTCCTTCCTCCGATAGTATTCTAATGATGAATGGGCAGTACTGCTGGACGCCTTATCCATAAGGATGTGCACTTTGTGTTGCTAGTTGCCATAAAAACGAAGGATGTCAACATCAAAAATAGGATTCATCACATTCTTCTGAAATTCTGTTGCATTAACCTTTGCACTGCTAGCCACTCTATGCATGACCAGCTTGCCACATGAACAATAATCAGCCACTACCATGAATCCTTTGGAATACTTTTCTCTGCATTGTTTGATGAAATCCGATCGTCTTTTTGTCCTCTTTGACAGTAAAAAAATTGCTCTTGGTTTGTTGGTGTCATCGAGGTACATCTATGCCTCCTCCTAAGGTCACAACCCACTTCCATTTCTCACAGGCCATATACCTCTTATAAAGCTAACATCAATTTGTGAAATGTTCACGGATGTGAATCGGGCTAAGCTTGTGTCCACAGGCTTTCTGATGACATTCCATACGCATTGGCGGATTTCCTTTTGTAACCATTTGATGCACACATCTGATTGTCTCTAGGGATCGCAATGGTTGGGCACGGTTTTGTTGATATTTTACAGGACATCCATGGTCAGAAGGCTGGTGATTCCTCACTTTATATACCATTTTCCACACATTGCTCACTGAAATGGTCAAACCCTGCTCCTTACACTTCCAAACAATGACAGATTGACTACAATTTGCAGCAGATTAGAGATGTAACCTTCCCAGAAACAATTCACTTTCACAGCCATATAAAACAAAAAAATTACTGCAAATGCTGAGTTTGCAGCTGTAGCGCACGTTTCAGCCAGTTCCATTATGAGGGAAGTTCCTGAATGAACTAGGGCATTGTTCTCTGCCTTAACCCTCTGTTTTAGTTATTTTTATTGAAGAGTTTTTCTGAAAATAAAAATTCTTTTTTGGTCTATTTTTGGAAACTAGAACCTATGGAGCAGAAAGCAAAGATACAAGTCTTTTTATTTTAAAATATATATAAGAAACAACTTAAATATCATAATATTAAAATAAAAACCATAAACACCATCTTCTCAAAATAATTCTTCAATACACTTAAATATTTCAACTCTCTTAGCGAGAGTTTTCATTGGGAAACTACATAAGAGAAATATAAATATCCCTTTTTCTTTTCAACAGAAATAAAGAATAACAATCATGAAATAAGACATTACATTCAAGAAATAAAATGTTACAATGAATACACATCATTCATAAATTATATTATTATTAATAATAATCATGAATATGAACTGTTATTATTAATAATCTTGAAATAATGTTACAATCATATACAGTGCAACTTGGATAATTCGAAGCTGAAGGGACCACTACAAAACTTCGAATTATCCAAAACTACGAATTAAACAAGTTACATCTTTTAACTTTAATATCAGGTCCACTGAATGCTTGAAAAGATTATTCTGTCAATAAGTAAATATTTATTCAGAAAGATCATGGTATGAAAGACTATACACTATATGTATGTAAACAAAATAAGATTTATATTACGTGAGCTATAGTACATATTACATTAATACAGAAAAGTATAGTTTTTCAAAACATTGTGCAATGTCTGATTGTTTTGTAGAATTCAGTCGCATAAGATTAGCAAAATCATCAAGCATGTTTAGTGAATGGAAAACAGCTTCACTTACGTTGGTTTGTCCTTCAATGTACAGAGGAAATTCGCCTAAATAAAAAAGCGCCTCCGACGATGAAGGATTGGTGTCACTTCTTCCTCCTCAATTTCATCGTCGATATTGTATACCGCTGCACTCGTCTTATTTAACACTTCTGATAAAATGTCTTGATCTGACAGATCTCCACAAACTTCCACGTTTTTGTCCAAATTGACGTATTCTTCGAATGTCACGCCCGTATTGTTATCCCATGCTTCCGGTGGCAGGGGGACATTTTCTTCTATGAACGCAGCTGGGTCAGTTTTATTAGTAAATCCTGCCTTTCGAAAACAATTTGCTATTGTTGTTTCCGTTACTTGAGACCATGCATTGTGACACAATCGTGCTGCATCAAGGACACTTATTACTGGTTTTTTTGTTTTTGTCCTTGAAAGAATGTCAAAAGATTTCGAATGAAAAGGCATCTGTAAAAATGCTTGAAATTTTTTATGATACCCTGGTCCATCGATTGCACAACTGAAGTCATGTTTGGTGGGAAAAAAATAACCTTTACATTGTCCATATGTGGAATAGAGTTATGCGCAGTGCAATTGTCAATAAACAAAAGAATTTTTATGTCATTTTGTCGAAACGTTTTTTTCAAGTTTCAGCAACCAATCTTTAAAAATCTCTGCAGTCATCCAAGCTTTTTTATTTGATTTATATTCTATTGGTTTTGATTTGACATTTTTAAAACATCTTGGATTAGCAGATTTGCCTATCATGAGCAAAGGCAGCTTTTCACTGCCATCCATGTTAGCCCCAATCAATAAAGTGACTCGTTCTTTAATGTTCTTTCCCCCACTGCAATGCTAATTTGTGCCAAAGGAGATTCCATTTCTTTCCTTAAATCCAACCAACCAACCAGTGCTGGCCTTGAAATCACTTTTTCCGAAACCGTCAGAAAATTCTTCCGCTTTTGCTCGAATAATAGGGCCACTCAGAGGAATGTTTTTGTCCCGCACTTGTTTAAACCACTTCAACATGCACTCGTCAACTTCAGGATTGTCCGGTTCTCTAGCTCTTTTGCGATTCTTTCCATTCCCATGCGTAGTAGCAGCGTTACTCAGAATTTTGTCCTTATTTTTCAAAAAAGTAGACAAAGTGGTCGGCGCTATCCCGTACTCGTTGGCGATTTGGCATTTCTTCTTCCTTTTCCATCTTGCGAATGACGGCGACCTTTTCAGCAAACGTTAAATTCTTGTACATGCATGGTTTACTGAAAGACATGGTGACACTGACAGCAGGAAGCTGGAATGGCGTTTGAAGCATCATGTGTCGAATTTCTTAACGATGAAACGCCGAAGTCCTTATGGTTCAAAATTTTTTTATAAAAAACTTCGAATTATCCACGATTTTTTAATATTGATTTAATAAGAAGTTCAAGGGACTAAGAGAAATCTTCGAATTAACCAAGTTGCACTGTATAATCGTTAATACAATATGATTTGTTACAATGAAAATTCCATGAAGAACCATACTAATCTATTCTAATTTCAATTTAGATTTAATATTTTTATTATTATCGGATTCATCTTTAAAAATTTATCCCTGTTTATGCACTTTGATAAATTAATAAATCCTGATTTTAAAATGAAACGTTCCGATTCGT
>JAFIDM010001028.1:17874680-17910030 GCA_023159025.1 Thereuonema tuberculata | reverse complement strand
CAGGGATAAATCTTTAAAGATGAATCCGATATCTTATGGCCTTTTGAAAAGATTATAAATAATAATAAAAATATTAAATCTAAATTGAAATTAGAATAGATTAATATTGTTCTTCATGGAATTTTCATTGTAACAAATCATATCGTATTAACGATTATATATGATTGTAATGTTATTTCAAGATTATTAATAATAAAAGTTCGTATTCATGATTATTATTATTAATAATATAAGTTATGTATGATGTGTATTCATTGTAACATCTTTTTCATGATTGTTATTTTTCTGTTGAATAGATTGCTTGAAATAGGTAACTACTACAGTGCAACTTGGATAATTCGAAGATTTCTCTTACTCCCTTGAATTTCTTATTAAATCAATGTTAAAAAAATCGTGGATAATTCGAAGTTCAACTTCCTTAATTCAAAGTTTTCTATAAAAAATTTCGAACCATAATGACTTTTCAGAGTTTCATCGTCAAGAAATTCGACACGTGACAACTGCAATCTCCTTCCCACCACCGTTCGACATGTGACGCTTCAGACGCCATTCGAGCTTCCTGCCATCAGTGTTACCATGTCTTTCAGTCAACCACGCAAATACAAGAATTTAACGTTCGCTGAAAAGATCGCCGTCATTCGCGAGGTGGAAAAGGGTGTGAAGAAGAAATGCCAAATCGCCAACAAGTACGGGATAGCGCCGAATTTCGTCGGTACATTGAAAGACAAACCAACATAAGTGAAGCTGTTTCTGTTCACTAAACATGCTTGATGATTTTGCTAATCTTAAGCGATTGAATTCTACAAAACAATCAGACATTGCACATTTTTTTGAAAAACTATAATTTTCTGTATTGAATGTATTATGTGCTGTAGCTTACGTAATATAAATCTTATTTTGTTTACATACATATAGTGTTTAAAGCTTTCATACCATGATCTTTCTGAATAAATATTAACTTATTGACAGAATAATCTTTTCAAGCATTCAGTGGACCTGAAATTAAAGTTAAAAGATGTAACTTGTTTAATTCGAAGTCTTGGATAACTCGAAGTTTTGTAGTGGTCCCTTCAGCTTCGAATTATCCAAGTTGCACTGTATCTAAATAAAAGTTATTTAAATTTGAAATTAGTGCTAAATAATTTCAATATCTTTACCACCACCTTAGTGTTCTTCTGTAAGACTTCATCTGTCGTCTTTGTTCTTTTCCTTGCCATTTAAGTATCTGTAACGGGATCTGTAATATTTAATTAAATAAAAACTATTAAAAAACATTCTTAAAAATCGTGATGCTCAGGTTAATAATCAACCCGAAATATCACAAAGTGATTCATTTTCTATTAATTTGATTAATTAAGTTATAAGAAATCAACAATTTTCAAAATAAACAATTAAAGCAGCGACTTTTTTTTTTTTAACAAATTGTCTAGTGATTAAAAGATTATAAACAGTCGTTTTCTAAATTTGTTTGTCTTATATTAAGTTGAAGCTTGCATTTTGATCTAGAAAATTTTTACTTATTTATGAAAATAGAAAGTTGAAGCAGGGAAAAAAAATAATAATTTATATAAAATAAAAAAAATGAGCAGTATTCATAAATTTTAACATTTATCAAGAAACTGTTTGGTTCTGAATCACTGAAGGAAAGAAAGGGTTGAGATTTCAGACGCGTAATCTCTAGCAGCTCTTAATACCAATTGATCTTAATATTTTATTTCAACAGATCTACGATCACGAAAGTACTAAGTCCGGACGACTGAATTTTCAAAAAAAAAATATATGAATTGATAGACAACAAGCAATGGCTAAAGTTCATGAGAATGTTTATACTATTACTTTATTAAATAAAATAGTAGATATAAAATAATCGGAACTCATTTATTAATTTAATTACTATTATCAATATTCTTGTACTAGATTTTAGATAAGTTTTTATAGAAATGTTTCATCAAACAACAAACAATCGCTGGATCTTACATCAAAGCCTCTCTAAACTTCCCTTTCCCACGTGGGTTATCTCTGTTTACGGAAGTTTGTTTATAGAGGGAGCCACCCGTATCCGGAGTTTCTTTCCATACCTCGTTTTCAAGATCACACAATTCAAGCGTGTGTTCAAGCGGCGGTGTTGATAAGAATCGTTAGCAGAGCAGCATTCAAGCCCTAAGTACTGGTTTTGCTGTCGGATGCAGCAAACCTTAGTGTGAAAAGAAAGGCGCTTGGGAAATGAACATGCAATGGGCTTACTTCCGTTTATAGATTCTATTACCATCTGTTGGTGGCAGCACATGTCTACTTAGCCGTGCGTTGGCTGGCGGGTACGCTTGTACCTTGCATAGATTAATCTATGGTACCTTGAAAACGAGGATTGATTGTAATTTCTGCCCTTTACAATCCTAGTCTCAGAAGAGCAATTTGTCAGTCCAGTTTTACCTTTATTTATCAA
The DNA here is from genome assembly GCA_023159025.1 of Thereuonema tuberculata. Taxonomy (NCBI): domain Eukaryota; kingdom Metazoa; phylum Arthropoda; class Chilopoda; order Scutigeromorpha; family Scutigeridae; genus Thereuonema; species Thereuonema tuberculata. The sequence continues at coordinate 17,907,587 of JAFIDM010001028.1, read as the reverse complement.
CTATCATTAATAAATAAATTATATACGTTTATTCCATAAAAATACAATCCCTTTTAACGATTTTTTTTTTCTTTTCAACAAAGCAACAGTTTATCAAAATAAATCATTTATTTTTAGATGGAACTATTGCTTTATAACGCTGATTAAATGTATTCATTGAAAACAGAAAAATCTAAATAATAATATTGTTTTTAATTAAATTTATTTTATTATTATAATCCTGATATCTTATTTCTCTGTAGCTTATCCATATTTTTTAATTCTATATTAAATTTTTAACAGTTTTGCAAACCATTTAAAACGTTTGTATTCAAAATAAAGGAAAAATATTATTATTATTATTATTTCTCTAAGGTGTTTTTGTGTAGGTACGCCATATCTCCATATCTATTTCATCAAAATCAATGATTGAAACATCATTTTGAAGATTACGTTCCCGTTAATGACGAAAAATAAATAAATTGTTTAAAATTAATGGTCTCGTCAAAAAACTTTATTTTAAAAACCTTTTTATAAAAATGTAGACACGCTTTAACAGAAGCGACTTATCTTTCGAAAGCGAAACAACATTTCAAATAATGCTACAGGGTCGTAATCTTTGAATACAGTATATCCTTTATTGAATAAAAATGCACTTTAAAATGATATTTTATCGTTTATTTAATAAGAACAGATAAAAAAACAAACAAAGATTTATATTTTAATAAAATAAGCGATTTATTACAATAAATTACAATGAGATTTATCAACTTCTCACGTATCATTTCTCAAAGATGTTTTTTTTATTTCCCTTAATACTTCATCAAAATCAATGATTGAGATATCATTTTGAAGATTACATTCACCGCTAATGACGAAAAATAAACAAATTGTTTAAAATTAATGTTTTCGTTAAAAAACTTTATTTTAAAAATCTTTTTATATAAATGTAGAAGGTGCCATCTATTGACAATCTGTTCATTTATTTATTTCCACATTACCATTGGGCGACTGATCAAGATATCATGTGAATTATTCGCACGGGTCAACCTTTTTATAAAAATGGAGAAGGCGCCATCTATTGACAGTGTGTTTAACTAACATGCACGACAGCTGTTGGATTTGTTTATTATTTCTCAAAGGTGGTTTTTTGTTGCGAATTATTTGCACGGGTCAACTAGTTATTATTATTATTATTTCGTAAAAGTTTCAAACCATGAGTTTCCCCAGCAAAGACAATATGGCGGGTCAAGGACCAAAGCACATATTGCCAAGTGTAAAAAAAAAAAAGTGTGGAAGAATAGTTAGGGATGTGTGGTTGTGTCCATAAATGTCCTAACTATGCGTATTGTGTTGAGTACCACAGCCTTCTGCAGTTGTGCATAAGTGTTTTTGTGAAGTGCTGGTGTGCTGATTGGTGCAATGTGTGAGGCACCAGACCAGTGGCGGACAGGACGATGGGTACAACAAGTATTCGGTTCTGCCTCCATTGCTTCTGGAGCTCGTGTGCTAGATCTGTGTATTTACTGATCTTGTCTACACGAGTTTTCTGCATGTTCTTGCTGATAGGCACTGCAATATCAATGCAATAATAATATTATAGATAATTTTTGATTTCTTAATTACGAATACATTAAATCCTAAAAAGGGCGAGACGAAATTACAAGTTTGTAGCAAACAAAATGTTATTAATCTTATTGTTTCTATAATATATTATATATTCTCAATCCCAACCCAATCTTACTAAAATTCTCTACATGTAATTGTTTATTAGAAAGGTCTTACTTTCGTCAAGCTTTTGATAATTAAGTTATTTTCTAATTAAGAAATTAAAATTATCAATAATAATAATAATAATAATAATATTTCTCTTCATTTCTGAAAATAATTTTAAAATACGTTTGCAAAACTGTTAAAAAATGTTAATAAAAATAGAATAAAAATAACGAGAAGCTACTAATTAAAAAGACTTCAGGTTAATAGTAATAAAAGAAATAAGGTTTTTCTATATACTTTCAATAAACTGGTGTTTACTTTTAATCAGCGTTAAAAAGCAAGAAACATATCTGAAAAAAAAATTTTTTTTTTGGTAAGTTATTACTTTATTGAAAAGAAAGAAATTAATTGAAGTGCCTTTAAATCCCCTCCACTTACGTCTACCTCCATTGGCTGAACTGATTTTGAGGAGATCAATAGAGTTTCAGGAATTCAACACCAGGTGGCACCAGTTGGAATTTTAGTCACTCCGATCGTCTTACACCAGTTAGAAATGATACAGCAAATATTTTATGGTGATTAGAAATAATTACTGAAGTTTACTATATTTCGGACAGAAGTTTCTTTATTTAAAGCCTGTCTTTCTGTTTTCTTCCTTGCTATCTTGTATTTCTAACCATTATAATAACGCACCTGACATAATTTTTGTAGGATATTTGTGGTGATTATATTTTGAATGAAAAATATATTTTATATATTTAACTATCCCGGAATGAAGTAAAAAATTATGAAATTTAGGTTTTTATTTTTTTTATAAGTGGAATCTATTTCAATCTTCTTTTCATTATAAAATAATGTAACAATAAAAAAACCGATTGGTTAAACGGAGAATCTTTCCTAACATAACAAACTCCTTTGAAATTGGCTGCTTTCTATTAGCTTTGGAGTGAAATTCTCATTGCATTAGAAACAGTCCTTCTACAGTTGATGAGATTCAACCCCAAGGAATCGAATTTAAAGAATAAAACAGCTTTAGCGTTTCGCCTTTTTTTTTCAATAACTTTTATAATTATTTTGTGTAGAAGAAAGAGAAGTATTTAATGTTTAAAAAAAAATAGTCCTTTTCTAAAGGGATTCAAAAAACTCCTGGGTTTCCCAAATGTAAGGAGATGAAATCCATTCCTAATATACTCGTGGTTATTTTTTTCTTTCTTACATTCAAAACGCACTCAGGGAAAATAAGAATTAAAGGAGGTTTGAGCCTCTTAGAGGATCGTATGAATTCAGATTTAATTTAATAAGAATTTTAAAAAGTAAAGGCATTATTTTTAATAAGCTTAAATTGCGTGTTTTTTTTTTTTTTTCAATATTAAGAAACGATTGATGTTCAAAGTCCAACCAAACTCAATAATCCTCTAATTGAAGCCTGAAGGAGATGAATTGTATCTTAAGATTCTATCCACAAATGGAATTTTGGCTAACTGTGCTGACAAATAACAATAAGTACATTTAAAAAAAAATTGAAATATTTGGTTTCAATTCATTTAATTAATATCAGTTATTGGAAATTTGTTAAAATGTTGATAAATAAAATAATAATATTAAAACAAGACCTGATGTTAAAGAATCATTCCTATTATATGAATTAAAATATTACAGCCAGTGAAAATAAGTTACTATGAAAGGAGTATATGATACTTCATCCAGTACTGATTAAGGGGGGGTGGGGTGGCAAAAGTTAATTATTATTGCATTAAATAGTGAAAACAGCTACAGGGGTGACATGGGGCAGACTTGCCCCCCTCCCCCCTCATAAATTTCCTAGATCCGGCCCTGACTTCATCTATTAGAGGAAGTGGGAATTAAACTACTATTATTCGGTTGCTTGGAAAAAACCTAAAAGAGTAACAGTTTCAATTATTTATTCATTTATTTGGAAATTTGAATCGCAAAAATTGTTTTAGGATGATGAATTTTCTTTTTTAGATTATTGAAAACTACTTTGTTGACATTAACCTACTGATTGAAAATGGACTCGGGTGCAGTTGATTGATTGATCTACCATGAAGTCATGTTAATACCAAGTTTAAAAATGTGAGAAAGGAATCATTTCATCAAAGATCTCTTTTCCCAATGGTTAATGGGTCTGTTTCCCCGCAATAAATTTTATTGAGGGGGTGGAGTCATTGGGTCCCAAAAGTCACCATCTTTGTTATTCACAAATAATTCAAGTAAATGCAAAAACAAAAAAAATCAGATAAAAGTTGAAAAACAATGAACGACATTTAATTCCGAAGAGGATCTTCGCATATTTAACTAAACTGGATAAGAAAAAAAAAAATGTTGTTTTGTTTTATTGTAATTTGAACAGTAAATGCTTAAAAATTGTCCTTTTGCCAAGTAATCAGAAGATTCTTAATTTTGTTTTGTCATTTTTCAGTTTTGTATAATTATTCTGATAGCATTAATGAAGTAGAACTTAAGAAGAAAAAAAGAGTGAATTAAAAAAATCTGGATGTTACATCTTCCTTTTTTTCGATTAATTGACTAAAGTTCTTTTTAAGTTCCTTTAAAAAAGAATCCTTCCCCCTCCTCGCTCAAAAACAAAATAAAGTAGAACCAGTTGTTTAAAATGGGTGAAATATTGTTTGTTTTTTTTTGTTTATTTATTGATTCATGTTTTTGCTAATTTTTGATTTATTTTAATTTTGTTGAAATTCTTGTCTCCTATTTGATATTTGTAATCTTACGTAAGATGAAATAGTTCACTTCTGTATTCCTTATCACCTGAAAATGCTAGTGTTCTTTAAGTTTCAGTAAATAGTTTGAAGAATTGAGGTTTTTGTTTTTTAATATACAACTTTTATGATTTTGTTTGTTGATTGCTATCGATATCAATCTGTAGGACAATGAAAAGGTCTTCGTCTGTATTTCACATACAATTCAAGTCATGAAGAAACCAATAGGTAAGTTTTTAAGAAGTTTGTACTATAACTAAATGTTTTAACGTGTCGGAATATAATGTAGTAAATGCTTGCTTTTTCAAAACGTCTTGTAAGGGGATTTTATTCAGTTTGCTACAAGTTTGTAGTATTTTTTTTTTGTAGAAATATAATAAATTAAGCTGTGCTGGCGTGGTCGTGCGGTCTCGGCGGCGGCCAGCCGTGGCGACCAGTGCGCCAGTACCTGGGTTCGAATCCCGGCAGTGGCATGGCTGTTTCAATTTCCTTTCCTGTGTTGTCCAGCCTCTTCTTCACTTTCTCTTCGGTCTGACGTCATTCCTTAATGGCGTCCTGGGGGCAGGCAACGGGAAACCACCCCCAGTATCTTTCCTCAGGTGTTTCTAGGAGATCCATGTGAGACCTCCATAGAACTGGACCTATCTTCGGACAGAAAACTATGGACTATGGACTATGGATAATAAATTAATGAACAAAGAAACAAATGAATGATTAAATCTTACCATTCCCTATAACAGTTACTCGTAGATATTTGAGTGATTCTACATTTCACCAGCTGCAATGGTTAAATCTTTTCTTTTATTTTGTGAAGCTTTTATGTAATCTGCAAAGAAATACAGAATAGATCTTATTGCTGTTATCACAAATAAGTACAAGGTTCAATTACATTAAATTTTGTAAAGTACCTAATACTAGAGTCCATTAATTTCTTCCCCAATATGATAGCTTAAATAATCACACTCGGAAATTGTTCTTGCTTTTCTGTTTCAAGTGTATTTTTTTCTTATCGATAAAAATTATAATTTCATTGTAAAACAAATTTAATAATTTGGGCAAAAAAACAAAAGTGAAAGTAAAATGATAAACGTGGTTGCCATGAACTTGCTTTCATTCATTGTGATTTTCATTTTCTTGTTTCATTTCTAAATGGATCTAAAGTGTCTGTTTGTTTTTACTCAGGATTGACACAAACTCCTTCAACAATGAAATAATGGAGTGAAAACTGAAATGAATTAAACTCTTGAATGATTTGTCTCTTGAACATGAAACTTTTTCCAATTCTGTTCTTGTGTTCTTTGATTTTTTAAAGTGAAAACACACTTTATTCTTTTTGTCTTTTGTTTGTTTTAAGGATCTGAAAAGTTAGCTGATGAGGATTATTTGCCGTCAGAGCCAAGTAAAGGCGCAGAAGAATTCATCTGTGGTTGGGGAGCTGCCTTCATAAATGTCATTATTACTTTTCCAATTAATAAAGCTATGTTTCGCCAGGTAAATAGCCATTGATAATCTGTTTTCTAATAAATATAGTTAAAGAAGACAGGAACTAATCAAATAACCATTTTCATTCCGTTTAATAAAAGAATCTTAGTATTTACAGGACTTCTATATACCGGAGGTAATAGGATTGTGGTAAGACTCAAATATTATTTTTTCAGGTATCCTTGTAGTGTAATGCAATTTGGCACAATAATGACAATACTTAAGAAAATACGAAAAACACCGTTTTTCTATTTGTTACGTGGGAAGCAATTGAACGAGCCCAATTATGCAGAGACGCCCACGGTGGACATTTTGAGCAACTTACATGAGCCAATGGATTTCTTTTCTATGTTCTTAGCTGTCATTACAATGAATATGTCTTTTATTTTCATTCAATAAAGTATAGGAATAAATAGCAAGGTTTGTTTTTCCAGTTTCCTCATACGTAGCACATTCGAACAAAACATGTGCAAGTGATACATTGTTGAATTCCAAATTTGTAGTAGAATTTAAATATGTCTAAATAGACAGGGTGTTCCATTTAAGATTGCAAAGTTGATGTAATTTCCGTTTAAACAGGAAATGATGTTTCAAAAAGGAATACAGTGTTTTCCGTATTCTTTAATTTATCATTACTGTGCAAAATTGCATTACACTACAAGGATACAAAAAAAAAAAAAAAAAAAACATTTGAGAGATATCAAAATCTTGTTACATCCGGTATATATATATACAGTCGGACCCCGATTTAACGAATTCATCGGGACCGAAAATTTTATTCGTTAAATCGGGGGTTATTCGTAATATCGGGGTCCAAAATAAAAAATTTCTGCACATTACCTTATGGAACCGCCCTAATAAGCAACTATACAAAAATATCCGTAATTAGAAATTGTACACTTTATTCAGCAGCTAATAATACAGCGAATAATTACGCACTAGTTAATTTGAAATTTTAAAGTATGCACTAACTAATGTTTGGCAATTTCCTTGATTCCTGACTCGAAAAAGTTCTTTTTCAACTTTATGGAGAGAAGAAAATACAGCGTCATTTATATCCTGCTGCATTAGATATGTTTAGATATGATTAACCAAACTAACAAAAAAAAATTTTTTTTCGGCTATTGAAATAATTCGTTAATTCGGGGTTTCTTATTCGTTAAATGGGGGTTTTTGCCTTCATTTTAATCAGGGAAAAAGAAAAATTCGTTAAATCGCGAAATTCGGTAAATAGGGGTTTGTTAAATCGGGGTCCGACTGTATATATATATATATATGTGTGTGTGTGTGTGTGTGTCCAATGTGTTTGTGTTCACTATCATACTATACACACAAGTTCATATGCCACCACGTCCTACTTGACATTTTTTGGAGCATGTTTGGTGTGATGGTTCAAAATACGTCCTCAACTGCATTGCTCAGTTCCTCATTAGCAGCATATTGACATTCAGACACATAGACCTTGATTCCCCATAGTAAGTTGTCAGGACATCGGGGTGACCATTTCAATGGAGCTGGCGATGCTGGATCACCGCGATCAATCCAGCATTCTGGAATATGTTCATGAAGAAACCCGCGCACAGTAAGAGCGAAGTGAGCAGGTACCCTGTCTTTCTGTCCTACTGTATCCATACGTGTTCCATGATACCTGTGTCTTCAAGCTGTGGGATTAACCATGTTTGTAACATGTGTAAATAAGTTTTGCCATTGACATGACCACTAAAAAAATATTGTCCAAACAAAATGATGTGATGTCATCGCAGCTCATATCATTACATGAGATGGATTCCTCTCCAACTCCAGTGTGTTGTGTAATGAAGGTTGTCTTTCAACCAAAAGACAATATCTCTGTTGCGTGAACTGGTTGATAAATGGCACAATCATCTGAAAACAGCACCTTTGCACTGGACACTGCATTAGGAAATTGTGGTAATAAAGCACTGCATGCTGTTACATGCTGATCCTGGTCTCCATCCAATAACTCGTTGACGAGCATCGGGCGAAACGATCTGACTTTTAGATTGTTCTTCATGTAATCCTGCATTGTTGTTCTCATTACATTAAGTTAAGCAGCATGTTTCCGTGTTGATTTCACAGGAAATTGTTGAATCGAAGCAGCAACTGCAGCACATGTTTCTAATCATGTCTTCTTTTTTCCACTCTGCAGCCTTCGTTAACACTGCCTAAAGCAAAAGCAAGTTTCTCCCAATTGAGCATTGTTGCTTTTCGAGGCGAGGCCTTATTAAATCTTTCCTGGAATGCTCCCATTATTTGTCTCGTTGTCGTCCGTGCACCACACACTTGCCACTAACTGCTCCTCAATAGCACTATTACCGCTTACGACTGCCATGGCTGAATACTGCAATCTTATGACTGCAAAACTCATACACTTCCTCGAATGCAATAATTCTAGCAAGCAATAATATACCTGCATTCTAGTGTCAATAATTGAAATAACATTCAATACTAAATATTTACATATATTACTACATAATAGGGGTCTCTGGGAACTTCCCAATCACACTGTATATACTGGGTGTCCAAGAAATAACATGAAGTGTTTGAAACACCATAAATTGATAAATATTAGGCGTATCGATTTCGTACTTTGGATTGTAAGCTTGTGGGTCATGGGGAGTGCAATCATGAGAAAAAAGTTTCTAGTTCACATAGATATCACCAGAGGGCAAGTGGCGCTGCTGTCGGCTACGCAGTATCTTGATGGTTTTCATTGCTTGTTCAAATTTGGAATTGTGGAATAGAAAGGTTGGATTCACAGAAAATGTTCAATTTGTCCTCCATCCTCAGAGATCATTTGCATTTGATCCATACTGTGCTCTATAATATGTCGGAGCAATTCATCATTCAGACACCCACATTCGCATCTTATGGCGTTTTTAAGTCCTGTAGCATGTGCACCCTACCTTGTTAGACTTTATCCTTTAGTTAACCCCAGAGCCAAAAGTCAATAGGATTGATATCAGGGGATTGTGCAAGCCATGTATAAGGATAATGCTTGCTTATTACACGATCATTAGGGATGCACTCTGCAATCGTTTTCCTAGCAATACATGATGTGTGTGGTGTAGGTTTATCTTGTATGAAGACTACTGTGCTTAGGGCACCATGTTGCTACTAGAATGGAAACACTTGGATTCATAATAAAGATGTGTAGTGAACTCTGTAATGGTTCAGGTGAACCATATGTTGTAAATTTGTTATCAATAGTGATCCTCTGATACGCCTGTATTCACATAATGCCTTAGTGGCATTCGAATGTAACTGATAATAAAGCTTCCTGAGGAAAGTGCAGTCAACAAGTGTTAATGTCATTGCTGTGCTCTTGTTGAAGACTAGTGCATGAGTCATCATGAGCTAGCCTTTTCAAGGAGAGCTCATTTGCATAGCTGATAGCAGCGCCACTTGCCCCCTGGTGGTAACTATGTGAACTAGAAACTTTTTTTCTCATGATTGCACTCCCCATGACCCATAAGCCTACAATCTAAAGTTTAAGATCGATGCACTTAATATTTATCAATTTACGGCTCTTCAAACACCTCGCGTTATTTCTAGACACCTGGTATATATATATATATATATATACAGTGTTACCTCCGAATAACGGAGAGTCACGGGACCGCAAGTTTTGTCCGTTATTGGGAGGTGTCCGCTATTGGGGAGGACTGTCTTTTTTTTAATTTTTTAGCTTATAGCATGTCATTTAATGAAAAATTACATACAATCTTAATTAAATTTCTACAATTATCATTGCGATATGAGAGAATACGAACAATTGCAAATTATTTACTATATTCCTTTTTAAATGAGTGCTAATCCGTTTGTCTTACTTAAAATAATGATAAAATTAATTACAGTACAAAATTAATTTCTAGCCATCCATTTGATGCCTTAAACGTGTCCAATCCTAAAGTTTGACCGACTTCTCTGGCTTTTTCTTGATGGAAAACACCGCTTATAGGAATGTTCTTTGCACGAGCAAAGCGGAACCATTTTATCACCATTTCGTCTATTTTGCTTTTAGTTTCAGTTTTACATATAATTTCGAATTTTCGTTTGAATTCACCATCCACATTTTTCTAATCTCATCTTCGTCCTTCAAAAGTTCACTTAGCTGAGTTTTTCCAACTTTAAAACGTTCAGCAAGACAACGCACACTCAGGTTTTCTTGTTCAGCAACTTCATTGAAACATCAATTTTATCTTTCAGTGCCAATCTCTTCCTTTTTGACGCCATTTTAATTCACACTAAATTTAATCAACACGATTATAGGATAGCTTTATGAGGTATTGATATTTACATAGCAACTGCAGTGAAAAAAAGGGCCTCAGATTCGTGCATTGAATCATGGGACACAGATACAATGTATCAATGTATGGGTCACCGATGTCACCGAAATGTTAATAAAAAAAATTTACAGTTAAAATAACTGTCCGCTATTCGGAGTGGATAACATGGAATGTCCTATTTTAAGGGACTGGGACCCGCAATAATGTCCGCTAATTAGAGGTGTCCGCTATTCGGAGTGTCCGTTAAAGGAGATTACACTGTACATATATATCTAAACAACTAAATATATATTACATTTATTTATTTACTTATTTATCTATTTTATCAAGAAATTTGAAGATCCATTTAGTATTTTTTTAAATGAAGAGTTTTTGTTTTTTGATGTTTTACATAAGAAGTGACTTTTTTTTATTTTTTTATTAATGCTTTTTCATTGATATCTTTGTCTCATTATGTTAATATATTAATATAAGGAAAGATTATGCTATTGACATTTTTATGGAAATTATGAATACAGTCATGTCCTGGACTTACCTATGCACGCACTTATGTAGACTTTGCATTGAAACCGTACCCCAAAGTTATGATATTTGTTTGTGAGTGTATTTCCACTACATTTCATCAGATTTACCATAAGTCTTCTTAATTCTCCCTCTTCTTGACATTCTATCTATTGAAAAGTCTTCAAATCTTCAAAATAAAAACAAAATAAACGTATAAAACCATACATTTATTGAAATAAATATTTCTTAATTTTATTTGTAATAAAATAAATACAAGTGACAAAAAAGGGGAAATGGGGGCTATTTACAAAATAGAATGCATGATTTGTGATGCGTTCTATCTTGGAGAAACCAAAAGAACAATAAAAGAACGGGCATTGGAGCATAATTCATACATAAAAAACAAATTAGAGGAGAAATCGGAATTGGCTGAACACTGTATGAATAAAAATCATTGTGTAAAAAATGAAATCAAAATTGTATGTATTGAAAAAGATTGTAAAACGAGAAAAACCATGGAAAGTCTACTAATTAGAAATACCAAAAAGATAAATATTAATAGAAATGAAGGTGTTAATGTAAACAAATTTATTGTGGAAATGGCCAAAGAGTTTAACAATATATGTATTTCAAATTGTAAAAATAAGGTGAAAATTAAAGAATTAGGAGAATAGCATTTGTAAGTATTGTTGTAACAATACAATTTCATGAATGTCTCATATCTGTATCGTTTTCCTCTACTTGTTTGTAACGTATTGTTGTTGTTTTTTAGGCTTTGAGAAAGAAAAGAAGTCATGTCTTTTCGAAAATTAAGAAATATTTATTTCAATAAATGTATGGTTTTATACGTTTATTTTGTTTTTATTTTGAAGATTTGAAGACTTTTCATTTCATCAGATTGTTTTGAAAGATGGTTTGTATCTCTCTGACAGTTTCTCTTTGGGATTGTTATTAAATTTTTTATAACTTTTATGTTAGTGCATTCTTGTGATTAAATTAGAAACTAAATGTAGTAATATAGCTCCTAAGACAAAAGTTGTAAGGCTGTTATGTACATTGGCATCTCATTGTGTTTTTCTCAGTTATGCGGTTGTGTATGTGTGCAACAATTGCAGTGGATTACGTGCATTGATAGATGAAAAAAATGCATTTCTTTGACTTGCTGAAATAATTTCTGAAACCTAACGTGTCTGTGGTATGATTACATCTCTTGTAATTGCTGAAATAAGAAATTTCAATTTTCAACATTTGATCAATAATAGGAAGTTACAGAAATTTAAACAATGGTTATTTTTGAAAAGCCAAAGTTAATATCATTTCTCTTCAAACATTATATTACAAGGTGTGGCATGATTTGTTGAAAGCAAAGTTTGTATTTTCCTGTCCTTCACTTTCCCCTATTCTGTCATTTGTAAATAAATTGTAAACTAATAAATTAGTAGGTTTTAATTCTCTGCAGAAAAGCACTTAAGAAAGCGTCCTGTCAAGTAAGGAAATAAAAACCGCACTGATGCAGTTGAAATACGAGGCATGTTTTTTAAGTAAGTACCGTTTTGCAATAAAACCAAAACTAATAAAGATAGTGTCAAATTTTTTTTTATATTTTATTCCTGAAACATTAAGCTATTTTTCAACATAATTTCCTTGTTTGTTTAAACACGTATCACAGCGTTGAATCAGTTTTTGTATACCGATGTCATAGCAATCAGCCGCCGGTGAAGACAACCAGGATTCAACCGCTGTTTTCCCTTCTTCTCGGTTGTTGCCAACCGTTTACCACCAAGAAACTCTTTCAGGAAGCACAGTTGTGAACTTCCAATGACAAAATGGAAATCCTGCATCGCCTGTCTGCAGGAATTTTGATATCAACTGCATATACCAAATCATCTGTGATTACAGAAGGTCGCCCCGACCTTGTTTCATCATGAACATTGCCACACCCATCTTTGAACAATCTCACCCTTTTACGCACTTTGCTGGCTCTCATTGCGTTAGGGCCCGTACACAGGAAGAGTTTCTCGGTGGTAAACGGTTGGAAACAGACGAAGAAGGGAAAACAGCGGTTGATTCCTGGTTGTCTTCACCGGCGGCTGATTGCTATGACATCGATATACAAAAACTGATATAAAGCTGTGATGTGTGTTTAAACAAACTAGGAAATTATGTTGAAAAATAGCTTAGTGTTTCAGGAATACAATAAAAAAAAAAATTTGGCACTATCTTTATTAGTTTTGGTTTTATTGCAAAACGGTACTTACTTAAAAAACATGCCTCGTATTTGTTTCTCATCACTTTTTCCTTTTCCTTTTTTATTGAAATATAAGAAAGAGCTCAAACATTTTTTGAAACTGAAAGACTCCCAAAAAGAATTGACAATTTCAATAAAACGCCCATTATGTGACCTGATATTGTTATCTTTTCCTATTCTCATAATGCTCTTAATCTTTGCCATTTTCTCAGTTGTTCCCTTAGGTTTGAATTATTTGCTGTTAGTAAATAGATGACGTCAGCTACAATTATCATCTGTTTAAAACAATTCACTGCTGACATATCGTAAAAACCCATAAATTTAGGTATTTAAACAGTGGGGGACTGTTGTTTTGCTTTGTGATTGCAGGTTAGTCTCTAAATTTAAAAAAGAGAATTAAGAAGTGATAAAAAAAGCAAAACCTGCAACAAGAAAATAAAATGAGAAGCTTTAAATATCTAAGGGTTACCTAATATCACTAATGTTTAATATAAAGATTAAATAACCTAAATATTTCCGTTATGATTTGATTTCAGTCACTTGTCTATTAAACCAAAAGAATATAAAAATGCTTTTGAAGCCATCCACTATCAAAGTAACTCCATTTTCAGCTTTGAATTAAATTAAAATCCAATCGTGAAGGCATCAAATGATAGCCCATCCTGTTTCATTGTCAGTTTTTAATTTATTGAACTGCTTGAAATGATTACACACTTTAAATTACACTATTATTTTGTGCTGGATACCAATGCTATAGAGAGCTTCATTGCAATTAAGTTGATTCTTCCATGCAAACTGATTCCAATATGTGCTGGTGACTTCTGTATTATTATTTGTTCTTGACTGAAGATCAAACTAGAGTTTGTCAAATTAGTCTTTCCTGTTGTTTCGTATAAATAAACATGTTTTCACCTGTCAACATGTTATTGTAACTATTCATCACATTTTAGTTGAGTGTCCTACTTTTCATCAATATTGCTTTTATCAATTTTTTAAATGTAATATTCCTTTGCATATTTTGATGCTTCTAAATTCTAATAAAATCATTCATCTCTTTCATCTATTTTCCCACTTTTTTCAACTCTTGCAATTCATTTATGATACACATTTGATATTTTTTATAATCTAATTTTCTAGTTTCTTTTTCTTTATTTATGATCTTGGAACTTTTGCCCATTTACAATTGTTTTTGTAGTAGTTTCTGACTATATTACAGTAAGTCTTTTTAATTGCTCTTTAGTTTATCCAATTGCAATGAAGTATTTTAATGTAACTATTACATTACTGAAGTTTCTATTCACCTTTTATGTTTTTTTTTTTACTTTGTATTTTTTTGTTGTCTTCTTTATATTTCTATATTATAGTTTTTGGTTTTACCATATTTTCTGACTGTCTTAGTAATATTTTTATTTGTTGTCCTTTTACTCAGTTGTCATATTTCTTTCTTATTGTTCTATATTTTGATGTTTATAATTTAAACTTTTTATTGCTGTTGTTTGACCTTTGTTGGTGCAGCTGCTATTGCACCATAAAACCCAATCAAACAAAGAAATGTTGAGTGAATTCATCATTTATCCATTTGCATAAGTGTTATTAAAAACAACTGAACGTTTCATTTATTGACATATTTTTATTAATGTTTTTTGTTTGTTATTTTCTTTTTCTTTTTGTTTTAAAAATCAGTTTTTTGAATAGACACTATTAATACAAATTAAAACTTTGAATTAATGTTAACTTCATTGTTACCAAAACAAAATAAAAAACATTAGCCAATTTTGTCAAAATTTATTCAACATAGTTATTCAACAATTATACTAATTTTAAGATTACAATTAATTTCTGAAAAATCGTTTGAATAAAAGAAGAAAAATTGCTCTGGGACTTTGGTCTTTTTCAATGCTTTCCATTGAGAATTTTATTTCCATTTATTTTTGAAATTTTCTACAATAGTTGATATGATTTTGTGGCTGTGCAATGTAAAGAACTTCAACCGTTTCATCAACAAACTTTGAGTTTGTTGACGAGTTGACTTTCATGAAACCATCTTCCTCTGTAGTTGATCCTCTGGTGATAGGAGACAAAGGGAAACCAAACATCTTGTAATTTTCAAATATAAAGGTTACTTTTTTACTTTCTTTTTTTTTATTGGTTGAATTATTGGTTGTGGATTCTTTGGCTTCTTCCCCTCGAAATCTTGAAAATTACATTTTTTTTTTCTCTTTAGTTGAGTGCCGAACTTCATAATTTGCATAAATATTCATAAATTATTTATGACGGTACTTCAGGAAGTGTTCAAAAGATTAGACTGGGAAAAACAGGCATCAATATTTAATGGTGACTATTTAAGCCATCTTCGGTTTCAGATGATACAATTGGCCTCTCTAATGAAAGTATTAACCATGAAATCAATTACATTTCCAATGTAAATCTCTGAAATATTTATTTTGTCCCTTGCTTATTATGCATGCAATCAAATATTTTCTCAAACAAAAAAAATGCGCATTAGAAGGATCTTGGAAATGAGGCTCAGTCTATAGGAAGTCTTCTTTGCTATACGTGGTCGTGATTAAAAGAATAGGAGATACGCTCAAAGAAGGATTAAATATTAATAATTTATATGAAGCAGTAGAGGACGAGGAAAAAAAAATAGAGTAACAAATCAGTGGGGAGTACATTGGATCTGGATTTCGGTGACTCGCGTAACATTAGAGTAGAAAATCAAACATTTAGTCCCGACCATTGATAATTTATTAATAATCTTTGCAGCAAAATGGAATGTAAGGAAAGTTCACATGTGAGCTCTCAATTGTAACAGGCAAGGCACTGCACGTCCAGTCAATGTTTTGGGAGATGACATATGATGTTTTGAGGGCTTGTACTATAAGCTCTCAAAGTTCTGTCTAATCAGAGTTAAATATAGATTGGAACAACTGTGGCTGCCTTCTTCACTGGACCGTTTAACATATGATCATGGAAGTGTTAACAAACCAAAATCACCTTCCTAAATAATAATGAAGGAGCACCATCTGGGTATCGAGGTGCTAAAACACAGGTGATATCTACCTTCCCTGAGACATTGCAGTTCTAACTTAGGAGTTATCTCCTATAGTATGAACGTCTTCATCTATTACGACTTCATACATGGTCTTGCACCAGTCCTTACACATTGAAAGACTAGCCTTCACTGGTCAAGGAAGTTTGTGCTTCTGGCAAAGGATGACTTTTACAAGCAGAAAAAAAAGGAACAGGATCTTTAAAGGCAAAAATAACTTATTTCCTGCCCGAGTTCTGTTTTTGAATGTTGCTCACTAGGTGATATGTTTATTTATTTTTTTTTTTTTTTTGACACTAAAGGGTATAAATGACATCATGGGGAAGTAAAAAACAAAGTCAGTGAGTTCTAAATAACAAATTGTATGTGTATTACAGTTCACTTTTAGTTAAATAAATTATTCATTTTTAGTGAACAAAGTAATACATATTCTTTTGGTCCATCGAAGCAGATTCTATAAATTTATCATAATTTATCATCAAATTGAATGTTTCAATGTGCATTCATAATCGTTGTTTTGTTGCTCAGCTTAGTCCTAATTGTTGTTACTAAGAAGAATTTACAAGAAGTGCTAATATAATTAGCAAAGATGAATGAAAAGAACTTCATAATCTGTTCAGACATTCAAGGGCAATCAAAGGAAGGATTTCTAGAAGAAATATATATTTTCAAAAAGCTTTGCAAAGTTCAGAGAAATTAGCACAGATTAGATTTACTAAAGAGTTCTTGGACTGAATATAATGATGTAAGTAGAGTAATCATGAGAAAGGGTAATGATGCTCAGGAAACTGAACAAGAAATTGAAGAAGTGGAGAACAAATAGTGTCACAAAAAGCAGTCTTCAGAAAATATTAGAATGATTTACAAAATGAAAGTTATTTTCATAATGCAAGTATAAATCTGAATACTTCTGAAATGAAACCAGGTATTAAATTGTCAAGGATTGATTTGCCATCATTTTCAGGTGATTACCTACAATGGACGGTATTCAAGGACTTATTTACATTCATAACAATCAGAAGATTAGTAATTCACAGAAACTTTGTTGTTTAAAGAACTCTTTAAAAGATGAAGCAGCAATATTTGGAACAACAGATGCTAACTATATGGAAGGATGGCATCTTTTAACAGACATATATCAGAACGATAAACATATAATTACCTGTCATATTAATAAGATATTTACTCAACCACCCTTAAGTAATGAGTCACCTGTTGATCTCCAAATATTGTTAGACAACTGTAAAGCACGTTCTAGCATTACAAGTGTTAAATAGACCAGTTAACAATTGGAATCATATATTAGTATATTTAGTGAGTGAGCGAATGAATCATGAATCTTGAAAGCAGTCTTTTATTTCAACGTTTGGGATTAAAAAGATTCCAATCATCAACTAGGATTTTAGGCACAGAACAGTTGTCAGTATGTTCTCGAGGAGCAGTGCGAATGAATTTGTTTAATCATACTGATCATTTTCTATTATGGTAAAGGCATGAATTTTACCTAAAATAACTGGTCTTCTTCCAAATTGTGAAATACATTTGTCAAATTGCAATCAAGTTAAAAATGTGCAACTTGCTGACCCCAGTTTCAATAAACCTGGGAATATAGATATTCTTATAAGAGGAGATTACTACTATGAAATAATAAAACCAGAGGTAAAAAGATTAGAAAATGGAATTACATTTGTTTAAGATACTCAATTTGATTGGGTAATTTGTGGATCCATACTTGGAATAAAAGATCAACAGTCAATAGGTTTTCGCTTAATAACATCAGATATCAATACAGAATTATTGGAGTTGAAAGAAGTTAAGGGATGTAGTTTTCTAAAAGAAGAAGAACAGTTGTGTGAAAATCATTTTGTGGAAACATAGTTGAGAAGCGAGTGGAAGATACATACACTGCCTGCTTAATTGAAAGTGGACACCCATGGTATGGAACAGTTGCTTTATTTCAGCATGTCTAATAGCACATTCTGTGCCTTTTGCCCTAAGCACAGCATCCACATACCGTGGCATGCTCTCCACCAGTTTTTGATAGCAAGCAACCGGTATTTTTGCCCACTCCTCCTTCAAAGCCTGCACAAGTTGGATGTGTGTTTGCAGTCACATCGGACGCACATGAATCCGGCACTCCAATTCATCCCACAGATGTTCAATAGGGTTGAGGTCCAAACTCTGGGCGGGCCACTGAAGTTCCTGAACATTATTCTCCGGAAACCAGGCGCTGACAGCACTGGCCTTATGGCACAGGGCATTGTCATACTGGAACACAAACGCCCCTTCACCGAACTGCGACCACAACTTAAGAAACATGGAATTGTCTAGAATGTCCAGATACTGTGTGGATGCAATGGTCCCCTCGATCACAACAAAGAGACCATGTCCAAACCAGGAGAAACACGACCATACCTTCACACCACCACCACCAAACTTCACTGTTGGGATGACACACTCGGGCAGTAGCCGCTCCCCTGGCAAAAGCCACACCCAGGTGCGCCCATCCGATCAGTAGAGTGTGAAGCATGATTTGTCGCTCCACATAACGCTCTTCCAGCGGTCCATCGAGCAAGATCGTCGCTCTTTACACCAGGTGACGCGATGCTAGGCGTAAACAGGGATGATGTTAGGCTTGTGGGCCGCAGCCTGACCAATGTACCCTAAGGCATGGAGCTCCTGACGAATCGTCATGGTACTGACAGTTGTTCCTGTTGCCTGCTGGAAGTCCTGCCAACGTTGTTCCGCTGGAACAGCCCTGTTCTGCCATACCAACCGCTTCAGAGCCCTCTGGTCTCTTTCGGTCAGCATGCGAGCTTGGCCACCTACATGATGTGTTTCAACTCCTTCAAGTTTCCACTTTGTGATAATAGCACCCATGGTCAACTTTGGCAGGTTCAGTGTCGTTTCTGTGGCTCGCACACTCTGGCCGCTAATGTGGCAGCCTATGACTACTCCATGTTGAAATTCGCTCAGCTGCTTTGATGCTGGCATTTTACCTCAGCACATGGTTAGACACCAAATGACTCCAACTATACATGATCGTGTTGTTTTATAATGAATATATTCAAATTATTGCCCGAATTTGCATGGGTTGTTCTACTAAGGCAGGTGTCCACTTCAATTGAGCAGTGTAGTACAACTACCTTTTAAATAACAAACCTTATTACTTGGCAATACAAAGGATATGGCATTTCAACAATTAATGGGTGTTGAATGTCATTTACGTATGTTACCAGATTGCAGAATCCAATGTAATAATTTCATGGAAGAAGATATTAATCTTGGGCATATGAGTGAAATAAAAGATATTAAGGATGATGTAAAGGCTAATTATTTACCTCAGCATTTTGTTATCAAGGAAAATAGCACAACAACAAGATTAAGAGTTGGCTTTGATGCATCAGCAAAGATTACAACTGGTGTATCTTTAAATGACACATTTATGATAGTTAGAAACCTCCAAAACAGCATTTGTAATATTTTAATTCATTTTTCGTTGTTACAGATATGTCTTTGCAGCAGATACTACAAAAATGTGTCATCAAGTAATGATGCATACTAAAGATAGAGATTTTCAAAGGATTTTTTGGAGAAAAAATTCTAATGAACAAGTGAAAACATATCAGTTAAACACTGTAACATAAGGAACTGCTTCAGGATCTTTCTTGGCTCTTCAACAACTTGCTCAAAATGAAAAGGAAGCTTATCCACTCGCAAGTTCAGTTACTCTTAGGGATTTTTATGTAGGTGATATCATGACTTAGAGGCAATGATTTGAAGGGGGAAGTTTGCTCACTTCAATTTCAATAATTGATATGTTAAGAAAGGGTGGTTTTGAACTTCAGAAATGGTCAACAAATAATGCAGAAATATTAAATATCATTCCTACTAAAATGTGAGAAAGTAAACAAGTATTAGACATTTCAAATTACACAAGAAAAAAAATACTTTACTTCAAAAACTCATGTGTAATTTGAAGTTATGATAGAGCAGTATTTGAAAGTATTAGACATTAATTCTGAACATGTGGTTAAAACACTTAGTCTTCAGTGGAATCCAATAAAGGATGAGTTTGCTTATAAAGTAGTGAAAAAATTAATTATAAATATAATATAGTTCCTCAAGAAATAGTTCATAAATTATATTCTTATTGGAAATGTTGATTATATAATTAGCAAATGATACAGTGTAGTTATATTTGACACGTAGCTCATAGGTTGTAACTATTCAAGTAGATATCCATTAACTTGTTGAGAAGAGTAAATATTCACTCGATCTTAAAGGTAAGGAATTGTCCAATAAATAAAAGTTCAATATAATTTAATACTACTCCTATGAAATCAATAAGCACACTTGGATATCATCCAATAAAATATTATCTATACAAACACAATTATTAATTAATAACTCTTGATAATTATGAAAGTCTTATATTCAGTCAACACATTAGTCTTCGAATATCCACAAAGAAAAACAAATTTTCATAGATCATTTCTTTATGATTACAAGTTCTATAGGTAAATTCATCTCAATTTAATACAATATAATAATCTTGATGCACTGTTATCGAAAAACAATTAAATATCCTTCCGTAAATATTTCACAATTAGCCATTGTCTGTTTATCCTTGATTATCTCTTCTTTAGAATTCTTCTTCTTTCCAGATAATAAAATAAGTAAATGACCCTTACATTAGCTGCATCATGATTTCCATCAATTATTGATCGCTTTTTATTTTTGTCTCGATGCACAGAAATTTCAATGTCCTCCTAAAGAACATATTGGGCCCTGGCTACAAACATGTCTCCTAGTGTTTGATTTTAACATCCCGCATTGACCTCAGCAGAATATCCTCCGTTCATTCCTGTAAATAAATGCTAAATACAGAATATTAATGCTACTTGTAGATTATTCTGGAACTGCATTAATAATTCCCATTTTGGAGATATCAATACTTAGTCTTATATCTAATGACGTATTCTGCTCTGAGGATATCATCTACCCCAGGTCTCACAGCCATATCAATGATGAAAAAAACTAAATCGCCAAAATTTACAGAATTCATCATTCTATTTCTACAACGCAATTCATGACAATGAGAAAGAATAGATTCACTGCAATGCATGATGATCAAAAACGCAGTCTTTATATTTTTCATTATTCAATCATTGTTTTATTCCGTTCATCGTAATAGTTATGAGCATAACTATTTCAGACTCCTTCAATAACAAAGCTTCGTGAGTTGTGTCACTCTTTTATTCAACCGATTTAATTTAAATAATGAAAGAAGAAAACAAATAAATTGTTTATCCAACAATTTCCTTTACATCCAAAATTGTCAAGTAGCCATTTCAACAAACTAAGTAAAAGGCATAAACTTTCGGAAGTAGCAAAACTTTTTGAGCCTGTTGGTTGTTTATGTCCTGTAATCATTATAGCAAACATAATTTTACAAAGAGTTATGGATCAGTTGAGTTGATTGGGATCAATCTTGACTAAACAGTTTTGAAGATAAGTGGCTTAAATTAAAGGCTCAATTATCATTATTCGAAGACATAAGTGTACCTCATCAAGTGCTTATACCTGAAGGTAATTATCAGTTTCATGGCTTTTGTGACTCATCAGAAACAACATATGGTGCATGTGTTTATCGGAGGTCAGATCATCATGGAGAAATTTTAGTGCAACTCCTTTGTGCAAAAACAAAGAGTTACACCTGTCAAAAGAGTGTCTTTACGTTGACTTGAACTCTGTGGTGCTGTTTTATTAGCAAGACTTATAAAGGAAGTTATCACAACATTACCACTTGAAAGTGTTGTCAATTATTATATTTGGTGTGATTTAATCACACCAAATTATAATCATCCAAGTAAGTAATTTGTAGCTAAAAGAGCAATAATACCACCAGCTTACAAAGAACAATCCAGCAGACATAGGAGGAATAAAGATCTTAACATAAGAAACATTGGTGGTTTGGACCTGAATTCTTAAAATTGGATAAGGAAAAGTGGCCATCTAAAAAAGAGATTCAATCAATCACATTGGAACAGAAAATCAAAGTCGCCACCACCATAACCTTACAAAATGATGACTTGTTAAATAGGTATTCATCATTTGAGAAACTATTGCACATCACAGCTTATTGTTTTCGTTTTGTGACTAACTTTAAAAACCCAAAGGACAAAAGAAAAATAGGACCATTGTCTGTTAATGAAATTAATAATGCAATGTTATTTTAGATAAAAACAATATAAAGTAATGATTTCATTGACTTAAAGTTTTGAAAGGAAAACTTAAAAGTACATTTTCACATGTATCACTTTCACATTTCATTGATGAACATGGATTGATTGGAGTAAGTGGGTAGATACAAAAATTCAATTAATAAGACATGCTATTATCAAAAAAAAACAAATTTACTACATTAGTTTTAGAAGATTATCATCCTAAGTTTCTGCATCCAGGAACATAATTGTTGTTGGGCTATATTATGTCAGAAGTTTTGGGTTTTGAATGGCCAAAGTGTAATTCGTAAATTACATACAAATGTATGAAATGTTTGAAGGACAAAGCAACAACAATGAAACAGCAGATGGGAGAACTTCCAGCAAGTAGAGTCACTGACCTATTTTACAATCCGGTGTAGATTTTTATGGACCATGTTTAATAAAGAACAATAAGGGTAGAGGTGGAAAGATATCTATGGCATACGTAGCATTATTTGTATGTTTCTCAACTAAGGCAATTCATTTGGAGCTAGTTAGTGATCTTTCAACTGAATCATTTATTACAACTTTAAAACGATTCATTTCTCACAGAGGAAGGTCTACTGACATTTTCAGTGATAATGGAACCAATTTTGTGGGATCAAATAATGAACTTTGCATTATTTCAAATGGTTGAACATCAATCAGTTATTTCAAGATACACAACTGAACAAGGTATTATATAGCATTTTATTCCACCATGTGCACTTCATTAGGGGGTCTGTGGGAAGCTAATATAAAATCAACAAAACATTTGCGTAGAGTTCTTAGTGAAACACCTTTAACATTTGAGGAAATGTACACGATCCTTACTCAGATAGAGGCATGTTTAAATTCACAACCTCTTTGGCCACTTTCAAATGATCCTACTGATTTGGAAGCCTTGGCACCAGGAATTTTTTAATTGGTGCTCCACTAATGGCAGTTCCAGAACCTGATGTAACAAACTTAAGATTGAATCATTTGTCATGATGGTAAATTACACAACTCTTAGTTGAACAATTTTGGAAAAGATGGCATATTGAGTACTTGTCACCATTACAACTACGAATAAAATGGTGTAAAAAGGCCTGCAATTTAAAATTGAATGAGCTGGTATTACTAAAAGAAATGGTTACTTGGACATGTAACTGAAACTCATCAAGGTAAAGATGGTGTTGTATATGTAGAAACTGGGACTATTAAAATGTGCAATTACTAAACCTTGCAAATTACCTTTTGTGAATTGAATAATCTAAGTGAATTTCATGTCAAACACATGTTGAAATTCTATTTCAAAGTAGGCGAATATGTTAAGGGTTCTTTTAATAATAACTTCTTTAAAACTCCATTACATCAATCATGGCAATATTTCGTCATCGGCTCCACTTTGTCAAGCCTTTTTTTAAAAAAAATTCTAGGAAGAGAGAATATCTCCCTCTTTACCAATTTCTAATCAATAATAAAATACAAAGAAGAATTCCAAAAGCGTGAAATTAATCATGTTCATATCTCAAGTCCAAATCATTGTTCAATTAAAATAATCTAAATGTTCACTCTTAAAATTTAAAAAACTTCTTTTTAATAAATGTCTTCTTATAAAATCTTCAACTTTTTTAAATTTCTTCTTTTTTTAAATGTCAAAACGTTAAGCTGTCTTCTTATAAACTATTACCTCCAATCGTAACCTTCTTTTATTCTTCATTTTCCGTCTTTTCTTCAATCTTTTTACAAATGTAAAGATGTTTTCTCTTCTATTTTCCTTTCTACAAATACCTGCCAAAGTTCTTGATTGCATATTAACATCAAGCTATGACTAATAGCTACACAAATTTTCATCAAAATCAAAAATGGTGATGCTCATTGCATTTGTTGAATTAACATGGAATGACCCCATTATAATAAATAAGTAAATATACTCTTCTTAAGCCATTATAAATAATTATAAAGAATTATTTATAATGGCTTAAGAAAAGTTTATTTATTTATTTATTTATTATAATGTTAAGTGTTGTTTTTGAATGTTGCTCATTAGGTGATAGGTTAATTTCTTTTTTTTTTTGACACTAGAAGGTGTATATGAGATCATGGGGAAGTAAAAACAAGTCAGAGAGTTCTAAATAACAACTTGTGTGTGTATTACAGTTTATATTCAGTTTAACAAATTATTCATTATCATTGAACAAACTAATACATATAATAGGTTATTTTGAAAATTGAATTAAAGCTGCTACTGAAGTCATGAGGTCATTTGTTTCCTCCATGACAGGTTGACTTGAGAAAAGTAGCTCCTAAATACAGGAAATGATGTAGTAAAGTGGCAGGAAAAGTAGGAAAAAATGGGAGGAACGACAAAAATAACAGAAATGTTAATTGTGTTGTGAGCAAAGAAAGAAGGAAATAGAGAATAGAATGTGAACAGCATTCCTGGCAATACTAAAAGAAGAAGAATGTTTCGATAAAGGATTGAAATCTCTCCAACGTGTGTGCTTTGATTTGTAACGCATTCTCTGTGAACTGGACCTTAACTGATTGTTTCCATTTTATAATCTACTGCTGAGAATCTAGTGATGACTTTGTCTGGTGGAAGCCTTAAGCCACTGGAGTAGATCCTCAGTAACCAATAGCAAAAAATCCATTTATGAAATCACAGTAGATCCACCACTGTTTCTGCTTTTATAATGTTTGCATAGGATTTGAAGCAGTCCTTTTCTGCCAACTTTCACAAGATAAAAGTCTTACATTTTGAAAATTAAAAGAAAATATTCAAAAACAGATTATTGTAAGACAGTAAGGATTTCCGTTATTCTAATCCATTAAATGAGCCTTATTTTAAAAGATCGAATTTCCTAATGAAAATATTGTTCTCATTTCAATAACTTGTTGCAGGTTAAAAAAGAAAATATTTAAAAATTGTTCATAAAATATTACCTTTATCTGTATTGAAAGAAATTATATACGTAATATAAAAAAGTAATTTAAAATTAATAATACATTATAATGAAACTAAAATTTTCATACTAAATTAAGAACCTAAAAAAATAATTTCAGAGAATTTACAAATTAAAATAAGTAACATTGGGATGGTGTAAATGACAAAATGCTGCTTCTAAAGTATATATTGTCTGAAATTCAGCACTGCAATAGGTTGGAGAGCTCAATTAGTGAAGAAATTACAAAGAAATTCAACATCTAGTAGTAGATTATCAGGGGAAAACCTATAATGAATTTTTAAAATATCACAAATAAATTGAAATTAATTACTGAGCAAAGTCTTACTCTTGCACTTTACTATTTTTGTCTTCTGTTTGTCTGTTTATATATGCATCACATTAAAACGGCTGGACAGATTTCCAAAATTTGGTACGTAGCACATTTGTTTTGATCTTCATCCCTTCTATGTCAAAACTGACTCCAAACTCCTTCATTTAAATCCACAAAATGACCCCCTCGACACTACATACTCAGTTGTCACTAGGTTAAACATATACCTAACATAAATATAATCTAATTATCAAAACTTTACAAAATGATGTGTCCCTAATATTGACGAGAATATTGAGGTGTTGTATTATTACTCGTGAGATAATTTCTTCAACATCTTTAGTAAGACTTTAGGAAGGACAAATTCATCCCATAACATCCGTCAGCCAAAATAGATCCACAAGTTTGCCTCTGCTGTTAGTAAATAGAATTAAAAGTTGAAAAGACAATTTTATCCAATTATCAACTTGGATAGGAACGACCGATTAAACTATTGTTAGCATTACCATCTTGTGACATTGGAGGAGGTGGATTACGCTCTGTATCGTGGAGTCTGAAATTATTATTGTAAAGCCTTTACTCGTTGTCTGACTCATAAAAAACTATGTCATCCACATCATAAACTCTATATATTTGTTCTTAGATCGTTTATCCATATATCTATCTTTTGAGAAGTATTTTCTGCTGTAGATTACATCAATTAATAATTAAGTGATATACTAGAAGTTTATACAGGGTGATTATAATTAAAGTTCAACTTTCAACATGCTGTAAAAAAAAAAAAAAAAATAACCTCTGCTCAGAATGACCTGAAATTTGAACTGAATATACTCGAAGAAAGGGGAAATGGTATGGCATAAGAGAAAAAATAGTTCCAAATGTTAGCAATAGATGGCGCTTTAAGCGTCATAATATGTAAAATACAAGATGTGTCATGTGCACGATACATTGCATTTGTTGTAAAAATGTGGGTTACATGGCGTTTTCCTCATTTTGCTTCTGAGAAGGTCGCCATGACACTCTCAATGAAGGATTGCGCTCTGCTTGTGAAGGTCTTTTATAAGAACAGTGACTGTGCGCCAGTAGCTCTGAAGAAGTTCCGGACAGTAAAGGGTATGGAAAAAGGCTGTGATCCAATGTCTGCCAAGGGTCTGGAGAAAATGATGAAGAAATTCGAAGAGACAGGTTCTTTTGAAGTGAAATCTGGCAGAGACTTGACTTACTTGACTTATTTCCTGTCGCTCCTAATGGAGCATAGGGCAGCACTAAAAGACCTTCCATCTAGTTCTGTTGGCAGCCAAACATTTCACCTCACTCCAGGTTTTACCAGCCTCCAAAGCCTCCTCTTCCACCGTCCTTTTCCATGTTTTCCTCGTGCGACCTCGTCTCCATGTTCCTTGCGGATTCCAGTCTAGTGCTGTCCTTTCAACAGCTCCGTATTGTTTGCGTATTGTGTGACCAATCCACCTCCACTTTCTCTCTTTGATTTGTTCTTCAATCTGTCGTTGATTTGTTGCCTCCCACAAATCATTATTTGAGATTGTATCCGGCCACCTCACATTTAAAATTTGCCGTAGACATCTATTTATAAAAACCTGCAGCTGATTTACAATTGTTTTTGTTGTCTTCCATGTTTCACAGCTATAGAGGAGGACCGACTTCACATTTCTGTTGAATAATCGAAGCTTGGTTTTCCTTGATATGTTTTTGTTTCGCCAGACAGGATATAACTGGACAAAGGCTCCATTTACCTTCCGAATCCGACTCTTAACATCTTCATCCGCTCCTCCATCTTTCCGGACTATGCTACCCAGGTACACAAAGGAATCAACTTGCTCCAACTTCTCTCCATACACTGCTAATCGCATGTCTTTATCAGATCGAATTCTCATTTCCTTAGTTTTTTTGGTATTAATCTTTAGCCCTACAATCTCAGCTTCCTTTTGTAGCCTAGACAGCTTACTGTCCATATCCTGAAATCTTTGTGAGAGCAGGCATATATCATCTGCAAAATCCAAGTCTTCAAGCCTATCATTCATTCCCCACTGGTTACCTCTTTTCCTGTCATCAACAACCCTCCTCATCACTCTATCCAAAACCAACAAGAACAAGGTAGGTGACAGAACACCCCTGTCTCACTCCAGCATTTGTCTGGATAGCCTCTGTGAGTTTTCCATTGTGCAGCACTCTACATTCATACCCTTCATACATCTCTCTGATAATATTAACAATCTTCGTAGGCATTCCATATTCTTCCACAATACTCCACATAACTCTTCTGTTAACAGAATCGAATGCCTTCTCAAAATCAGTAAAAGTAAGATATATTGTATTCTGCCATTCTGCACTCTGTTCAAGTATTATACGAAGTGTGTTGATAAGATCTACACAACCTCGATGTGTTCTAAAGCCTGCTTGTTCTTTCCTTAGTCTAACTTCCACGGTGTCCTTAATTCGGTTCAGGGTTATTCTCGAAAACACTTTACTCGGTACAGACATGAGAGTGATATCGCGCCAATTATTGCAGTTAGTTATATTCCCTTTTTTCGGTAACTTAACAATCAATCCCTTCTTCCAACTTTTTGGTACTTTTTCTTCTATCCAGATCTTTTTAAACAAAGGGTATAGTAAATTTACTGAGGTATCAATGTCTATTTTTAGCACCTCAGGTCAGAATTATCCATTCCAGGAGCTCTTCCATTATTAATCTGTTTGAGGGCTACTTTGATTTCAGCCTTAGTTGGTGTGTTTATTCTGATTTTATCATCCACATCCACATCTACCACATTCCCATGTCTCATCTCATCAGGTTGTTCTCTATTCAAGATCTCCGAGAAATGTTCCCTCCATCTCTTGAGGTGGTCTTCTTCGGACGTCAATAGCTGGCCATTTTTACCCCTCAAAGGTCTGCTCTTGTTGAAGCCTTTCCTTGATAACATTTTTGTTATACTATAGAGTTCTTTAGCATCCCCTCTTGCTGTCGCTGCCTCAGCTCTCTGGGCTTGTTCATCTACCCACATTCTCTTATCATTCCTCACACTTTTCTTTATTAATCGATCAGTAGTTGTATATTCAGTTTGAATCTGAGCTTTTTGTTGCCTTGTTTTGCTCATAATTAGTCGTGCTTTGATCTTTTTTCTATCATTTATCAACTTCCATGTACTCTCAGACATCCAGTCTTTCTTCAAACGATTCTTGAAGCCAAGGACATGTTCACTCGCAGTACAGTATATGTTCTTAACCTGATTTCCATGTAGCTTCAACATCATTTTCCTGTATTTCTTGTAACGCCTCATACCTGTTCTTCAACTCCATACAAAATTATTCTTTCTTGGCTGGCACCTTCAACTGTCTTATATCATATTGCTTGTTCCGCTGTTCAAACTTTCTTTTTGTAGCCATAATTTTTAATCGAAAGTCAGCAACAACAAGATGGTGGTCACTACTAATGTCTGCTCCACACTTATTCCTCACATCCATTAAGGACATTCTAAATTTTTTGCTCAGTGCAATGTGATCAGTTTGATTTTCTGTTTTATGGTCGGGAGATACCCATGTGACCTTATGACACTTCTTATGTGGGAATATTGTGCCTCCAATCACCAAATCGTGTCTGGCACAAAAATTTGTGAACATTTCCCCGTTTTCATTTTTATCTCCAATCACCATGGCTTTCCATTACATGTTCCATACCATCATTTCTGCTCCCAACCTTTGCATTTAAATCTCCCATAACTATCAATATGTCTTTTTTACTGGTCTTTTGGACAATATTGTTTATAGAACAATAAAATTCTTCTTTAAGCTTTTCATCTGAAGATTCTGTTGGAGCATAATATTGTATGACTGTGACATTACGAATGTTACTCTTGAAGCGTGCTGTCATCAACCTCTCTGATACAGGTTTTCATTCCAGAAGACTTTTCTTTGCTCCTTTGGTCAACAGAAGTCCAACTCCGTGTGTGTGGTCTGCCTCTTCAGAGGTGTGTCCTGAGTACAGAAAAGTAAGTCCCTCTTGTGTCTGCATTTCTCCAAAGTCTGGCCATCTTACTTCACTAAGGCCAAGAATATCCAATTTGTAATTCAACATCTCTTTTACGACCTGTTTTAATCGGCTGATTTCTCTCAAAGTTCTTACATTCCAAAAACCTATTCTCGTAGTCCTTTCGTTCCAAAGGTTGTCAACATAGAATCCGTCCGGGTGTCTTTTACTGCTGTTTCTTTAATCAGAAATTGTCGGGAGTACAGGTGATTGGCCCATAGCTCCTTAGTCTGGTGGTGGGGCTACCACCTCAAAGCCTCCAGGCTTTACTCCCTTCCTGTTTCAGAAGATTAAATTCTTCCTACTTCTTGAGACAAGCATTAGCTCCATTCAAGTTACAGGGAGGCCCCTCCTCCTTTCTCAACCGGGCTTGGGATCGGCTATGGCGGAGTTGAAATCTGGCAGAGGGAGGAAACCAATTGCTTCGACGTCAGTAGAAGATGTGACCACAGCAGTCCAGGAAGAGACAAGGGATTGTGTGCAAACGTGCAGTACATGGGGAATTGTCCGAACTTTCGACATGCCTGTGAGCACAGTGCACAAAATTGAACGAAACATCCTTCATTGCTATCCTTACAAAATTACCCATATTCAGGAGTTGCTTCCTGATGACCTGCCAGTAAAAGAAAGGTCTCTAGAATTTCTTGCTCGTATGGAAGTGGACAATGAATGGCTGTGGAACATTTTGTGGACAGGCAAAGCCCATTTCCATCTCGAAGGACATGTCAATATGTATAATTGCAGAATATAGGCAACAGAAAATCCGTTCACACATGAACCAGTACCTCTTCATTCTGCAAACGTAACTGTGTGGTGCTGGTTGATGCCAGCATTTATCAAAGGGCCATTTTTTTTCCGAGGAGATGGGTTGGGTGGGTCCTGTTATCTGTACTGTCAATGATAAACGCTATGAGAGTCTTTTGTGCAACCACGTCATTCCAACGTGCATGTGTAGCATCATTTTTATGCAAGATGGTGCTCCTCCGCACATTGCAAAGCAGTGAAGCAGCTGCTCAAGAGGCATTTCGGAAATGATAGAATTATCAGCCGTCATTTTGCAACAGCCTAACTGTCAAGATCACCTGATCTTAATCCTTGTGACTTCTGGCTGTGGGGTTATCTGAAAATTGTTTTGTTTAGTAGTAAGATTGCAAACTTAGCTGAATTGAAGGCACGCATTGCACAACACATTCACATCGTTACCCCTGAGACACTCTGATCTGTTGTGGTTTCTCGGTTTCAACTTGGTTTCAACTTGTGGCAGAAAATGGAGGACAGCATATTGAACATCTCTTGCGGCAAGTCTCGCGATAATTAACAACTGATTTCATTGTTGCTTTGTAAGCTCAGGACAATTAAAAACTTATTTTTCCCATCCGATGTGGTACGACCTTGCTGTGCTGGTTGGGCTTTAAACTAAGTGCCACAACTGTTGAATGACTTGGAAGTCATTTCTTCAATGAAATCGATACAGTCATGCACATTGAACAGTGTAGTTGGTTTAAAGTGCAACATACGCCATAGCTGTCGTATTGCGCTTCAAATGTCACTTGTAGCCGAACCCATTTACATTATGACAGTTAAAGTGCCAATTATTGCAAACATTTGGAACTATTTTCTTTTCTTATGCCATACCATTTCCCCTTTCTTCGAGTATATTCAGTTCAAATTCCAGGTCATTCTGAGCAGTGATTCTTTTTCTACAGCATGTTGAAAGTTGAACTTTAATGATAATCATCCTGTATTTTAAGATGGAGTCTTATTTAGCAGTGAATTATTCTACATCGGTTTTCATCATTTACATTAAGTAATGGTAGAAAGAGTCAAGATGTACATAGGATTCTTTGTTTTGGATCCAGAGGATTAAAAACCATGAGTTTGTAATCTTGAAAACTGCAGAAGTGTTGTTTTTACAGAATTTTTTGAATGTCCTGAAAACTAAATACAGAGGTTTGAGGCAGATAAAATTGAATGATTTCAAACCGACCTATATCCCATGTGATACAATGTATTGCGCTCACTGATGCAGTACATATGCATTAAGCAGCCATTATTATTTTATAACAGTGAAATGTTAATTGCTGAACAGATTGAATAATGTCTGTGAAAATAATGCCGTTATGGGAAGGATAGATCTGTATCCTGAAAATGTCTTATAGTGTGATTGCAAAACAGTGCCACGACAAAGGTTATGTGGCCATTAGCCACATAATCTGCCAAAATAGGAACCCAACAATGCAGATAAGTCAGCCATTCCACTTCTACCATATGACAGATCGGGACGATGGTCACACAAGAGAACCCACCAATCCAAAATTCCATGGCCAAGAGGTTAGAAACGTCACAACGAACCATGGGATATGTCATCCTGAAAAACCTTTGGCATGCCCAGTTTCCACGAAACACATGGTCACAAACTCGCTGACAGCACATCCAGGAATGCTTCACTAATGCAAGGAAACTGTATGTTTAGTATCTGACACATGATCAATTACCGTATGTTATAACATTGGATGAAGCATGAGTGTATCTGGACAATGCTAACTAAGCCAGTTTTTAGTGACACATTGGAGAGAAAGGATGAGCAAACTTCATGGGGAAATGCAAAGAGAAGTTCTCCAAAGGCTTCATGATTGTCGCAGGACACTGTGCCTGTGGTCATCTTCCACTGACCACTGATCAGAATACCAAGGTATTAATACAGTGCGACTTGGATAATTCGAAGCTGAAGGGACCACTACAAAACTTCGAATTATCCAAGACATCGAATTAAACAAGTTACATCTTTTAACTTTAATTTCAGGTCCACTGAATGCTTGAAAAGATTATTCTGTCAATAAGTAAATATTTATTCAGAAAGATCATGGTATGAAAGACTTAAACACTATATGTATGTAAACAAAATAAGATTTATATTACGTAAGCTACAGTTCATATTACATCCAATACAGAAAATTATAGTATTTCAAAAAATTGTGCAATGTCTGATTGTTTTATAGAATTCAGTCGCTTAAGGTTAGCAAAATCATCAAGCATGTTTAGTGAATGGAAAACAGCTTCACTTCCGTTGGTTTGTCCTTCAATATACCGACGAAATTCGGTGCTATCCCGTACTCGTTTGGCGATTTGGCATTTCTTCTTCATACCCTTTTCCATCTCGCGAATGACGGCGACCTTTTCAGCGAACGTTAAATTCTTGTACACGCGTGGTTTACTGAAAGACATGGTGACACTGACAGCAGGAAGCTCAAATGGCGTCACGTGTCGAACGGTAGCGGGAAGGGGATGTTAGTTGTCATGTGTCGAATTTCTTAATGATGAAATGCC